>JAUESR010000200.1:1200000-1800000 GCA_030914345.1 Drosophila koepferae
TGATGCGATTTCACGCAACGTAGCCCACCGGTTAGACAACGTCCGTCCCAGAAATGGAAAAAAAATTACAAAAAAAAAAAAAAATAAATAAAAATAAAATAAAACGAAAAAGAAAAAAAACAAAAATAAATTGGAATAACTTGGCCAAAGCATTCGTCGCTGACGGGAGACAGCAAAAAACTGAGAATGAAAATTGAAAACGTAGCGCGAAATAAACGAAATATAAATAAAAAGAATATTTCAGCAACGTGAACACCAAACGATGGCTGTGCTAAATGATTTCGTGGATGATGAAAACAAATGAACCGAAACTAAAGCAAACTCTAAGAGAAAAATTAAATAAAAGCAATCACGAGTCACGATATCTACAAATTTATGGCGAATAGATGTAGATCTAATGACTTTAAATAACAAATAATAATGTAGAAAGCAAAATTCAAACAAAGTTCATCTTAATTAAAAGTTGATTGAAATCTAAGTTAATCAAGTCTGTGCATTGATTTCATTTGTCCTAATTATTTCAGCAAAGATTTAGATCGATAGACAAACAAAATAATAAAGAAATTTAATACAGAAAGCCTAAACCTACATATTTGTATAAATTTCTTAACATAATTTGGACAGATGCCAAAAGGAGAAAAAAAAGCTAGCTTTATGCACAGCCCAAAAAAGAATTAGAAGGAATTAGAAATAGAAATAGAAGCAAAGCAACAAAAAACCAAAAAACAAACATGTTACGAGGGGAGAGGGCGGATGATAGGGCAGAGATGCGTTAAATTTAAACAAATAAACAGCAGCAGGCACAAATAAAAAGCATACAATATACATAGATAGGTATGCGAGTGTATGTATGTATGTATATATATCCAAATTGCTGCAGGCTGAAAACGTGTGCAAATACACAGACCATGAGACCTGGCCCAAAAAGTTTGCTATGCACTACACACGCAAACATACATATATATAGAGGGAGAGGGATCTACATACACATATATATATACATTTATATGTAAGCAGAGGATAAAAGCGCCGAAATGTGTGCTTCTGGGTCAAAGACGTTGGCGGCAGGGCAAACAAACAGACAGACAGACAAACAGTCGACTAAACAGGCTCGCAGAATGTGAGGAATAGACGGCGCGGCCTAGACAACAACTTGCATAATTTAAATGTAGATATGCGGTTGGATGGCGCCCAAAGATATGCTACACACACACACACACACGTATTCACACATGTATAGACACTCCAACGTCTCATAGGAAAAACCACTTGAACTGGCTGCTGCGAACGCCCATGCGACCACATCCTTAGTCGCTGTTGTTGCTATTATTCTTCTTGTTGGTGTTTCTCAGCAGGCTCGCAGCCAGCTGCGTGGGTGTTGATAATGAGCCATTCACTGTGCGTGTGCCTATGGCTGTCTGTGTGTGGTGCACATATGCTCTATATGCATGAATTTATAGTCTACTTTATGGCTTACTAATGAACTTTCAACTTTGCCTGAACGCTGAGAGCATCTTTGATCCAACCATTTGTAATGCAGCATCTGTGGTAAATTAATAGGGCTCAGCATCTCAAGTGCTTGCCAGCTGATCCATTCAATTACAACCGTAATGAAATCTATGTATTGAAATACGTTTTTCTAATGTCAAACTATCTAAATCACATTAAATACACAGCATTCAATGGAAATTAAAGGACGATCATTAGAGGATTTCTGATTGACAGCACAGACAGGCGAGGGTCCAAATTGGTTGCCAATTGAAATCCTAAATAAAACAAATATTGACCTTGGGAATTTCTGGAGAGAAAAAAGGGAACTGAATAAAATGATTGGAGAATATAGAGGAGGATGAAAAGCAAATCAATTTGCACGGGAAGAGGCTGTAGGATTCTGTTTTATCAATTGATAGACAAATTTTTTTTTTTTGCGCCAGCTGCTTCCATAAATCGCTCAGAAGTGGCAAGGAAAGTTTAACAAATTGAAGTGCGGCACAACACGAAGGCAAATGCTGCATTTGTCGTGCAAAAGCGTCTGGAAAAAAGGCAAAATGGAATTGCTAGGCGCACAAATGAAGTCGTAAAGCAAACGAACTGTAGGCCATGCCCATATACTATGCACCGTGCACCGTAGACCGGGGCTGGGATTGGGACTGGGTGAGGATCTGTTACCGTGCCTGGGCTGGCTGTTACTCTCGATGCAGCATGTTGGCCGCATTTCTTGTTGCTGTTGTTTTTTGTTGTCTCCTTGGTATTCTGCATGCAGATGCACGCATATTTACGAGTATGATGCGAAATGCGCGCCCGGGCAGACTAGGCAGGAATTTGCGAAGCGAACCGAGCTGGCAAATATGGACTTACTAGATGCGAACTACTACGTCAGGGAATGCACTACATATCGAAGTGACGCCAGAAATATATGAGAATTCCAAGCAAAATATCTTCCTTTCAGTTCTTTCAGTCCATCTGTATTCAACACACTGAATTTAAAGCGACACCGCTTCGACTCTGACTACATGTTAATTCCATTTTTTCAAATATTGTAATAAATATGAATTGGTGTATGCATGCAAAATTATTATTCTCTGCGTGGAGTCCTTCTGAATAAATCGTAATTTAGGTCTCGTCAATGGGCTCGCTTTCTTTGTGTCAATCCTTAGGCAATTTTCTATCATATTGTGTAATGGCTGTCAGCTCGTCAATTTGTCAATTTGTCAATTTGTCAATATGCGACTAATATGCGCAATTATTTTCCAATAAATCAAATTAAAGTAGCACAAGAAGGCGAAATTACAAAGTCGTGCATTCAAAATAATTGCTAATAATTGACAGTAATCTTTGAAAATCATAGCGAAAAAGTTGTAAAGTGCATAACAAAAAAAAAATGTAAGAAATAGAAAAAAAGTCGAAAATACGCCATTTATGATGATGCTGTCGACTCATTAAAACACAATTTCTCTCCATTAGCCCGGGGGTTTCAAGCAGCTCAGATAAGATTTGTAGGCGCAGCGGTCACTAGACAAGGAGAAAGCAGAAAGGCAAAGGACAATGGTGGGAAATGAGGGTAAAAGGCAAACAAACTGATGATAAACACTCACGAGTTTCTCTTTTCCTGCTGCTGTTGTTGCTGCATGCTATAAAATCAATAGGGCAACCTTTTATTTATAGTCTATACACGCCCCCAAAGCGACATACGTCCCAGTTCCGCCCAACCTCCAAAAACAGAACTCATGCCGCCCCCATCCCCACCCCCGAAAAGCAAGAACATTCGCCATTTCTGTTTGAGTTTCCATTGGTGCGCTTTTCATTTGACTTGACTTGCAGTTCAAAGGCACAACGCTACAGTCCGACTGGGCCTAAGCTGGACTGAGACTGATCCCGGCCCACTGGAGGTCAGTAGCGGCAAAGTGTTTGCCTTGGCCTGTCAAGTGTCATGTATATGTATTTGTGTGTGTGCGTGCGTGTGTGTGTGAGTGTGTTTATATGGGTCTGTATGTTTGACTGCGTATATCGTGCATGTCCAAATGCCTTTCAATAAAAAAAAAACTTTTTTCATTCCTTCTCTTTTTGTTTTTCTTTTTCTTTTTCTCCTTTTTTTTTTCTTCGTTTTCAAAAGAAAAACCATTAAGTCGATAACTGTGCGATTAGCCAAGCTCCGATGTCGATAGGCTGAACGCCTGGTGAGTAGGCTGGCTGGCTGGCTGGCTGCCTGGAGGGCTATCAACCTGGCCCATTCAGCTCGCCGCTGCCCGCCTGTCAATATTCATTTATTAGTTGTCATTGTTGGTCTACAACTTTGCCTAGAACTCAATGACTCAAACAGTTTGCCAAGTTCTTCGATATGCTCTTGGCAATACGCAGGTCCGGTAAGCAAATATAGGCTTAAACTCTGAAGTAAATAATCCCTAACGAGTGTGTGCCTAAAAACAATACATATTTATTGATTTTTCTTAAAAACAAAATTTAAGTTTACCATCATAATTGGCTTCCAATTTGATCTCTTGAGTAGCTAAAAAACTTTACTTTTTGCTAGAATATCTTTAGCTTATCTTATGTTACGCATGTCAGATAGCTCAGCTAGTCACGCCCCCCGCACTATTCGAAATGTAGAGCAAGTAAACTTGAAACAAATTGCAGTACAAGACATTTTATGTCTTTTACAAATCGTCCAGCATGGATCACGAGCATGCCATATAAAAAAGCCACACACACACACGCACATCCCAAGGAGGCGTGGCTCGAAAGGCGGTTCATGTATTACACACAATTAGGCCAATATCGTGGCCATATTTATAGCCGCAAATAAGTTTATAAATTTTTACTGGTAGCATAAAACTATGCGGCCAAAAAATGACCGCAATAAACTATGTGAACTTAAGCAACGGACGCGCCATAAAAATCGAAGCTTTATAAATGGGCCCGCATTCGAGAAAAATATAGTAAAAAAAAAAAAAAAAAAAGTTGCCAACTAGAAAAAAAAACTAAAACAAATTTCTAGCTATACGAGTTTGATTTTTCTTCATTTTTTTTTTCTGGTTTCGCTTTGAAGTGCCGCCCACTTACACAAACTGATTAATTGGCCTGTGAAGAGCGGCTTTCAGCTGCCGGCCCCGTCGCAAGCCTTTTGTGGCCCAACGCATTGTGTACGATTTGTGGAAGGAAGACTGAAGACCGGAGACCAAAGAGCTGCCACTCAATGCTGCGTTAACCGTGCTCTGCTCCTGGCCGTGCTCTGCTCCTGTTCCCAGTCCCACTTGTAGCTGTAGCTGAAGCTGTAGTCGTGGCTCGTAGTCGTGGTCGTGGTTGTGGGCCTGTCACTGATTGTTGCTTTTACCCTCATCCCGACCCCAGCAGGTCGGGCCAACAATGCCCGTGCCCTGGCGCTTAGCATAGCAAATTAAAATGCTGTGTGACTGCGACTGTCGTCTGTCGTCGGCCCCTTGTCGCCTGATGAATGACAGAAAGTTAAATGAAACTTAAAATGCTTTGCGCCCACAACGTGGTTGCTTTAAAACTTATGTAAATCCAAAGAGCAGCAACAATGTCAAACAAATCAAAACGAGAACAAAGGCATTTCATTTCTCTGATCTGCACTTATTTGTCAAATAGACGTCTGCAAACAGCAAAATAGTTTCATTACTGCGCTTGAATACATAATCAGCTTAAGCTCAATTGACGTCATTGTCGAAAAGCACAAATAAATAATTTGATATTCAGAATTCATATTTATATCCACTAATCACTTCTCCCGCTGCCACATGATGCTCCGTCGAAGCCAGACAGTTGCTGAAGAGGCCAGGAGAGGGTATTGTGGCACCAACACCATTCAACACTCAACACTCAGCGTCGGGCAACCGCTCATTAATATGGCTTAGGCAAATGCAAATGGGCGCTGCGACGCCTCGTGACAAATGACATGCAATTTTCCGACACAACAAAAATGCAATTAAAACGAACACCTCCGCCACACGGAGTTGAAGAGCCGCAATCCACGCTCGAAGGGTTTAAAATGGAGCAGACCCATGGCCGAAAAGAATGGCGCATTAAAAGGACTTACAAGCTGGCGCCAAACATTTGCAGACGGTCACAAAGCTGGGTGTTGGCCAGCATTAGGAACCACAATGCCAGCGTTTTCAGCTATCATCAGTATCCAAGCCCTGCCTGCCGACATCACTGCCTCACTGCCTGCCTGCCTGCCTGCCTGCCTGCCTGCTCTTACCCTACCCAGTTACCCAGTTGTTGCTGGACGAATGTGACTGCAATTTTTAGACGTTGGCGTCGCTTGGATTTTCATGTCAGCCCTGAGCAGCGGCGCAAACAAAGCGCCCGCAGTCCAAGTGCGATAAATCCTGCTGAAACACAACACACACAAATGCGAATGGAATAAAAACAATAAAACAAAAGCCCAGGCAATAAGTATGTGTAAGCCATTCACAAAGCAGGGGCAAGCGTTTGCCCCAGACGCGCACACACTCACACACACACACACACAGAGACACTCACACACACAGTCAGACACATAGCTAAATATGCTTTGTATGTATTGCAATATTATTATATTTTTATTGTATGTGATATATGTGTTCGACATCTCAACATATTATTTCCACTGAGCATGGAATTTGATTTCCAAGAAAGCACAAAATGTTTTGCACCATTGAACATCAAAAGCCTTTACCAATTCGGGTTACAAACCGCACTCAGCCATAAAGCGAGCAATATAATTCGGTATGAGACAAACACAAATTCCAAACAACCATTCCACAAGTGAATCTGAAAATTTCACAGCTGACCTAATCAAATAAATGGTTCATTCAAAATTGACGCATTATTCTATTACGATTATTTACTGCTAGAATATATCAAGAATTTAAATAATGCAAAGTAATATATTATTCAAATTGATGTAAATCAAAACTAATAATAATCAATTTCAATTGTAATTATAGTTTTAAGGAATTTTAATACTCTAGAAGACCAGAAGAACTCATGTCTGTTGTATGCGTTTTTTTTTCCATTTTTTTTTTTTTTTTTTTTTTTCATTTAAAGCTGGCAAAATAAATAAATAAATAACTGTAATATAAAATACAAAATAAAAATTAAATAACAGAAAATCAAAAAATGTAAATGAAATTAATGAATAAATAAAAATAATAACAAAAAGTAAAATAAATAAAATATATACGCAAAATAACAGAAAATCTAATACAAAAAATGTAAATAAATAAAATAAAAATAATAATAAAAAGTAAAATAAATAAAATAAATAAAATATATAAACAAAATAACAGAAAATCTAATACTTTTAATTGAATTAATAAATAAATAAAAAATATTAATTAATAAATAAAAAATAAAAATGAGAATAAATAAAATAAAATATATTTTTTTTAAATAAATTAGACCAATATAATATATAAAATAAATTAAATAAATATTAAAAAAGTAAATAGAAATAAATGAAATTAAAAAGATTTAATAAAAATTAAAATTAAAATATAAGCTTTCAACATTTTTATTATAATTTAGTCATTAAATATATGTATATAATTAAAGACTTTTATCATGATTCATGTTCATGATTAAATTCATAATTTTACGACTCCCCCCATCGGCTCATTTACATCTTCCAACTGAGGCGGCAAATTGCCCTATAGCCATGCCCAAATCTGCAACATGACACGCATACAGATATCCTCATTGTGAGATCTATCGCCTGCAGCCAGTGAAGAAGTGAGGGTACATGGTGCACGTCCGCAGACAGACAGATAATTCCTCGTTTCCTCGATTGTTCTCACCTATGAGGGCCAAGCTGCGACTTTGATTTTGATTATCAATGAGCAAGCGATAGCAGAGAAGTTGAACGGGCGGCAGCAGCATTGCCTTTGCCATTTGCATTAGTGGCCAAAGGGAAAGCAGCTTGGCTACGCTTTGAAAGCGATATGACACCATGGGTGCCCCTATGTGAGCTCACGCATTTTGGCCTCTACAGTTCGCCAATGGCCATGATTGAATCCTTGCCACTTAGACGCCAGATTCAGGTGCAAAATCAAATCTGCCGCGTGTGCAGGACTGTTCCTCTTTTTTGGAAACTAACGCTTGCTTTGCGTTATTGGTTTGTTGAAGCGGTTTCGCCACTTCTTTTAGCTACTATTTCTGTGAATCGAGATCGTTCATATTGCAGCCCGAGAAGTGGCCAGCGGCGCGAGACTTAACACATTTAACGTTTCGTACAGAGAGTGCGTTGGCTGTGAGCAATTGGTAGAAAGCGCAGTTGATTTGCATCGTGGCGCAAATCAAGCAACGCAGATATTGTAGCCCACAGGATATATGCACTCAGACGAGTCGAGCTGCATAGCGTTGGTTGGTCAGTGGCTTGGCGCCCAGCTCCCATTTCGCATCTATCGAATCTAATGTCGTGCTGCGCAGGCAGGAGTAGAGGCTAAGGGAATGATTCTTGATGCTGTAGGTAATTGAAAATGATTGACTACAGCAGAGTTCGACATTTTCGCTTGCAGCTCTCCCTTTATACATAGCAAGCCAGTAGGTGTCCGTGCCAGGAATGCAGGCAAAGCTACGATAGATGCAGATGGAAGTGTGGCAAATCCGTTTGAATGCCCTGCATACAAGGAATTTCTAAAGGAAGCTAGAATACTTGTAACTGCAGCTTGAACTGCATAGAGCGTAGCTATTAATGGGAAACTGACAGTTTTACCACTTCTAGATTTAACTTTGCAGACTGGATATATATTTGATGTTCATATATTTAAATCTGCATTTAGCTTGCTGCATTGTTTGATGCTACACATTGTCCATGTTATTGATGCATTCAGCTGGGCCAGAAGCCTGCAAATAACAACAAAATAAAGGAAAATTTTGCATTGTTAATTAATGAGTTTGATAATTCAATAAATTTTTCCACATAAATCTGATTAAAAATCTAAAAATATTTAATTAATTTAATTTCTTGCATATCTGACAAAACTCTATTAACGTTTATTTAATTACTAACAAAATTTTATAAAATTTAATTCGTCTTTTTTTTTTTTTAGTCGTAAATGCAAAATAATTTAAAATTGTTAAAGAATTTTATACATTTTATGATTTATTAAAATTCTATAAATATTTCATTCATTTAATTTGTTGCATATTTGACCAAACTCTATTAACGTTTATTTTATTATTAGTAAACAATTATAGAGTCAAATTTAGTCGCAAATGCAAATTAATTTAAAATTGATAAAAAATTTTATAAATCGTTTGTAAATGGAAAAGCTTGAATTCAAAAACTGATCATTGCATGAGCATGCCTCCTGCTGCCTGAATTATCATATACAATGGGTTCAGAGTATTTTAACTTCTATTGAACCACATTAAAGCACAATAATTAAAACTAAAGCTGACATCTTTTAAATCATGAATTAATTCATCAGTTATATACAAACAAACAAAAATGATAATGTAATTTCATTTGAGGCTTCCAGGCTAACATGGCACAATAGTCAGCACTCTGAAATCCCGAAAACAAAAACAACTTATGATGTAATATGCAATAACGATAATCCCAGCTATATAAATCGTTGATGAGTTTTATTTTATTGAGACAGCTCTTAAGAGAAAGAGACAGACAGACAGAGAGAGAGAGACAGAGCGAGCGAGTGCTATGTAATTGTTGCTGTCCAGTCGGCCAGTCGGCCAGTCGGTCTGTGCGTAGTATGTCGGCCAATGTAAGTCTCTTTTTTTTTATTGTTGCTTTGTGATTGTTTCCGCTTGAGCGACAAAACACGAATTGCAAATTTCAGCCACGCATCAATGATATCTCGTCATTGGAATTCAATTTGCATTGTCCATACGCCACGAAGTCCGCCACATTGCCACAAGCCCACATTCTACAATTCATGTTTTGGCATGACAGTGAAAGCTATATATATGTGTGTGTGTGTGTGTGTGTGTGCTGAAGGATACCATTTGGCTTTCGTCTTTTGGTCTGTTTGTGGTTCTGCTGCGTGGAGTGGCTTGACCCGCAGCTTGTGGCTATCAATTTCCGCGAACGTTTCAACAACGAAAACTATATACACATATATACATATATTTATATATGTGTATGTATGTATTCCAATATTCTCATTGAATAAATATTCAAATAATAAATGTACATGGAGACAGTGATTTAATTTGCACACGCTGTGTAATTAATTTAAATCACTTTTTGCTTTACATTTGCTCGCCTGAATATTATTATTTCAATTTAATTTTTATTTTTATTTTTATTACTCATTCGGGCTCTTTTTATGGCCCGGTACATTGTTGGCTAATTAGGTTTACTTGTTTTGACGGCTCGTTGTAACAAATTTGCATAATTTAAATAAAGTACAATAAAATAATGCCTCTTAATCACACACACGAAATAATAATAAGCGCGCTGCATTTGATTTCGCATTTAATTAAATTGTAACCATATCAACACAAAGACCTTAAAAGTCAACTAAAAACAAATAGTTATTGCTGGGGTTATTAATCCGCACAATTTGAACAATCTGATCGCTGTGCAACAGAAGTACTTATCAAGCACAGATATTATATAGCAATCGACATTATTTGATTGATGAAAAAGCGTGTGGAAAAACGTTTTTTATGAAATGCACAATGGAATGAAGTAAATGTTTTTTCAAGCATATATATGTGTACATATATGTGTATGTATTGGTAGAGTAATGAAAGTGAGAGTTTTATGCTTTTGTTGCGTTGTATGTAACAGACAGAAATAGGCGTGGCAGATATCGACAAAGAATACCGAATTTCTGGATCAGAATGACGAGCTGACTCAATTGAGCCATCCATCTATGCTACTATCTATCTGTCAGGTCTGACATGCCCGCATATAGCTAACGCTAGCGACTAGAAAGATGTAAAAATAATTTTTGAACTATAAATAATTATATTAAATATTAAATTAAATAATTCTATAATGAATTGAATATTAAATATGTTGTACCCAACTGCATACGAAGCATATCTTTCGTTGAGGTCATATTACCTATAATATTCAATCATTAAATATTAAATTGTGTTGGAACTTGAAAACTATAAAATTTTTGTTTAGACAAAAATGCATAAATTTGAAAATTCGACAGAAAAAATGTATGCCTTTAATTTAATTTAGGTGAAAATTGAAAGAAGAAAGCATATCGAAAAATATATTTATTATTATTATTATTTATTTTTTATTTTATTTTTTTTTTTTTTTTGTAAAAAGTTTGAATATGATAGATTCAATAATAAATACTTTTTTAGATATATAAATAAAGAAAAGATAAAACATAAAATTTTTAATATAGCTCTTATGAGAGAAATTTATAAGAATAAGCGTAGCCCAAGATGCGAATAAGCTGAGTCCGAGCTTATGTGTGCCTTTTTAATAGTGTGTGTGTGTGTGTAGTATAAGTGATGTATGTGGTGGATATAAACTAAAAATCATATTATGAATGAAATAGCAGCACAGCGCAGAATTCAGAATATCTACTAGTCGAGCAATGCCAACTGAAATAACTTTTTCGTTTCGTAATAACTATGAGTGATATGCTATGCGCTATATGATATGATGATTTCTATTTACAGCATTTAACCTTTTCTTTATGTTCTATTTAAAAGTGGTTTCTATCTAGCTTATCATGTTTCCATTGTATTGCCAACAAACAAACAATGTGCGTAAGTTGACTTAGCACAGACTGTAAAAGGGCATCAAATTTACATTATGCCAGCAGAAACTTTTCAAATGGTCCCAATCTCCATTTACATAACTAAATAATGTATGTGCATAAATATATATATATATTATAAATATGCAAACACATGTATTTGGAGATACATGTGTGTGTGTGTGTGTGTGTGTGTGTGTGTATGCTTCAATTTTGAAAAGGGCTACAAAATTTGATGCTGTCGAATGGAAATGGCGTACAAAACTCATTAGCAAATATTTGACCTTAAAAAGCTGACGACAACAACAACAACAACAACAACAACAACAACATCAATACTAACAAGGTCTACGGCAGCAACAACAACTTGGACAACAAAAAATTCACTTAACACTTGGCCACAAAAGTTTTGCGGGTTGGCAATGAGTACAGGGAATAGCCGCAAAGCCCAAAGGTCGCACTGCAGTGAAGTTTGGCGAATCGTTTATAAATCGTTTTGGCTGCGGGCACTAACAGCAGCAGCAGCAGCAGCAGCAGCAGCAGCAGCAGCAGCAGCATCAGCATTCAGCTGCCCATTCAGCCAAGTGGTACAGGTGGCACAGGTGGTGCAGGTGCTGGCAACCGCAAAGGATTTTGTACAGCTTGGCCGAGGCAGAGCAACAGTAGCAAACGTAGAAAGCTTTACGAGGGCTGCGGCACACATCCGGCAGACACAGCTAGGGCTGCAGCATTTGTTGCTGCCGTCGCAAACAAAATTGTAACAAAAGGTTAATAATTTGCAATATCCGCTGCATACAGCGCCACTTCCTGTTTCCGTTGTCCAGGCTAGTGCCAACCACAAAACAATGATCCCAACGGCACACAGACACACACACAGGCACAGGCACACACACATATACAAGCACACACCTATACATTGACGCTTGCCCCCGCTTGCAAACAAAATCAGACAATTTTAATCCGGCTTTGATTGCGCAGCCCAACAATCACACACTCCCTCCTCTCTCCTTCTCCCCCTTCTCTTTACCCACTCTTCATCGCACGCACACACACTTAAACACATCGCGTAATTTGAACAAGCAGCAAGCGAAATCCGCGTTTATAATTTTAGCCCATTGTCTACGCGAAATGAGTGAATTTGTGGTAGGTCCGCAGCGCACGCAAAATAAATTTGTGAACGTCCCGAAGGTCCTTGCTGTTAGATTTTTCAACTTTTGAATTTTTCATGTTTCACCGTCGGCAAATTTGGTGACGCTTGAAAAGCCAACAAGAACTTCAGGATTTCAGCCACGAATTTGACATACAAACAGTTGTCTGAAAGCGTTCGAATACAACATGTTTGAGAGAGTCCAAATATCAGCATACATGTTTGAGAGAGCATGGCCAACATTTGAGAGAGAGAGAGAGAGTGAGAGAGAGCGTGGATAACATACGTGTGAGAGTAACATTATGTTAAATGATGTTGCAGGAGCGACAGTTAACAGGTTCGATTCGAACAGGACCTGAAGAATACTTGCGAAGGGGTAACACAATTGGGGGAATTTTTCCCATTTTAGAAAAAGGGAAAATACTTGGTGTGCTCTGCTACAACGTAATTATACGAATTTATTGTAGTGTGCGGCTTTTGTTATTGTCGGCATCCCAGCTGTGACGCACGTGCTACAACGGCAATGCAACAAGTTTGAAGTACCAAATGTTACACTGCCTCATAGTATTGTAAGTAACTTAATTCTAGCTACATTTTTCATTGCATACTTCTGTAACTTTGGGTAACAGTGTATGTAACAGCTCTATTATCTGCCTCTCCCTCTCTTAATTTATCTCTTCCTTTCTATTTACTTAGTCGTAGCTATTGAAGGATTCCGTTGCTTTAGCATGCCATTGCTTTATCAGATTGATGTTAAATTTTAAAATTTTTTCGTGGATGCTTTAAGTCGTTCATGCAACCGCAACGGGTGACGGGACTTGGCAGTGGATCTCGGTCTTCGCAAGAACAACATCAACACGGCTTTTGTTGTCGGGGGACAATGTCTGGGGCTGGCACAACAGCAACGCTGACGCAACAAAAACAATGCGAGTGCCGAACACACTTACAACAACAACAACAAAGAGAATAACAACAACGTGAATAGCAGCAGGATAGCGAAAGCGGCCGCTGCTACAAACTGAAAGGACTAGGCTAGAGTGAGATAGCACGACAGAGCTAGAGAGCAGAAGAACTATAGAGCGAGGAGTGAGAGAGCGGGCGGCAGTTCTAGTGCTCAAAGTAGGCTTCATTCTAACACTTAACATGTTAAAATTACATTCGCCGGTGTTATTACAGTATTTTTTCAGTTTTTTTGTTGTTCCTTGTTTTGCTCGTTAAATGTCAAGCAGAAGTTGAGAGAAAGTCAATGACCGACAACCCTTACGGGAGAGAAAAAAATGAAAACAAAATGCAATAACAATAGCAAAAGTTTGTTTTTGGAGTTGAATGAGCGCACTTAGTTACTGCACGAAGGGTTAGGGTTTGCTGAAGTTTGTTTTTGTTTTCTGGTTTCTCGCATGGTGTTGAAAACAAACTCCGTTATTCCGTAGGCGTGTTGACAACTTGCCAATGCGAACAATGCGAAATGAGCAAGGCGAAACGAGAGATGAATTGCATGAGGGAGCAAATAAGCTCTGATTAAATTAAGAATCGCAATTTAAATTTGTAAGTGGATGCAGCACGCGTCTCCGCTTAAGCCAGCACAGTAAATACATACTTACGTACTATGTACATATATACATATCTGCTTATGTATTTATGTATGAAAGTATATGTTTTCAGCTTTGGTTTCGCTTAATGCTTAATTAAATGCTGAGCTTATGTAAATCGCGATTAAAATGCATATTATCTTATGCTATTTCTTTCCAATATTAGAGCAAAGCTCAATTTGCATTTACGAACTGTGTGAAAAATTAAATTATTTATTTACCTGAAGCAAATGCAAATTTGATCAAAAAATAAAAATAAAAAATAAACACAACATAAAAAGAACAGGTCTCCTGAAAACAGCAGTTGCCTGCCAATGCTGGAAGCGTGGGACTCAGACTAAGGCGTGGCGCGGTGGGGCTGTGGGGCGCTTGGCGAATAGTATGAAAACGAATACAATAGTAAACCGTTGGAAAATCAAGTAACAGTTACGTACACAGCTCTAACAGTTTGCCCGCTAACCAAACTCCATTCCCACTCGGGGAATCCAGGCTTTGCCCACCTTTAGGGGGGCGGCGATGGCTGCCGCGTCAAGGTTGGGGCGGTCGCATCGTAAAATCGCAGAGATCCAACCGCACTCAAAGAAATTATGCGAAAACAAAAATGTAGAGCTTGGCGGTGTCCCGGCAGGTGGGACATGAGAAAAGTGTGGAATATGGCAAACAAAACGGAACAGGCAACAAAATGGCAATACACCCAAACACCCACACACACACGAACACGCACACACACATACACTCACGCAGACCCATACCCTTGCTGGGTAAACATAAAAGCGACGCGCGCTGCCAGCGAGCGAATAAGCAAACAGCCTTAATAAAAATTTCATTTCCTTAATCAAATGCATTATCAAATTA
Organism: Drosophila koepferae; assembly: GCA_030914345.1. Taxonomy (NCBI): domain Eukaryota; kingdom Metazoa; phylum Arthropoda; class Insecta; order Diptera; family Drosophilidae; genus Drosophila; species Drosophila koepferae. Next base: position 1,214,787 of record JAUESR010000200.1, read on the forward strand.
CAAAAACAACAACAACAATAGCAGCAGCAGCAGCAGCAGCAACAGCAGTAGTGGCAATGTAGGCGTGTGGGCGTGCTGAAATGATGTGCAGCCACAAGAGGCAGCATAAAAAGAATTTTGTTACCCTTCAGTTCAGTCACTTCTTTCAGCGCCCGCTTTACTTCATCACAAAGCCAACTTCAATCGGTATCGGAGCACAGCGCACACCTCATTTCGGGTGCACAGTTTAGGCGAGTGCTCCCAAACCCCACAAACTCGAGCAGAAATTGTCAAGCGAAAGTTGAGATTCAACTAAAGTAGTCGCATAAAAAAGCGTATAAGTAATCAGATACCCTAACAATAATGAAGATAAGGCGTTTTAAAGACGCTCAGATTATCTAAAATGAGAAAAAAATACGAAAATACTTATCAAAACATAGACGATTCTATGTACATATAAACGTTTCAATGCTTTGCAATGTTCAATAAAAACAATGGATATGCATATATTATTAACGTTGTAGCTGCTTAAACAGAATACCCCATTAACATTTAGCAGCGATAGCAAACGACTCGCATACGTGTGCATAAGTGTGTGTGTGTGTGTGTGTGTGTGTGTGTGTGTGTGTAAATGAGAGCCACTTACTGAGTGTATGAGCTCGAAAACAGAAGAGCCAACGGCTGCAATTTGAACCACACTTTCAGCTTTAGCTGAGTAACGGACTGGAGAGCGCAATATGCAGATCAGGAACGAAATACATGTAAAGAAAGGAGACAACAGTATAAATAAAGCTGCCCACTACAACTACATTTTAGTAAAGCCTTTGAAGAGCAGTGCAGTGGCAGAGAGTGGTCGATGGTGTTGTGCATGTGTGTGTGTTGTTGCTGTTGAGAAAACTTAAGCTAGAGATCATGCCCACTACAACTACATTTTAGTAAAGCCTTTGAAGAGCAGCGCAGTGGCAGAGAGTGGTCGATGGGGTTGTGCATGTGTGTGTGTTGTTGAGAAAATGTAAGCTGGAGATCATGCTGCACATGAAGTGTGATGTTGTATTTGCAAATAGTATAAATAAAGCTGCACATTGCCACAAGATTTTAGTTGAGCCTGTGTAGTGGGCCGATGCAGATGTAATGGCATATAACGAAGACAAAAACATGAGGCGGCAGAATATAAATAGAGATGTACATATATGGAATAACGATGCCAATCAATTTAACTGGCAATCGAATAAAAAAAAAGGTAAATCAAAAGTATACTTTTTCTTTCCTTTAATAAATACATGAATATTTTTAAATTAATTGTATAAAATATTTGATATTTTTACACATTCATTCAAATTTCATATTTTTGACATTAGAAGAATACCCTACATTAATGATGATGTCTTTGTTGTAGGCCTTGTTATATAGTTCGTTTAATAGGGACAATTGGGCCAATGTTCTATACAAACAAATGCATGCGATGCACATTTCGTTTATAAGCTAAAAAAATCAATGATTGCATTTGCATTTTGTTAGATTTCTGTAGTTCTGGAATTATGCCAACGTCTGGCGCGTCCTTCTACTTTTGCTTGCTGCCGTTGTTGTTGCTGCTGTTGTTTGTTGTTGTACTATTGGGGTTATTGCTTGTTGCTGTTGCTACCGGAAACATGGCCAAGAAGGCAGCGGAGGCGGCAGCACTAGCACCAGCAACAGCAACAGCAGCAGCAGGTCCTCCTGTTAGTTGGCAACTGCAAAGTCCTTTGGCATGGTGAGGAAATTAGAAATGGAAATTATTATCGTAATTCGTAATGCTCTTGTTGTTGTAGTTGTTGTTGCTCTTGCAATTTCTGCTATCGCTGCTGTCATGTAATTGCACAGCAACACAACAACCCGCAGAACCCCAGACTTAACCGCTCTAATCGTTGTAATTATTGTTGTCGATGCTTAACTGCGCTCCAATGTATATTATTAAGCAATGCAATGCCTGGGCCCGCTTCAATGCTTTGATTAAACCAGCTTATTGAACTATGATTAATATCAAAGAATTAGTAAACAGTTTATTGTTTTGAAAAATATAATAGGCTTTGCAAAAGTTATCAAACACAGTATGGATGCCAACGAATTGATTCATTCTTGATTTACGGCAAATTTGACTCGATGCATGCCAAACATATCAATCTCTACTTTTACAATTTCTACCATTTCGTTCTACTAGAATAGTCTGAGCAGCTACCAATATATAAATCCAGATTCGATAAAATTGCCATCCAACAGAAACACTCCATAGAGCAACATGTAAGTGGATATCCTGTACGAGTCCTCTAGTCTTAGGACTAACCAGTTAGAAAAACAAGCATTTTCGACAAGCGGCATAGTTGTACCCAGTCAATGATCAATCAATAGTCAATCAGAACTTTGTGTATGACCTCCTGCTCTTCCTCTCCGAAAGGTTAGCTATTACTCAATGCGACTGAAACGCCCTGCACATGGCGCTCCAAGCCTCCAGTGCTCTCCTTTTTCTTTTTCTTTTTCTTTTTCTTTTTTAATTCCAAACGTTCCCGAGCTCTGCGATACTAACTAAACAAATGTGATAAAATGAAAACATTTCCAGAGTTTTGTTGTTGTTCAGTAAACTGTCAATTCGAATGTCAAACTTGAATCGTTTTTGTTATCTGCAAATATCGCTACTAGATATATCTAAATATCGCTACTAAAACTATCGATACATTTTATTTACTTCACTGTCCATTACTCTCAGCACATTATGTCCATCAGTTATAAATCAAGTATTGCTGTAGGAACTATACGTATTTATACCAACATCTCAATGGCATATCCACGTCCAATGCTGCATTGCATCAAAAAAAAAAAAGAAAAACTTATCGAGACATGGTAAAGTTACAACTTGAATAGTCTAGCACTCATTGACTTAACTGTTGAATTTTTTCTTAGTAGTTCAAGTTCGATTCGAGCAATAGCAGCTTGCTTTCCAGGAGCATCTGAAATAAATGGTAAATTAAAATTAAATTGGTAATTTCAAGCCCATTCTAATCTGTTCTTCTTGTGCAGGATTCATATAAGCCGCTGAAGCTTAAAATTAAGCTGCCGACTCGAGTGCAGCCGGAGGTGTTGCCGGAGCCAGGCGAAGCTGGTCTCTACACCAACAAGATACACTATTTGCGGAAGTATCTGCTGGACGAGCTGGTCACTAAGAAGTTTGCCATGGACTTCATGGAACCCGTGGATTCGGCGGCGCTGCAGGTACCCAACTACTACAGCATCATAAAGCGGCCTATGGATGTGGGCACCATCATCAAGCGGGTGCAGAATCGCTATTATCATCGTGTGGATGATCTCATCAGTGACTTTCGCTTGGTCATTAGCAACTGCTTCACATTCAATAGGCCTGGGGATGTCGTGTACCGTAACTGCCAGAAGCTAGAGAAGTTCTTTCATCGAGTGCTCAATAAGATGCCGAAGGGAGAGGAGAAGCCCAGCACCAAGGACCCCCGCTCTTCGGGCCGACAGCATGGCTATGAGAAGGCCTCTGAAATCGTACAGCGGCAATGCCACGAGCATCTGGCTAAGCTGCAGGCAGCCATTGCCAAGGAGGATGACCCAAGCATTAGCAAGTACTTCAATTCCAAACTGGATTATCTGTCGCAGAAAGTGGACAGATTCTACTTCAAGACCATCGAGGAGTTCCGCTTCGAAGTGACGGGCATCTTCAAGAACTTTGACAACCAGATTAAGGCGTTCCACGAGATCTTTCACAGGACCTGCGATGAAAATACGCATCAATGCTTCGCGAACTGCAACTGGTCGCATGAGCTCGATCCCAATAAGCGGGGCGCAGCCGACTCGAATATCAAACTGGACAAACGCGATATAACCGAGGTGCTCTTTGCACTCAAGAGAGCTGAGAGCAGTGTGGAGCACTGTCTGAAATCCTACTCCAGAGAGAAGGAAAGTCGAGCCAGGGGCCTGATCGACGCATTCGATGTCACTGCCAACAGACTCAAACAGAAGCTGATGAGGGGACGCAAGGTGGAGAGAACTCGTGATGAGAGAAGAAAGGAACAAAAGAAGTACTATAATCTATTGGAACAGCAGAGTCCAACGCATGAATCGATGTCAACTCAGGAAGAGGATTCGTCTGACCAAGAGCAGTCCGAACCCGAACACTCCGATGAGTCTGATGAGGAGCGATACGAGCGTCAGCCTGAGAAGAAGCAATATATGCCCGAGAAGGATCAGTCCTCACCCGAGGAGGAGCAGTCCTCATCCGACGAGGAGCAGTCTTCGCCCGAGCAGAAGCAGTCCTCGCTCTCATCCGACGATGAGAACAACTATTCACATCTCCATAGAGCTCAAATCCATCTAAACGACTCTCAAAATATCGGTAATCGATGCAACTTTCAGCAAGCGAACAAGATGGATGAGGGGAAGCCGCCCGTCGAAGCAAAAAGTTCGCCAAAGCGTAGCTACGCCTCGCCGCAAGCCAACACGGAAGCAAATAACGCTGCAGTTGCAACTGCTAATAATGTGACGATCAATTCAACCGTCTGGTCCGACTTGCAGATAAGCAGCAGTGATTCCAGCGATGTCAGCGATCCGAGCGATTCCAGCAGTGAAGAGTAATGGAGAGGCGCAGCTCGAATATAAATCTGGCAAATATGTAAATCTAATCATTATTATAGATCAGCTTTGGCGTACATTTAAATATCTAACACATCTCACGTGGCGCACTGTAGCTCCAAAGTTCCAACTCGTTTGGGTGCATTGACACCGGGACAGCCAATAAATGGAACACCTTTTTGATTGGGGGCTGCCCATCGACATCAAAGGCGCCCAAATGTAGGCAATGTGCGAACTTTGCCAATCGATAAAAGTTTCAACTTCACGTGCAACACCCACCCAACCGCTCGAAGTTGGCGCCTAGTTAGTGGGTTAGTTATATGCCCCAGTCTGCTTCCACGTTGATAAGGTTTAGCGCCTGCTGCCTACTGTCTACTGTCTACTGTCCTAAAACCACCCATCAGCCCTCTAATGCAAATGTCCAGTTTTGCTTCCCATTCAAAATAAGTTTAATTGCGGAATATCTGCCGACTCCACCTAATAGCACACACGAGCACACAAGGAAAAACAAATTGAAATGGAAAATGGAAATTCATTGATTTTCATTTTGGCAAGGCAGAAAATATACAACAACAAATAAATACAAACAGATCGAATACCCTTTGCTAGCAGCTGGCAGTATTATTTACAAATTGTTTACTCGAATCTTAAATGGAATGAAAATGGATTTTCTCTTGAATTCAATCTACACACAACTGTTACATACATTCCTACAAGCTCAAGATACCCGTTTCATGTGCACAGGACATCAAATTACCTAAATAGCATTTCAATTTGAATGCGGCGTAAGTTGACGCGGTTCTTTAAGCATCCGCTTCAATGCTGCCTAATTTATTTCATTTGTATTCATTCGAGCCCAGACAAACAGCAAATTTATTCAACCATCTGTCACCTGCCCCGGCGCGAATCTGCAATACAATTATAATACAAATCAAAACTCCAATTACACGCAAATTTTTCACATTTAAATAAAAATAATAAAAAAATTTGAATTACAAAAAAAAAAAAACCGCATAGGCTTTCTATATATTTGTATCATTTATTTTTTTCATTTTACTTATTTCAAACATCATGTTTTCTCTTTGAAGAACTTGTGCCATGTTAATTTTCTTAAAATATCAAGAAATTTATTTCCAATTAGAGAAATTGATTTAAATAAGGCGCTCAGCACATCGAATAATTCGAAATTTCCTTTTCTGCTCTCGCGTATAAGAACAAAATGTCCTTAATTCATACCCCTCAACATGAAAAAAGGATATTGAATTCATTCGTTTATATTTCCCGTAGGGGTAAATACCATTATGCGTCTTCGAATATAAGAGAAATTATAGCCAAAGGGACTTATAGCAAATTTTCGAATTAAATATCTTAAAAGATGGCGGCACAGTGAAAGCAAAAATATTTGAATTACGCAAAAGATGGCGATAATGGTTTATAGTCAGTCGAAAAGCTCTATTGAAATTTTTATAAACTTCTAAAAAAGGAAAAATGAAATTTTATGAAATTCTTGCCATCAAGGGAAATCCTTTGATTGATAAGGATTTAACGTTCATTGCCTTTAAAATATTTCTTGTTTATGTAATGGAAAGAGTACATTAATTTAATAAAATCATTTTAGCAAATATAAAAATTTGTTTTAATTTTAATGAAATAAAAGATTGTGAATAAATATTAAGTTTTTTTTATAGTTTTATTTTTCTGTAATATTCTGAAATCTTGTTGAATTTCTTTTTAACATACATATACATTATATTTCTTACAGTTAAACGCACTTTATTATAGTCAAAATATTGTTACTAAAAATCGGCTAAAATATTATTGATAATTACAACTGAAGAGTAAAGCAGATTAAGGCCGTAAAATACTTATACATATATACACACATCAACAATAACACATACATACACATACATTCATATATAGTACATACAATTGTTACTATATTGGAACGGATTCTCTATGACTAGCTTCAAAGATCGACTGTTTTGTTTTTGTATTTTTTTAAATTTTACTTTTGTTTAGAGTGTCGTTAGAGCTAAGCAGCACTCGAAGAACATATATAACATTTACTATTCAATGATCAATCGTTAATAATTCTTTAGCAAACTATATTTGCAATATATTCGAGATAAAACACACCCAAAGCCCTGCATCGCCAATAACTGATTAATAATGAATATAAATATATGCATACATATATACATATATACATATTTATATAATAAGCATATATGTATGTATGTATGTATCTCTCACAACAATTATGTCTAGCTTTCTTTATAAAAATATTCCTGTTCTTTAACCAACAATATGCATATTTCCTTATTATCCGTCTTTATCCATAACCTAATTTATATATGTATATATATGTACATACATAGAGACACACACACACGCACGCACACTCGCGGAGACACAGATAGAGATATGCACACACACACACACTCACACAAACAGGCACACACACATAGAATTCGCTTATCTAACTGTGCTTTCTCACCTAACTCGAAATTAACTTGAATATTATTGCACTTAATTGGAGTATATGTTAACAAAATAATTAAAGTTTGTAAATATTAGCAGTACGAGTATTTGAGACAAGTACAGTAGATAATTTCATAGATTTTCTTATTCTTTTATATGTCTTACGATCTGATCTATGTGCATTTATTATGCATTTGAAGAGAGAAAGAGCTTCGCTAAAAAAAACGTAGAGCCTAATCGAGAGATTTAACTCTTTTCGTTCCCACTTTCACTGCATATATACGAGGGTGGTCTGTCAGTTTACGATCTGTCAAAAAATATCAATTATAATCTATCCTCTCTATCTTGTCGTTCAGTTGAGACATCCTTCAGACCACGCTCGTATATGTATATCCAGATATATATCAACTTCAATATATATATTTGGACTTATCGGTCATGTCATTTAAAGATCGTCTGAGATCCATCGGGTTATTTTAAATGTATCTTGTAGATATTTTCAAGTCTGCACAAACAAATATTTTGACAGGAGTCCCATTTAGATACCCTGCAAGAGTGCCTCTGGCGTTTGTGGATCCGTGGTGCTGCCTCCAAGCTCGCCACTCATATCGCCCACCGATGAGGAGACCGCCGACAGCATCGTGGTAACCGTGGCATTGATTAACTCCGTGCTGGTGGTAGCTACGGTACTGTAGAGGGCCAGAGCCGTGGTGGTAATCACTGTGGCCAAGGCGGGCACGGACACAGCGCTGGTGGAGCTGGTCTCTGTGCTGCTAATACTGGGCATTGTGGTGTTGAGCAAGAATGGAGCAAGAGTCGTGTTCGCCGTCAGCGTCGTGCTGGTGGTGGGCAGCAGCGGAGGCAGATGGCCGTGGTAATGATCCAGCATTTCGGCGGTCGGCGCATACGGATACATGGGACAGGGATTCTCCAGCTGAGGCCCCAACATGTTCTCGAAGAAGTAGCCAATCATCGAGCCAGCTGTAAGTCCAATATTGTAGGACAGTGTCATTATGTTGCCAGTGGCTTCCTTGAGGGTGCCCGGCACCTTGGCCGGCGCCAGCATCATTGGCAAGCTGCCTGCCAGCCCATTGCTTATGCCAAGCGCTATGGTGAAGAGAAAGGGCGCCGTCTCTCCAGATATGATCGGGCGGTGACGCGGTGCACAGCACAGCAGAAACATCGGCACCAACACAACACGCAATCCGGACAAGAGAATCAGTTGACGTCGCGACCAGGGATATGGGCTGGCTGCCAGGATCTTGCCAATCACGTCCGAAGTATTGAAGCAGAACATTAACAGCACAGGCATCCACGAGCGCAGGGAGCACGAATTTACCTCCACCTCGATGCCGGGATAGAGGGAAAGCGTGACACAGTAAGCCAAAGCAATGCACACCATGTATGGGTAGATAATCTGGGCCACGCGCCAACGTGTAACGAATCCCTCTCGTATATCGCCCATCTTGCTGGGTCGGCAGCGACGTGGCGTTATCACGTGCTCCACCTTGAAAGCGACCGTTGTGGGTGTAGCCGGCTCATGCGGTGTGCCTGGCAGCTCCGGCATCTGTCCCAAGCCCTCAATTATGCTCTCGCCAGCTGTGGGATTGGACAGCTCATAGACAGGATTACTGAAACTCAGCGTATTGGTTGTGTTTGCATTGGAGTGATGGGGTCCAGCTGACGTGGTTGTCGTAGTACCATCCATAGAGAGAACGCCGTACTTGGCGCTGGTGGTGGCACCATCGATCTCTTGCTACAAAAACAATTTATGAATAAGATAAAGACTATACAAATGAGAATTCCTCTGTTGCTCTCCACTTACATCATCCGGCCGCAAAACAATCTTTGAGCACGCCTCCACGTGAAAGCGCACAAACGGCGAATTAATGGTGGCCAAGTGCAGCAGGTAACTGAAGAGTATGTAGAGCGTAGAGGTCAGAAAGAAGATGACGGTCGAGACGCGATCATTGTTGATGAGCAACTTGGTAACCACACGATTGGAAGACACCAGAAATCCGGCAATGCTCTCGCCAGCCATCACAGCCTGTGTGTATTGCTTGGGCAGCATGGAGGCGAATCCGTAGAAGCTAGACTGTTGCACAGTGCAGCCAATAGCGGTCAGTGCCACAGCCGACATGTTTACAACATACGCCGTATTCGTCGCGAACATGTGCCAGGCCACCTCGCAGACGGCCACAAAGATTAACGTGGTAAAGGACACCATGTAGCCGAAGAGCACGCGCGTCTGGAATGGTGCCAATGAGAGCACAATGTTGTTAAACAGAACCGTGAGGAAGGCCACAAAGATGTACGTCATGGACATATCCAAAGCCACGGGACGGCCTGGAAAGCGGCCTTGCCAATAATCCGCAGCAATTATGAAACTAAACAAAATATGGATTTATATTAAATATGATTTCAATTATTTGAAGATGCCCTCGGTAGTAATATCATATTTTAATATTTGATTGGGGATAATAAATGAGTGTAAAACAATTTAGATTTGAACTATTTTAAAGAAATGTTTTACATAAAATTACAAAAGCAAAAGTATTTTTATATTATACATACAATATTTCAAAAAATAAAAATTAAATGAATTGAAGAAAAACAAAGTATTTAATTAAATATATATTTATTTATTATAAAATATACAAAAAATTATAAAACGAAATTGAATAACTTAAATTTTAATATTATACAAAATTATTATATATTAAATTATTATTAAATTCATTTATTATTATTATTATACATTTACATTATTTATTATAAAATTTAAAAAAATTAAATACTAATATTGTTCTACCTATGATAGATAAAAATAATGAAATTGTCATTAAATTTGTTAGTTATTTTTCATCAAATTACATACAGAATTTTATCAACAATAACATTTGTGCTGACTCATTCGAGTGTGCAAATTAATCCTAATAAATTACTATTCGACTACATAATTTAAGTTGATGCCAACTCTGTCTATGATAATCGCTCGCAATCAATCTCTGTCCCTTGTAAAGCCCATTCATACAACGCCTACCCATTCACAAGCACATTCACATTCACACACTCACATTCACACGTACTTTCACATTCCCATTCTCATTTACATTTGAATTTCCATATTGGTTTTGCACTCACCTATTGTATGGCAAAACAAATCCTATGCCAGCTGCAAGCAGTGCCAAATAGACGGCATGCCGTTGGTCCTTGGGGGCGCGTGTATCATACTCGGGACTATCGATGCTCGCTGGATGCCTCATGCCAGAGTCCGAGCCACGGCCGCTGCGCCCCTCGAGTGGTTCGTATGTGGTTTCTTGTGCGCCCACGTCCATTATATTGTTGTTTTTCCTATTGTTTAATTTCGCAACTATTGCTGCGGTCGTTTTGCTGTTGCGTTTTTTAGATTTTAATTTATATGTATCGCAATGCAATGGACTTTTGCATAATTTACGCCTTTGAATCGACACGCCTGCAGCGAAGGGAGTACCAAAAGCTGAGAGTTCTTCATAAGCACTAATACAGGGTGCTGTCTCTTTAGCTTGCAAGAGAACCAAGCTGGTTCGGCCAACACAAATCGATAAATAGCAGACGCAAGTTGTTGCTCCAATAAATTGCAGTCAGCGTGGCAATCGATTGCAACTCAAATCATTGCAAACTTGATACGCATGTGTTCTTCAGTCTGCTTCACATTTGTGGTTTCGTGTAAAGTATATTTTATTTTTATTGCTGTGCCAAAGTACATTTATTTTAATTATTAATGTCGCACATCTGTTTTTTATTGACTATCATTTTATTAAAACATACGGCAAGTATACACTAAGTATGCACAACTAAAACATTCCGTTGACAAAATATTCCAGCAGGGCTCTTACTATATCTCACCACACCTTGTTCACCACGTGCTGTGCAATGGCTGCTATTTAAATGTCAAGTCATTGATTTTCTGAAATCACTTATTCCTTGCTCGCTGGACTGGCTGTTCGACATCGCTTCTGGACTTTATTTAAATTATTTAAATTACCTCCGGACTTGGGTATGTATTAGTGCGTAAAACAAACTTTTTTTGTCTGCATTTGCTACAAATATTAAGTGATTTTCCCCCTTATTTACTTTATAATTTTTTGTTGAAAGTAATTTACGCATACAAAGAAATTATTATTTCATATATAAGAATTAATATTGCATATTCTTACTAAATTCTAATGTACACTATCTTTATTCGCAGATTTGTACCCAATGAGATGAGGGATACAGATAATTTGGTAAAAAAAAGAAAGGTAAAACAGGTAATCAATAGGGCGGTTTGACAGATAAGAAAAGTCCATTTTTTGACAGTTCAAACACATGTACACTTTTATGTATCCAAACGTCCATTGAAAATCAGTTTATAGAATCGTTTGTATCCGAACAGCCACCTAAGAGTTGGATACATAAAAAATTACCGGTCAAAATCAGCATATAGATTCGTCTGTATCCGAACATCCACCTGAAAATTGGATATACATAAAATTACGCCTCGCAGGGGTTGAATCATATGTAGATATATGTCTTTATATACATATCCATTTAAAAGTTGATACCACTTGCAAATTATAAATGCAAAATTAAAATAAGAATAAGGACAAAACATCCCGCCGTATCTGCCGATGCTTTAAATAGTAAAAAGACAAATATTTTTCCCACAATTCAGCTCGGGCTCTTTTCTACTACTCAAAGCAAAGGCGACGGCGCGTTGTTCCGTTTGAAACATTAGCTTAGCTATAATATAATTGAGATAATGAAAAGTGATTTTTGGAACCTGCAAAAGCTATTAAAGATGTGGCGCAGAAGTTTGCAACTTAAACGATATCCCGCACTTGTCGCTGGCTATTGTGCAAGTCATCGTTAATGTTGCCGGATTCTGTGACCTTAAAACACAACATAAAATGGGCATTACAAAATTAATTATAGATCAAATAATCAAATAATCATGAAGTCACAACCTATTAAAGAACAGAAGATTGCTCCGTACCTGCCGATGCTTTCAATAGTAAAAAGACAAATATTTTTCCCAAAACTCAGCATGGGCTCTTTTCTACTACTCAAAGCAAAAGCTACGGCGCATTCTTTTGTGTGGAATATCAGCTTAGGTGAAGTAGTATTAAGCTTGTTGAAAAATAAATTGAGATAACAAAGTGAATTTTGCAACCAGTCAAAGGGAATTATTATACGTAAATATGGCTCAGAAGTTTGCAACTTAAACGATATCCCGCACTTGTCGCTGGCTATCGTGCAAGTCATCGTTAATGTTGCCGGATTCTGTGACCAAAGACAACAGCAAATACGGCATTGCAAAATTGAGTCTTAACTTTCTTAATGCTTCTAATAAACCAGATGCGAAGCCAATCCTTTGCTTCCTTAGAAAATTATTTAACAATAATTGTATTTATATTCCGCAGTTTGCTGAAAGAGTAGATGGCATTGCAGTTACAATAATGGAAGGAAGACCACGCTTAACTAAAATAAATTTCAATCAAATATTACATTAATATATTTAATCCATTAAAAATTTTTTATTTGTATTACTTGGGTATAACAATAATAGTTTTCGTTTATGTATATATTTTTATGTTAATAATTATAGTAACAGAAATAAAAATAAAAATATTTTAACAATCTTGTGACCAAATATTTCACGTGGCTAATAAAAAATATATAATACAATCATCAAACATGAATTTTTATTTTTCCATACATATTGCGACTAAAAGCGTGTAAAAATATAATAAAATGTACGCCGATCAATTATTATCGCATTGCCGATTTCGATTTTCTTTAATCAATGATATACTGTTCTAAGCAATACAAACTATACTCAAATAATGTGTATAATTTTATATACCGAAACAGACCTCAATCAAAACATGTGAGTTATAAGCTACGATACTTTTTTGTGTTAAATTAATCGGAATGAGCAGTTTCGTTTTGGTCTGTTTTGTTAAATATAGTATCTTTTGAATTTTGACAAGCTAGCTTTATTGTTGCTTCTTCGAGGCTTCACTGTAGCTGGGTGGCAAATTCTGAAATATCAAGAAAATATATTAATGATTAATCTAGTTAAATAATCAAATATATCATATTCATACATTATATGATGGCGGCATATCGCTGGGACCTTGTCCCCGGGGTCCGCCTTGATTATAGGGTGTATTATAAGCGCTAGCAGCAGCCTCGGCTTCTTTGGAATCTGCGTAGATTTGTAGGAACTTAATATTTCGATTTTTTTATTAAAAAACAAACAAATACAGAAAATGTAATTTATACGAAATCAGTAATGTCTTACAGTCCTTTTTATGGAATTATAACTGGTATTGGGATAAAACACAAGGGTCTTGCAACTTGATAGCAAGTGGGATAATAATAATATTGCGTGCTGCTGGTTCCTGCAAAGTTTGCATGGAAAAATCAAAAGAAAAAGAATAAATTGTTAAACAAGTTACTAAAAGCATGCTTCAATTGCGTAACTACAGGCTCGGCTTTTGTTGGAAAATTTAACCAACTAAAATGCATGTTAACGAATATAAGCATTACAAAATCTTACTTGTTTGCTTTGCTGTAAAGTAGTTTTTGCACAAAATTTGCAGTTTACACTGTGGAAAAGGTAAAGAAATAAAATTGTTTCAGATGCCAAATCAATGTGATTTTGAGTTTAGTAACTTGTTAGATTTCTGCAGAATGAAGGGATAAGTGTACGAGAAATACATAATTGGGTAACTACGGATCTATATTATATATTATAAACAATTTCATCTTGTTCATGTTTCCTAGTCAATGTTGTCTCTCATGTATAATTGGGTAATTTAAAATGTAATTAAACTAAAAAAATAACTAACCATTGAATATTTAATTTATTAAGATTTACTGATATTGAAAAGCTGTTCATTCAGACATACATGAGACCAAATTTATGCTGTGAGATGTGATCAATTAGTATGGACAACACTAAAAATGAATGATGGGATTCGTCATTTACTCACTTCCAGGTGGCAAGCTGAAGCCCATAAAATTAGCTGAAGCAGTACTTCCTCCTGCATTGGCAGAAGACATTGCTGCAGAACTGTTTCCTCCAGACTGCTGTGGAGGAGCAGAGCCCGGGTAACCGTTTGGTTGCTGCGGGGGAGCAGAACCAGGATAGCCGCCGGGTTGTTGTGGCGGAATGAAATTTGGTTGCATAAAGCCACCAGGTATATTAGGATTAAAGCCTCCATAGGGCACTACGGGTGGCGGACCACTATATGGAGCTTGTGGCGGCATGTCCGGCCTACATGCTGCGTACGGCGGCGGTTGTGCATATCCACCACCCCAACCACCTTGAGGTCCATAGCCAGGCTGTTGCTGAGGCTGTTGATCAGGTGGTGCTGAAAAACCATACCAAGTGGGATCAGTTTGCTGCTCCTGCTGCTGCGGCGGACGTGGTGCTGGTTGACTGTTTGGTGGTGCTAATAAAGATACAGAAAGATATGGATTGTGCAAAGATGCGTTAGTGCTAGCAAAAGCGTGTGTTGCAAATATACATGCAACTTGTTGGCCAATTAAAATGCAACCGCATCGTATGTACATAAACAAAAGCCGAGTATGGAAAGGCGAAAAACTGTGTAACTCAACTTACTAATGCCAGGATATGGCGGCGGATTATCGCTTATAAACACAGTGTTTGGTGCCGGTCCACTGAAGGCATCATGTTGCGGCAACCAGCCATAATATCCTGGTGGTGGCTGGTACGCCGGTGGTGGAGCCTCATGCCAGGCACCGGCTGGTGCATATGGTGGCGGATCATCGCCAGCAAGACCACCACGATGAAAGTTGCTTTGAGCGGTCTTAGCAGCGCGCAACAAGGCTTGGCCATACTCTATGGCTCCGCCTGACTTGAAGTACAGCTTGAACTTCACCTCGCCCACATAATTGCCATTGGGCTGGGCGCGGACCTTGCCCTTAATATAGTTGGCTCCAAAAACGGGTTGTTCGATTTCCACCTAAAATATAAAAAGCTTAAGTTGTATCTGATTGGGAAATGCAAGGAATGTAACACTTACATCAGAAAGAGCTACAAACGGTGCACTAAACGATTGCATTACATCGCTTGGTTTCTTGCTATTGAAAATCATTCTATGAGATGTCAAATAAACCCGTCCTTGCTTGGAGCCTCTGAACAGGTTATTATCCTGACCAGAAAACTCCATTGTCACGCTGTCGCTGTGCAGCAGAATGCTATTGACAAAATAAAAAAATTTAGATTAACAATGCAATATCAGAATAGTTTTAATTGTAAACAGCTGTTGGGTGTTTCGGCAAATAATTTCGCAATATTTTTATAAATTTGTAATCCGTTCATTTTACAAAATTTAGAATTCAATGCACGAAACCATTGTTCTTTTGCAAATCTGATAGCAAATGTGAACGTAACATTTGAAATAAGAATACCAATATTTATTCAACAATAGTTCAATAACTTTTATATGACGTCAGAATTCACTGGCAGCCCCAACAAAAGTTCGCAATTGCAAAGACACTTGCACTTTTACTTACTATTCTCCTGCGTGTATGAGCACGCCATTATTCGCGTGTGCCGTATTAATCGACATATTGAATAGTTTTTTGAACAATTTACTCAGTGATTTCAAAGATTTATTATAAACTGCGTTGTGTGTTCCTGTTGTTTTCAATCTAAACTTTCTCGAATTAACGACAGCTGATGAATCATAAACAGTGTGTGCACACTTGTGGCGATGTCGCATTGGAATTCCTAAAAAATACCACATTTTGGTTATGGAATTATTTACTGTAGCCCTGCATGTCAATAATAAAAAACTGCTAAACTTCTACACGGCACAGCCGGAGTCAAATTTTTGCTAAACTATTTTCATAACATAAATCGGTTGCTTAAAAATATTCTTAAATGATTAAAAAGGCAGTACGTATGCTGTTACAATGCAATTCTCGTGGAAGTCGTATCTAACTATAACATCGTAACTAAATTGTTACTGTGATACTGGAAATGGTATTTTTCGTGTAGTGGGTATAAAAATTTTTCGAATGGCGTTTAATTATGCGAATTTGGCAGATAATATGTGTAAGTCAATGTTTTCTTATGTAGTTTACTATAAAAACACACATAGCTGGTTAAATTTCAATGTGTTTTTGTTCGAACCATAATAAGAAACTATTGTTATGTATGAAATAGGGACCATACTTTAAGTCAGAACACATAATAGAAAAAAATACCGAACCACCTATCACGTTACGCTTTATGTGCTTGCATATTGCGTCGTTTGCTTTACTGTTTAGTTCGTGTCTGATAAACAGCTGATTTTTATTTGTATTTTTTCATTACTTTCCTCATATATGCTTGTGTTACCACCGGCCCCACATAACGTATTTTCGTTATAGTACCAGTTTTTGGGAACTTGCCAAATGGCGTCAATTTGCAAAACCATCCAAATTTTATTAATCAATTGGCTGCTGCCATTACGACTGGTGCGATCGGCGTTGCCACGCCCACAACAACTAACAGCAGTGGCGCATCGGCACAAACAAGCGCTCCAACCAATAACAAAACAAAAAGCAGTAAAATAAAGCAGCACAACGCACAAGGCATTGCTCCTATGGATTTAGAAAATGACAATGACTCAGAAAACACGGATGCCATGGCCGCTGTGAAGTCAATGGACAAATTATCGGGCTCAGGTTTGTCGCTCCCTGAAGCCCAGCAGCTTTATTTGAATGGGCTGATGCACACACCGCCTGGCTACTTGTACTTTCCAACTGCACAGAGTGCTGCAGCTGCTGTAGCAGCGACTACACCAAGTGGTACAACATCTTCATCAACTAATGCATCGAATACCAATGCACAAATGCTGCTCGATCACTCGGCGATGATGGCGGCAATGCAGCAAATGCAGCATAACTATGCAGCTGCAGGTTACGTGGCCGCAACATCAGTTAGTGGAATGCCATCCGATGGGGCAGGAACTAGCATGGATGGTACTATAGCAGCTGGCAAGTATTAAATTGTATTCTTTTTCTTTAGAAGTCTGATATATTTTCATAGTTGTCCCATAGACGGCACAAGCAATACTGCTGGCTTAAAAGAGGTGATCAAGACCAAGAACTGCATATTGTTTCCACCCAACCCGAATGCCCCGCCGCCTACTATACGCGAACGTCCGCCAGGCTGTCGTACTGTGTTTGTGGGTGGTTTGCCAGAGAACATCACGGAAGACATTATTCGAGAGATCTTTGAATCGTGTGGCGAAATCACCACACTACGTATGTCTAAGAAGAATTTTTGCCATATACGCTACCGACATGAGGCAGCCATAGATCGTGCCATTTACCTGTCGGGCTACCGACTGCGCATCTCTAGCCAAAACGAACCCCCTAATTTCGGGCGCTTGCATGTGGACTATGCTCAGGCGCGAGATGATCAATACGACTACGAATGTAAGCAACGTCAATTACAGAGGGAGCAGCGTCATCGGGAACGCATGTCGCTGGATCGCATGCGTTCACAATCGCCGCCACCAATACCACATTATACGGATCATGAGGCTACCGCAGTGGCGGAGCATCTGCGTAATAATGAAACGTTTGTGAAGGCCATCCAAACGATTACCGCCTGGCTGGAACGTGGCGATTGCACGAAGCGCAATGCAAATGTATTTTACTCCATGATCCAAAGCACACATGCGCATGTTCGGCGGCTACATACGGATAAGCAGCAGCTCGAGGAAGATTTGCGTAAGGCGCGCGAATGTTATCGGAAACAAATGGGCACTATGTCAACACAATGTAAGTGGCACTATTTGAAAGTTTTAGTTTGTAGTTTTAGATGGGTTTTAGGTGCGCTCCTTAAAAATGTTTTTTCTGTTTATGTTGCGCCCCGGTTAGCGTCTAGCGTCTGTATCATGAAAAATCAATCAAATACAAAACACACTTAAACAGAACACACACGCTTACACACCCACACTATCTAGCAATTTAGTCATCGTACTCTCAAAAGCGAAAATTAAACCAATTCCACATACAAGAATTCACTGTCTAAAATTTGCTCTCAAAGTACAAGACCAAATACAAGGCGAAGGAGCAAAAGAAGAATCAGCAGCTGCAGGTAAAAGTTCAGTCACATCAGTGCTGCACAGTGGCCGAAACTCGATTACGATACGATCAAATCAAGATGGTTTATTACTTGATACAGAACATGAACAGTTGCTGTCTTTGAAGCTTAAACGAATTAAAACAGAGTCGAATTTAATTACAGTTTTGCATTATAAGATTTTTTTTATAGTAAACAGAAAAAAAAACCCCTCTCAAACTTAGTCAGTAATTATTTAACGTATGTTTCTATAATAGTAAGTGCTACCGACTGCGAAAGTTCACTACTTAATTGCAATTTGATCGCAACATCGTATTTTTAAGCCACTGTGCAGTAACTCATTCTACCGCATCTGACTGTATGCCAAGTGTGAAGACTTAACATATGAATTGATATATGTGAAGTGTAAGTCCAGGCCAAAGGTTTGTAAACCAAACAGACATATATACGATATAGCCCTCGGACCAGACACCAACCGCCTAACTGGTTGTCTGTAGAAAACAACTAACAACTAACTGCAATTGAAGTCTTATATATATATATAT
Organism: Drosophila koepferae; assembly: GCA_030914345.1. NCBI lineage: Eukaryota > Metazoa > Arthropoda > Insecta > Diptera > Drosophilidae > Drosophila > Drosophila koepferae. The sequence continues at coordinate 1,233,552 of JAUESR010000200.1, forward strand.
ATATATAAACTTATGTAGGTAACAAGCTGTTGTACAATATTCTTAGACTGTACTATATATAAACTATATAAAATATTATGTTATGCGAGGGACTCTTGAGTAGTTTTTTTCTATCTATTATTTTCCATTGATTTTATTAGAAACCACACAGACTAGTTGAACGGTGAAGAATCAAACCAAACAAAACCAAAAAAATATCTACCCTCTGTCCTCCCTTAATATTATTATATATTATTGCATTATTGTTCAGTCACTCAGATTGAAAAAGTGTTCAATGCCGCTAGTCACAAGAAGGTTTGGGACCATTTCACCAAAGCCCAAAGAAAAAACATCGACCAATGGAAGAAATTAGCGACGGTACGTACAAAACTGTTCAAAGAATGTATTACGGCAAGTTCAGCTGATGAAGATATCGTTTTAAACACATACTACATGTGGTACTCGTGCCTGTTCTTATTGTTCTGTCAGTATTGCTAGTCTTAAAATATCAATTAGTATCTTTGTTATCACCCTTTCGTATCTGTTCTGCATGTTAACTTCTGTACATACATATTCTCATATTGCTTTCCAACTTGAAATTCATTCATTCATGTTTGCATTGTTCAGCTTAATTAATTTCTTGATAATTCGATCGATTGACTCTCGAAATTTTTTAACACCTTAATCTGTTAATAATCATTTTTCGTACCTCTAAAACTTCCTCTAAAATAAGTTGATCAAAACTCGAATTTTCATTGACGTCATAATTATTATTTTGTTGCTATTTAGACTCTTTATATGTTTATCGTTAATATTTAGAATCATATTATTTTTGTAAATAATTGAAATTGCAATCAAGGAAAACTGTTCTTCAAAATATGTTAAAAATTTAATTGTTGTTATTAAATATTGAATCATAGTTATTTTATGATTTTATGGAACAGTTTCCCTTTTTCATAGTTTTCTCATATGCTTTTCATATTTAAGAATTATCCTATATTATATTATATTTCAATTTGGCACATTGGATAGCAATATTTATTTCTTTTTCAGTTATAAATTAACTAACCATTTGCATAACGTTTTCGATAAGCTTTCAATTTCTAATTAAATCTAAAGGAACTTGTAGCCGAATGCCAAAGAACTGCTGTTATATACAATTTTCGAATAATTTGAAATACAAATAATTCATATACATATAGCTAAAATTTTTGCAAGTTTCTAAGGCACTTACTGAGTTCAATTGGCTGTGCGTTTGCGTTGGTAAACAGTAAAACCTAAACATCTTATGATAAACTCATTGTGCAACATTTAACATGTTATATGCAAATAATAAGTATAAAAAATATATTAAAAACAATTAAAATTAACAGAACTTTTTGAAAGTGGCGAGGTAAGTAAGCGGACTGAAACAGAACGAAGAGCCAAATGAGAATTATATGATGCATTTTCAATATACAAACAAATTTTAATACCTAGGCATAGAAATTACCATCGTAAACACTGGTTATGCAACAAAATATGTTATACATGTATTTTAAAAACTATTTAATGATAAAATACAAAATTTTGAAATGCCATTTAGGAACTACGCACGGTCCAAATCGACGATGATGAAATGGAAATCTCAGAAGACGAGCGCGAATACGAGAAGCGCAACAAACGTACACGCTACGATAGCGATGGACTGAAAGTAAGTAGGATTGATTGAAGTAATCTGCATGTATTAATTGCATTTATATATTGATTTTTTAATTCCTATTTCAGGATGAAAATGACTCGCTACGTTGTCAATTAGAGGCCATTCGTAATGAGATGTCAGTGGAGCGCAGCGACTATCTGCAGCGCGAAAAACAAATAAAGGTGTTACAAGAGACAATACGTAACATGCAGACACAGTTGCTGCAAACGAAGCTGCGTGAGCAAAAAGACTGCAAAACCATTGAGCAGCTGGAACGGAATCTCAAAGAAGCGGGTGTAAAGCAGCTGCTACTTAAGACAAAAATAAAGGAAACCGCGGATAAGCTAAAAGACAGAGAAGCATACAGCACCAATGCTTCGGTTGCTTCAAATGCCGAATACAGCAGTGGTGACTCGTGCAGTAGAAATGCGGATGATCTCAGAGCAGCTGCAAAGAAAGAAGTAGCCATTGAATTAGAAATAATAGATATTGATAAAGTGGACGATGATGTCCGCATTATTGAGCATCAAAGCGGTGTTGTCGAAATTCATGAGATCGAGGATGATGAGAAACTGGATACAACAACAAAGTCAATGAAAGCTATTGAGAAACCCAATCAATTGCCCAAAGCCGATGAAAGTGAAAAGTCTGATACTGCGGAAATTGTAGTGCAAACAAACGTTGAACAATTGGCCACACAAAAGGTAGGTCCTAATGTGATTCCGTGAGTGTAAAGAAACTTGTTTCTATTGGCATTAACATTTTATTTTTCTTCGCAGAGCGAGCTAATGTCGCTGGCACTTTTTGAAGCGAAGATTATTGCGTTGACGTCTGCCTATTTGGTACTACATCCTCATGGCGTGGACATAGACAGCATTTACAGCTATTTACGTGGAATGTTGCCCAAGTCCCTTGAGTTAAAGAGCAACGATGATCTAGCAGATATACTCACAAAATATACAAATCTCTTCAAGTCTGAGCAGTCAAAGTGGACATTCTGTGGTTTTACCGACGAACCTATGGATGCGAATGCAACCAAAGTAGAGTAAATCACAGGCATTAACAAAACAAACAATTTAAGGCTTTAATTAAGTTACGACTATTGTATGCCTAGCGGTAAGGAATGAGCGCCAAGTGACATGTTAACCAAAAATGTGATTGTAGCAATCACATAAATGAGACCAGTTTTCTAAACGTAGGAACTTGTAGTTAATTTAAACTACACTGACAACAACAATTATTACAACAACAACAACAACAATGAACTACCGTTTCAATTATTTTAACAATTAGAATGTAATGTGTATACAAATTAATTATGTACACAAATATATTGAATACATAATGCACATTATGTAATGACACCAAACAAATGTAGCTAAAATTGCTTTTAATGTAATACGAACCAATAAATTTTATGCTATATTTACCTGGAAACAACTTATTTTAATAAATCTCGTAAGATTTTGAGAAGCTAACGTAACTTAACTAAGGTTCTATGACATTTAATGGTCACTTTCTAGTATATCAAACAGTAAAAATGTAAGTGTTGCTCAGATAGAAATACTCTTATCATGCAGCTGTCATATAACGCCATGACGTAAGATTGAGTCCATGTATGAAAATGTGAAAAGTATTAATTTCATTTTAATCGCCTCTTATATTCCATAAATCCTTAACGTGGGAGTCTATATAAGTAATTTTGTTAATAATAATATGCTTATCCCTAAAATTATGCCCTTTATCGTTGTCTCGTCAAAAATTCGCAGCTGCTCAACAATTACGTGCGAAGCTCACGATTCTTGCATAAGCTTTAACGAAATATGAGAGCGTCCTTTGCCAAGGACACTGAAAAGCAAAACATTTGCCACAGCATCCCTGTTCACATACACATACACACACACACGCACATTCTTTTTATGTTTAGTCATTCAAGTTCACTCACATTCGCACATCCTGTGCAGGGGCATGACGAAAATATCGCAAATTTAATTCCGCCTCATTCCACATTTTACGTCATGCATTATTTCAATCTACATTTTGTTATTCGATTAGTTAAAGCCCAGCATTCAGATTAAATAACAACAAAGTTAAACAAAAATAAACGTAATTTTTCCCGTTTTGACTGAGGCAGCACCAGAGCTTCTGTCTTTCCATGTGTTGTTGTCGAAGGCAGTGGTTCGCTTTTTAAAAACTTTTTACAGAGGGAAAAACGAATTTTAAAATACATTTTTATATGAATATAAAATGTAAGTTTTAATTTCATATAAATTTTAATAAGGTAATTTATTTTTATTTTTATTTATTATTTTTATTTATTTATTTATTTTTTTTTTTTTCAATTTAAATTTATTTCTAACTGGTCAAAACAACTGCAAATACAGTTTGAAGCTAGAGTCTTCAAATGTTATGATAGATAAGCTTCGTACTTTTTGACTGCCAACTTGCACTGCTCGTAACACTGTGCGCTGTCGCCTCAACGTAAAATTCTGTTGAGCTACTTACTCAACAACGGACGCCCGCCATATCAACGATATCAGTTGTTTTAGCGAATTCGTCGCGCGCGGTTACTAAAACGGGCGACGAACTGAAAGACCAGCAGCCAGAACAGATTTCGTTATCCATGTCCATGTCCATGTCCATTACATAGCACTGCGTGTGTGTGTCTGCTTGTGTTCTCCTCGAATCGTCAGTAAACTGTTTTGTAAAAATAAAAGATTAATAAAAAAACTGTAATTTTCTCTGTGCTGTTCTTTGTGTCTTTTCGTATATTTTAATAAAATTACGTGCACTTTCTTTTCGCCGCGTGCTTGACTACATACCCAGCCTCCAGGAAGGACGACTCAAGTTCAAAGTTTCTGCTGGAAGCTGCTGACGACCATCAGAGAGAACTCGTGTTTGTTTTTGTTTTCTTTTTTCGGTAAGTTTTCGCCGGCATGTGAACAGTTTGACAAGCTTAACGAATACCGGACAATAGATTAGGCAATTATGACAATTGTGCCGTTACTGCAAACAGAGATAAATGGATATTACGATGAATACAAGCGATGCAAGCGACTAAACAAATTAACAGTAGATTCAAGAGGTTATACGTTATACGTTTACTAAAGCAAATAGAAAAACATTTAAAATAGAAATTAAATCATTTTTGAGTAAGATCTTTAGAAAATGTATATTAATTAATTGAAAGTAATTAATTAAAAAATATGTGTGTCTCTTTACTTTACTGAGATTAGATGAGATGCCAAACTTAAATTTTTTGATAACCAAATTTGAGTTAGAAATTCCCATGTGCAATGACCAATAATTACTAACCATGCAATCTAGAACTAAATAAAATTAAGTTGTATCGTGTTACATTGGGGTTCAAGTTGAAAACATCGCTGAAATCAGCTGAAATTTTTGCGAGACATTGGAACGTGCCCGTTTGCTATCTTATGGAAACAGCAAATTGATTCATAAGTACATGAGCTTACAATATATACAAATAAATATCATCCGACATATTATAAATCAAACTAAATCACATCTCAAACTAAATAAGATTTAGTTGGGGCACTGCAGTTTTTTTCTCGGAAAAATAATATATTGCGCAAATTTCCCATCTAGCAAAACAGGCATAAAAGCGTAGATACGTAAATTCTATTCGAACCTGACGTCTGGAATTTTAGCATGCAATTAGGTAGAATGATGTTACCGAAACCAAAAAAATCCCCAGCTTAGTGATACATACACATGTATATATATTCATATACATGTGTAATAAATGCGTTACCCCAACACGTTAACCCAAAGCAAATTTTTATGGTATTTGAATTGAAAAAATGTCTACTTTCCTGAACTGATACAGAATCACGTACTTGAGGTTTTCGTGTACACATTATACAATTTTTTGATTTGGATTTCGTTTCGCCGTCGTTTGATAAGGTTTATAAATTCTCGTAATGTTTTAATCAAGATTTTTTATTAATGTGAGGTATTCTGATAAGCAATTCTTGGCAATGAATGGAACCAATTATTTGTCTCATGTACGTGCAGTTCAACCTGTACACAATTTTCACAGATCCAATTAGGTAAATGGATGTGAAATTGATTCGATGACATGTATGAAGACATACTCGGTGAATTAAATGGCAACAACTTATTGCGCTTTATAATTTCCATGAGATGGAAAAACAGCTCAATAAATAATAATTAAAACGCATTGTAAATTAGATAAATAACTGTAATTAATGATGCGCCTATAATAAGGGAACTCACATATAGGAAATTCGAATGCGGCTTTTGCTTGAAATAAATAAATTTGCGTTTTGTGAAAAATAACTAATTGCGAAAATTATCAGAGGTCGGAAAATCTCAAAACGATGATCCGTTAAAAGCAACTCACGTGCACGCTATGCAAATGCCAGGTGAGTGCGAGTGAGTGATGGGGCTGGCAGCAGGGCGTGCCTGTCGCAGTTCAATAGTATCCAAATGACGTCAGGTCATTTTCACAGGCAATTAGTAAACAATTTTGTGCACTTGCACCAGCTCAGATACAGATACAGTTGCAGTTACTTGCCATTAGCCATGTTGATGTTGACTCACTACACCTGGTAATAAGTTCAGGTATGATTGACTTTTAATCAATGAAGCTAAGATATATGTATATGTGTAGCGTAAGGGCAATAGCACTTGCAAAACTTATAACTACATTTGTTATAATCCTCATATTCATGTGACAAATGTCTACGTACATATATATGGATATATAATTAAATGTTGTCATAGACTTTATATCTGTTGGGAATAACAACCACATCAAAAGAATTTCTTTACGTCATAGACTAAACATTGGAGGCAAATAGACATCAACGCCCACACATTGGCTATGTAAGATACTAAAACTAAAAAATAGAATGTAAAAAAAATGTATCATAGACAAAATATGTCAACAGCTGCTATAGTGCAAATTGTTTATTTGGCTTTCGAATAAGAATTTCAAAAGTTTTCGGTTTTTATATTTACTCATTTATTAGCATAGCTAATATATTTGTTATCACAGCTTAGTATAAAACAAAAAGCAACGTCAAACTAAATTGTAAACAATACTTAAATCGCATGATACTGTTTTACAAAAGCTGAAAGAAAGTCACGTGTCTGCATTGCTGTTACTTCGATTTGTTTATATATTACTAAGTGTGATTCTTTTATCATTCATTCTTTTAGCTATCAGCGGAAAACTCAAAGACAGCAAAAATTATGAATCATTGATTTTAGGCTTTTGCAATAACGGCGGAAGCTTTTTAATGTACACTCTTTTTTTTACGACATAAACTAATAATACTGAACGTTGCAAAGTTTACAAGGGAATAAACTCTTATTATTTATCCCTTATTATTATTTTACTGGAAAAATATTACCTATAAATATAAGTAACCTATTTTTTTGTAAATATAAAGTACTCCAATACACTGCTGTTCGTTATTTTACAATCGCACGTAAACTCAAACAGCTATTTCCATGCTTATTTTGTTAAACAATAACCAACTTAATGCAGGCAAAAGCAAAAACAAAGAAAATTATTTAAGTATATTTTTGCAACTGTTTAATATTCTCAGAAAGCTTTAAAAATGTCAACGGCTCATGACATACGCAGAAAAAGCTGGTTTTGTGTTCTTAATTTAAAAATTCGTTTTGTTTGTAAAATATTGAACTTGAAAGCGAACATTATATTTACTTATTTTGACACTTGTTATAATGTTCTGGTTCTGGTTTTTAATCAAATGGAAGTAAATAATAATTAGTTTCAAACCCCACTCACAATTCCTGATTAGAATTTAATTATTCAAGGCAAATTTTCAGCTATCTGTTTTCGAATGCTATTGATAAGAAAATGTTTGAGTGAGCAAATATAAGCAGAACAAAAATATATTATTCGTATCCGTATAAACGTATGGAGAATGTAATTATGAACGTTTCATGACTTCCGACAAATGAGAAGCACGCAAGAAACAGTTTTTATATAATAGTCAGTTAGTATATATATCACATCAAAATCAGAACACAATAACAACAGCTTAGATCAAAAACCATTAATGCCAATTCCAAATGCTACAAAAAAACAATAACAGAATGCGGCTTGAAACAGGTTTAGAAAAAAGGAATATATTTTAGAGTATAATAAGATCTTACAAATGAAATGTCAGCATCATAATTAATTAAATAACCTTAACCTCTAGAGTATAAATTGCATTACATATGCATATAAGAAAATTACTAATTAAATATCAGACAATGTGTAGTTGAATTTGTAATCCTTTCATATACCCGCCCTCCTCAGATCAATTGATAAGCATTTAGTTGCTAGTTGTACTTAGATAAGAGTTGAGTGATATACGCAACCCACATTAACAATGACAAATTGATAAGGCAGTTAATAGTTAATATATTTGTGCGATAGACTTTCAATTACATTGGGAAATACAATGTGATTATAAGGTGGTTACGTTTGTGATATGCTATGACAGCAACGGCTAACTGTGTGCTTCAGAGCATAACGATCAGCTCTTATCAGAAGACTCTTTATTAAGTATAATTAATTTCAAAAGCTACTTAGGCTTGAGTGTCGAACTTGGCAGCAAAATCTTTAAACGGGAGCACGACCTTCAAGTGGAGGTTTAGTTCCGAGTTGTCGTCTGAAAATCGAATTATCTGCTAAATATGAGCGGCACACGTTTCTAATTTATTAGAAATAGCATTACTATAGAAATCGTCTAGGCTTGTTATCAACACAACTAATATAGAATTTAACTACAGCTGGGAAAGGCTTATCATAATGCACTCAGGCGTACTTTGAACGCAGTTTGAACAGTAGACCTTTCAACATTTTACAAGAAATAGGGGCACAGCGCTTATAACGAGTCAAGGAAAAGTAGGCAAAAAATAAAAATAAAATCAAGCAAGTATTCAATTTAATTCAGATCCCGGAGACGGGCCTCTACCCAGAGCATTGATAACCCGCTTGATCTTTTGTCGTTGTCAGTTGCCAGAAGTCTTTTGTCGTTGTCAGTTATTATTGTTTTCAGCGTTTGGGCAATGTCGTTGCACAGTTACCTGTTGAAGTGGACAAACCTCTGCCCAAATAATACGTAGAATCCAGCGATTTCGCTCAAGTGCAATTACTTAAATTTAGTATATAACTCAGCATTACAGATTACAGATTAAATAGATTGAATAGAATAGAAATGTATGACTGTCTCATGATTTCTGCAATCTTCCTTTCCAAACTGAGTATATGAACAAATACAAACTGAGTATATGAACTTTAATTTGTGCAATTGTGCTTTGCAAAACAACAATGTGCTCAGTTCATGGTTGACTTATGTCGAAAACAGCCTATGATTAATTTCAAGAACAAATACGAGATTATGCTGCCCTATGTACTAGAAAACCACAAGCTTATTTATTTATAAAACCCTGATACCGCTAATAAGTTAATAAACTCTTTAAATCAATGTAAATAAAAAATATGTAAACTACATACGTAAGAGTGAGTAGACTTGCAGGCACCCTGTAGCTGGAAACTCTGCTCTACTATAATATATAAAACTCTTATGTTTTCTTTTATATATATTTTTTTAAAAGTAAATTCTTGACTTACCAGAGTTGTATTTGTATTGTTGATATCTGGCACTGTACGTTCAATGTTTCTAGCTTTTTTTTTTTTTATCTCATCACAAGTTCTATAAAGATTATTTTGAATAGAACAAAAGTGTGCTCAATTGGCACTAATAAATGCTGAGCTAGGTAAATGCTATTCTCTTAGATTTATGTACATATGTACGGCGCGTTTTCCAACTATACAATGTATCTACATATACATGTATTAATTCTCAATTTTTTGTGCATCTAATAAGGAAATTACTTATTAACATACGCGTGTGCGTCTACTATATGTGGGCGTGTATTATTGTCGCGTTTTACTCAATGGACGAATATTTACCACTCACTATATGAGCTGTCAGTCAAGTGTGAGAACAACAATGTACTCCATAAATAATTTACTAAACGCATATGCATACAATATGTATATATGTATAAATAACCGAAAATAGGCTCACCATATCTGAATAACTGATATCGATAGGGTCATAAAGCGATTTAGCGGCGCATATAACACCAAATGGCATAATGCGATATGGCTGGAACCTGGCGATAAGCCATCAATGATTAGTGCAATATCTCATAGTTTATGTTTGCGTACATAAATACTAGTATGCATACAAGTACACATATGTACATGCATATTTATATGTACACATACATGCATATTTATATGTACATATATTTATAGTATTTGGCTTGTTGTTTTGGTTACGCTGATAAGCACTGAAAAGATTACGACGTGCGTCTTATTGCCTGCTCTTGATTTCGTTTCTATCGCCTACAAATATTTAATCATGAGAAAAATCAACAAACTTTGACATCGAAGAGACATATTGGTTTATGATTTGATCAAGGTGCTACACGAAACAAATAAAGTTTCTTTTCTGATTTGTAGAACTCTATCGTCATTTTCTTTGTAAAAGTTGATTAAAAGTCTTCGCTTGGCTGGATCGGTAAACATCATATATTTTATCATTTAATTTGAAGAAAAAAAAAACATATTTTTTGCTGTTGTTTTCAGCTGCTCAATAAGCCGAAGCACATGTTTCACAAATTTGTTTTAGCAAAAAAAAAAAAAAAAACAACAAAATTATATAATAAAAAATTAAATAAATAAAATTTTACAGTTCGGCATGAGTTGCTTCTGATCCACAGTTTGAGTTGCACTGCAGCCAAACAATGTTTTCCAACTGTATTAAAAGCTTTTGATAGAAGCTTTTGGGCTGCGCGTGAGTTCAGCTTTGGACGTTTGAATTCAAATGCGAAACGGTTTAAACAAAACGTATATTAAACAGCAGAAAATATATTAGATTAGATGTAAACTAACATAAATTGAAATAAAAATAAATAATTTCAAGATTATCTTATTTAATTATGAAATAATTTGGATTAATTCAATAACTTTAACAGAAAATTGTAAGATTTCTACTTGTGTTTTATCCGAATTAATTTCATGTGTATATGCAACGATACATAAGTCGCTGCACGTTCGGAGGCGTAAATACCTTAACAACCAGGCTGAGGGCGACATCGATTTTTTAATTTCAAAAAAAAAAAATCTATATATATATATATATATTTATGTATTTATATATGTATATCGAATTGTTGCGCGTATTTCCACACAAGTTCAAATGTAGGTCATAGTAAAAAACAAGATGTTGTGTTAGTTCAGCGAAATTCAGACACTGCACTTGAACTGACAGAAATCGCGTGATTTGCGTGGGCCAACAGCAACTAAAAAAGCTGCACAAAAATTTTAGCTCAAATGTTGAAATATACGAACATCTCTATGTGTGCCGTGTTTAGGTGTATGCGTCAATGTGTGAGGAGCGTATACGGATGTGTGTGTGAGTAAGAGGGGCACGCTCGCGTTTGCTGATTGGCCAAGTGTTTTGGGGCTTGGCTGTCGTGACGTCACGCGCACAACTAACTCAACAGCCATATAAATATGTAAATATAACTGTGATATATACAGTTGGATGACGTAGTCGGCGTTGACGTAGTCAGCTTCGTTGCCCTAATGAGCTTTTATATAACACTTGAATGTCAGAGGCCACTTGGTGAGTTGGGCAGGTCTAGAGTTTTGACCATGCTCTGCGTGTGGGTCGCCTGAGCTCCGTAATTAGTATACATACACAGTTTGGCATTGCGCGGTGCTCTGCCCATGGCCTATAGGTTTAGCCACATCAGCAGATACACACTATACAGCAATATCAAGAGCTACGCGTGAGCATGCTTTTAGGCGCTCTGTGCGCCTGGCCCGAGCTTGAAGTGTGCCAAATGTTTGGTTGTATTTCAGTCACAGCTTGCAACGTAACGGAACTATGTCAGCGCAGATGTTGTTGCACGTGGCGAGGGGTACTCATTATTTAAAGGGTGTATATCAGAAGAAACTCAACACTGTTCAATCGGTTCCAAATTATTTCGTGTGCCGGATATCCTTTCTTATGTTAATCATATAAACGATTTAAGCCTCTGTTGTTGCTTTAGGTTGTTATTTTATTCTATTTATGTGACTTGCGTATATGATGTGCTCGTTGCCTAACTCTTATCGTCAGCAGCACTTGTTTCCAGCACTGCCATGTTTATTCATTTGTAGGGATACTCTGTAACCTTAAGTGATGCGGGTATATTTATTTGATTCAATAACAATAAAGAGATTATATTTTTTAAAAAAATTGGATATTTAAAAAATCAAAATGCTTCAATTTTTAAATTAAATAAAATTTAAATTTATTCAGTCATTGTCTTGAAGACTTATACATATACACAATCCAACACAATCTAAATAGTAGGTCGTACACATTCACAGATGTTAGCATTTTTTTTCAAGCTGTTCTAAAGATTTATTTAGATTCTGTTCGGCTTTGGGAGTTTACTCGCAATAGCTAAGGGATGAAATTTTGTTTAGAGATTTATTTTGGGATAATATTTAGTCTATCATATTGATGTACTATTTTGTGTTCACCCTTGAGCATATTTATATACTATATAGATGATATGTAAGATTTGAAAATAATTATGAATATAAGTACTTAAATTATTTTATTGGTAAAAATTACTTAAATATTTTATAGAATATCTTATAGTTGAGTATTCAAAGTAAAGCATTTAGAGTTCTTGACGATTCGACGCAAGTGTAATTTCTATTCGAATTTTTTAGTGAAAAACACTTATGTTTACTCAAACTTTGTGGACTCATTGATTCATTAACGCACATTCACTGTGGATCTATAGTGTCTGACTTTTTCAAGTGTCAGAAACACAAATGTGATCCATTGAGCGTATGCGCTGATGCGTAAAGAGCGACGCATTGCTCGAAGACTGAAACCAAACAAGAATGAGTGCCTTTATCGAAGAGTATGATATACTATATAAGAAAATTCTCGCATGCATTCGAATCGTTTGTAAACAATATGAACAGACACCTGGAGCTGTGTGAGTGCGCGTGTATGCATATGGAAATGCAGCTGGGGGCTTATTTAGTGTGTGCATCTATACATATATAAAATGCAAATAACTCATACACATCTACAATATATCCACATATACTATATATCCACAAGTTATTTGGAGAATTAGAAAATGTATATTTTTCCTTTATCGTATAACAATTCCGTATTTACTATAATATGTAAACAGATTGGCCTGAATTTGTGAATGTAAAACTGAAATGCGTATTAAAAACTTACTAAATGTAAACAATATTTCTTTATATTTCTCAAATTGTCAAATAATTTATTGACAAAACAATATTCTTACTGCTATTTAAAATGTTATACTGAACTAGTTTAGAGTATAAAATATTTATTTATTTATTTTATCATTTTATAAAAAAAAAAAATAAATAAATAAAAACGAAAACAATTCTTTATTAATAATTCAAAGCGAGTCACATCTCTTGACTGAGCCGGAAATGTTTTATAAACTGTTGTAATTGATTTATGTATGGGATCAATTGTGTACTTTATTTTACTTAACCGTCCTATAAAGGATACATATTAATATAGAGTAGCTGTACCCAATAAAGGTCACTATATGCACGATTTATAGGATCGTTTGCCTCTTAACGCAGCTGTAACAGAAATCGACAAGCAATGCATTCGCGTTGACTGCAGAATGCACTTCTCAATTGTTTTTGTTGTTGCTAGCGATGCAAAAGCTGAAAGCAATCTGAAGTATAATAAAAATAAAAAATAAAAAATAAGAAGGAATAAAAACATTTCCAGTTTGTGTTGCACTGCAAGTCAATAGCCTCGAAGTCGTCGATGGCCACCCCATGTCAACCGCTGGGAGAGCGTCTCCGCCAGACGCACTGAGAGCATAAAACACAGAGAGAGAGTGGAAGACTGAGAGTGTTGGGAGAAAAGGAATGAGAGAGAGATAGTCCACATACAGCACAGAGCCCGGCGTGGCTGGTTTTATTTTATATTTTGGCGCGTCATTCGACATCAAACAGTCGCTGCGTGCAGCTAAGAGATACAGATACATTGCCGCTTCAGAGACAATCGGCCCAACGAACTGCCTGTGTATATTCAAAAAACGCGGCTCAGCTGAAGCTGAATATTTATCTTGGCTAGTCTCAAGTGCAGTTTGTGAACAGCAACATGTTTGCTGTGCATTGCGCATGCTCTTAAAAGTATTCTATGTGGCTACGTGGGTGGGCCAGTTGTGTTAAAGGACAAACTGCCAAAGGACATTGAAACGCGCACGTATTATTCAACAAACGAACAGTGAAAAATGCACAGCTAAGCGGGAAAAAGCACAGAAAAAAATTTACAAATATAAAAAAAAAAACGTTAAAATGAACTTCACAACTTAAGCAATTACAAACAACGCGTTGAATACTAAACATATCCACAAGTGACACAATACACATCAGAAACAAAAACGAGCTTTGCATTTGTTTAAAAAATTAGTGTTAATACACACGAAAAAATCAGTTATACAAGAGATACTAAATTAGAGCAACATGTCAACCGTATCCTCCAGCAACTCAAGCGGGGATGAGCCCAACAAGAAGCCCGGTGTCAACAGCGAGGAGAGTTCCCACCTGCTGGAGGCAACTGAAAACGGTGGCAAATATGGTTCCCGGCAAGCGGTAAAAATCATCAAGACCCAAGTCAATGTCAATGACAGTGCCAATGCCAGACCTCAAGTAGGCCCAATCAAAATTTTATTCAAATTTCCTAACTGGTGTTGGTACTAAAACCATTAATAATTTAAGTAACTCTAGCTGTGTATCTAGGTATCAACGTTTGACCTTGAAAAAGGTATGGAACAAAAATTTAAGTACCACGGCGCAGTCAATTAGCGGTGTGCGAAGCGAAACTTGCTGTAGTTGTTTAGCCAGGGCAAACAATCTTTAATGTGTGTTTAGTACAAAGTATCTGAAGAGAATTTAAACAGATACCATACGAAATTTGGAGCATTTTCTTAGTCATAGAGCCGAAATAAGATATGATAAAGAGCAGAAGACAATAGTCTCTTATCTACAAAACTAGTTCAACAAATTAAAGTTGTATTTCCTAAGAGTACGTTGGGTCTGTTTTTTTTTTTTTTTTTTTTTTTTTTAGGTATACACATATAATATAGACGACTTTTAACATTCCAGAACCAGAATTTAAAACTGTTATGCTTTAATTCCCTGAAATCGTAAACCGGCTTACGATTTGTGACCGTGAAAATTGTTAATTCATTCGAAGCATTCTCTGGAACGAGTCTGAAATTAAATATCAATTTTGATTTTGAATATATATATATATATATATATATATATATATATATATATATGTATTAGCGTACATTGGGTTAATTATTATTTTAAATTACGCATTAAATTATTCAGATATGTTTTGATTTCTACGCCCCCTTAATATGACAGAAACCTCTTATCATATTTGGTTTTTCGCGAAATTGGTTTTTAAAAAATTGATTCCATTGTTAATGAGCTATTTTGTTTGTCTCCATTCGATGACCTTGGCCAGTATGGCATACAAAACTATATAAATTGGAAAGTATGAAATATTTATGCCCTTATTATCCAATTAACTGATAAGCTCAATAAGATACCACATAAAAACAGATAACAAAAGCATCGAAATAATCAAAAATATTTAATTAGGGAAATTTGAATAAATATGTGTTTAAGTTCAACAAATGGAAATATTTATTCAATGCGATTCACCTGTAAAACAAATTACGATTGCTTCAAATAAAGGCATTTTCTTTACGATACTGTAAAAAATGTCACCCTGTATATCTTATTTAAAAACATACATAGTATGGCGTTCTCGTATGTTTAAAAATATCCAGAAAATAAGGAAGGAAATTATTTTCTGCATTGTATATATATAAACTTATTATGCATAAAATCTTGATGTATAAAATTGAATCTTTATTATGGGGTTTATTCGCATACCTGATATCAGAAGCTGTGGGCATTCATCACAATTTTTTTTTATTTTTATTTAAAATAGTTAAAGGAAACCAGTTTATCGCTTTGACGGTAAGACTAGAAGAATGTTAATGGAAATTCTGGGCTTAAAATGCAATGTCAGTTACTTAATGAATGAGGCTCACACAAATGCGTAGTGCTTGACATTGAAATGAACTTGGACCTGGCCAACGATGACAATGACATTTGGCGTTCGCTTAGCTATTGTCCTGACCACCTTAAAGCTTCAAGCTGGCGTCGTTAATGCGTAGGAGCCCAACAAGTTATTGGCTTGGTTGACTGCCAACGTAAATCTAAATATAGTTGCGCACATTGGTAGCAGCAGCAGCAGCAGCAGCAGCCGTCGCAGTGACCACATAAACAACACCAACGGCGTCGCAAATATCGATTTCAGTGCAGACTTACTGCCCAGCTGGAGGTGTGTCCCAGCCACAAGCAGGAGGTGGCGTGGGCGCGCCTCTTCTCGGTTACCGGTTGGGTAACGCAACTCTTGGCCAGCATTTGCCATGTGCGGAAGTGCATTTGTAGGCATAAAGCTGCACCAATGTGGGCTTTGATTGGATATATATACGAGCATGTGTGTGTATGCGTGTGTGTGTGTGTGAGCAACAATGATTGCTGCACATTCTGTGTGTGGGCGGTAAAATGAGATAAAGTAAATGGCAAAAAGAAAAGTCAGCAAGGGAAAGGAATTTAAAAAGCACTTAGCTATATAAATGTATTTAATATCTGGGCAAACTGGAATGAATGTGTGCACAGATAGAAAAATTGAGTGAATATGCATATGCATATTAAAAGCTTTTTTAAATCCATTTATGAAAGATTTTGCAGAAGCTTGAAACGTAATTGGATTGTCTTTAAGTTTGATAATTTCAACATTTAATTAGATAAATAATCTACACATTGATTTACTTGGCAAACTATCTTAAGTAAAAAATATAAATTACATTCTATACTAATCTATATATACACATATATCAATAAAATACACATTACATGAAGAATACTTTTAATACTTATTTAGAAAGTTTATTTACATAATCCAGAGCTAGTTATTTAAATGCTTTCATTTAATCTCTGATAAGCTGCTAGCCACAATTTCGTTAACTTCTATCACTTTTATGAACACTAAACTTTTGTTGAATTATCGTTAATTAATTAGCAGAGTTATAACATATTTATGTGTGGTATCTGGGTACTTGCGATATTGATTCGACACGCGATAATATTAAGTACTTTCGTACATATGTAGACATATAGTATCTATCGTGGATAATAGTTTATGGTCACGGAGCGTACCATGGCCAAGGCAACAAACTTTTAATTGGTGCCGCTTCACTAAGCTGCAGACAATGCAAAATGCACCTATGCAATAAATTAATAATATTTAAATTTAATTATTTATTATTAAATTTACATTGATTTCTTTCATTAGATCCAAATTTCAATTCATTTAAAAGTTGTTCTTGATAGAATAAAGTATTAATTTTGATGTAAGCAGACAAAATATATAATAATAATAATAGTGACACTAGCATCAAGTTGTCTATATTATCATAGAAGTTCCAATTGGAAAAAGCTATATAACTGCTTTTATAATAATCTACTTAAATATTATCCCATATTAATGGCTCTAATTAAGTGGTTTGTCGCATATCTAATCTTCAAAATTCCATTCCCGTTTCTCGATTCTCAAATTTGCAAAAATGCATAAGTGTGCTTCTATTGGAATTAACTCTGAGTATATTTGTAGCATTATAATGCAGGAAGCTAACACTTTGGCTTATCAATGAATTCTTAGTTGAGCCATTAAACATTTTCCCTTATCAATAAACATTTGATACATTTAAAGACATTTGTTGGACTTTTGGAAATTTCTCTTTGGTACTACAATCATTTTTGTGCCGCAATAAAGTCCCTAATCGCAGGTGGTAGGCATTATAGTGGCTTACTTGTTGTCAATGCGACTAGACTTATGTGATAATACGCTCCAATTACAGTACTTGTTAGTTACTCGAACCGTCAAGTGCCCTAATACTAAACACGCTTTTCTTGTTTTCCACTGATTTGCAGGATCAGGAAAATCTACTTGGCAAAATGGTGCACACGTCCACCGAGAACAGGTCTAAGACCTTGCCGCAGTATATTGCCGCTCTGGCAGCAGCTGGCGGTGCTTTTGCAGCCGGTACACTGCTCGGCTGGACTTCGCCGGCTGAGACAGACATAGTTAAGGATAGCACTGCTTATAAATTTGATGTGAGCAGTGAGCAATACTCCTGGGTCAGTTCATTTATGACCTTGGGTGCCGCCTGTGTTTGCATACCGATTGGCTTTCTGATCAATTTAATTGGACGCAAATGGACCATGCTGCTACTGGTCGCACCCTTCGTGGTGGGCTGGGCCATGCTGATCTGGGCTCAGAACGTGATTATGATGTACGTTGCACGCTTCATTCTCGGTATCGCTGGCGGTGCCTTCTGCGTAACTGCGCCCATGTACACTGGCGAAATCGCCCAAAAGGACATTCGCGGCACACTTGGCAGTTTCTTCCAACTGATGATCACCATTGGTATACTGTTTGTATATGGCATTGGTGCGGGTCTCAACGTCTTCTGGATGAGCATCGTGTGCGGCCTTTTGCCCATTATTTTTGGCATCATATTCTTCTTCATGCCGGAATCTCCCACATATTTGGTAAGTTCAAAATGTGAAATATTCTAAGAAGTCTCTATACCGCCACTCTGTAACAGGTGTCAAAGAATCGCTCAGAGGACGCTGTGAAATCTATTCAATGGCTGCGTGGCACGGAATACGATTATGGACCAGAAATGGAGGAACTGCATCAGACCGAACGCGAAATCCGTGACAACAAGGTTAATGTCTTGGCAGCCTTGGCTCGTCCCGTCACCATTAAGGCATTGTGCATCAGCTTGGGCCTGATGTTCTTCCAGCAGCTGAGCGGTATTAATGCTGTCATTTTCTACTCTGAAGCCATCTTTGAGGTAAGTGTTCAAGCTTAAAAGATCTATTACGTGCCAAACTTATAATACATTTTGTTGAATAGGATGCCAACACTGGCATAAGCGCCAGCATGTCTACAATTCTGATTGGTGTGATGCAGGTCGTCGCCACCTTTGTATCCACAATGGTGGTGGATAAGCTGGGACGTCGCATCCTGTTACTTGCCTCGGGAGCTGTTATGGCGCTGTCAACTACCGCAATTGGCGTGTACTTTTATTTGAAGGATCAAAATGCGGACAACGTAGAGGATTTGGGTTGGCTACCCGTAGGCAGCTTGTGTATATTCATGATCATGTTCTCGATTGGCTATGGACCGGTGCCATGGTTGATGATGGGCG
Source organism: Drosophila koepferae (assembly GCA_030914345.1). Taxonomy (NCBI): domain Eukaryota; kingdom Metazoa; phylum Arthropoda; class Insecta; order Diptera; family Drosophilidae; genus Drosophila; species Drosophila koepferae. The sequence goes on from JAUESR010000200.1 coordinate 1,252,678, forward strand.
AGCTTTTTGCCACCGATATCAAGGGCTTTGCCGGCTCTATTGCGGGCACCACCAACTGGGTGCTCGCCTTCATAGTGACAAAAACGTTTAAGAATCTTAATGAATCGTTGGGCAATGGCGGCACCTTCTGGTTATTCGCTGGCGTTACACTAGTTGGCGTAATCTTCGTCTTCTTGGCAGTGCCCGAGACAAAGGGCAAGAGCCTGAACGAGATCCAAATCGAATTGGCAGGCAACCGAAATGTGTCCAGTCAGCCAGCGAATGGTGACCCCAAGTAAATCATCAGAGCTCAACTCTGTTAAATTTTACAATTTTTTATTTTATTTGAGTGTAACTTTATGTTAAGTGAAAAGTCAAGTTCTATTTTGCAATTGATGAATTTGTTAAAAATGTAATGTGTAAAATCAGTTACATTGGCACAGCTAACAGATATAAAGACAGACAGAAAGACAGTAAGGAAAAAGAGTACTAAGAATGAAGACTGAAGGTCAAGTGCATAATAGGCAGATATATTAGGGCTCTCTTGAATTAAACCACTCCTAGCTCAGCCTCATGCCATACTATCGCAATTTATGTTAACTGCTGTCTTCGAGTGGTACATAGAAAAGACAATAGATCAACAGTAACTATTATTCATACGTATACACACAAGGGATTACACAATAAAAATTACTCATTAAATGATTTTGTAGCCTGGCCTGGTATATGTGTATTTAGATATATCGTAACCTGTTCCGTGTGTTATTCGAAACATTCAGTTTGGTTTTTATATAAGCATTTTAGCCTGTTTAATTTTAAGCCACGCATTTTGCCAACATATTTATTTACTAAATGGTTTTCTAACATTTTATATACATATATTATTTTAACATTATTTGATATCAAACATTTCGAATCGCAAGCATTTCAAAATAAAACTATTCTATCGCGATAGCTTCTTATCAAAAAGCTCAACAATAAAAGCGTTATATCATTGTTAATGCATCTGCATTCATTATGCAAATATTGATGTAAATTTAATATATAAATATATATATTCATGCCGGTACCATATATAATGCAGATCAAATGTAGTGTGAAATATATGAAATATATACATATGTATGTTGTAAATAAAATTTTGTTGTTTTAATATGATATATCAGATATCCCATGCGGCATAGCAAAATTAATTCTTCATAGAATTCTCTGTTTCCTGGCATTTGTTTTCTAGTTCTTTCTCGATGATTTCGTTTATATCAGTCTCAACATCTTTGTCTTCTTTAGACTGCTGCTCATCGTGAGTGTTTTCCTCCAGCATATGCTTCTCTTCAGTATACATGTTGTTTGCACGACTGGCCAAAGGAATTGATTCCAAAGATGCTTCCAGTCGCTCCATGCGCTCCAGCAATTGTATTAATCGTCGATGATAATCATCCAACGTACGTTGATCAATGGCATAATTCTTTTCTTGACTTTTTATATCCATATCAACAGTCCTATTGACGTTTTCCTTTTAGGATTGATATATAGAATTTGCTTAATTATCGAATTTTGAAATATCCAGAGTTTGTCAATTACAAATTTATATTTTTCTATGATTTACTGATTTTTTGTTTGAATATATTCTATTTAACAAAGCTAATGCTGGAGTACTCAAAAATTATGTATACATTAATGATCGTTTTCCCACTTTTCCTTCTTTTCTTGCTTTCATGGTATGAACTCTTTACAACAGTTTCAACATTCCACTAAATGGAAAAAACAGACATACAAACATTTATCATTATAAATGTATATATATATATGTCTGAAATAATAATTAAACATTTATGATTTATATCCAAATTTTTATTTATAAATGTAATAAATATATTTCATTATATTAATATATTACATACTTTCAGTAATGTAATTACAGGATACCAAATACATATATCTTTATATAAATTTCATTGCCTATGGTTATAACAGCTATCAATAAATTATTACAATTTAATCAAAAAATATTTTTAAAGCTTTAAAACTTCATAAACCGTAACTTTTATAAAAGCATTAAACATCATTATTTATTACAATTAAAATCTCAAAAGTGTGTGTATCAAAAATATTTAAAATGTTTATCCGCCTCAAAATTGATTATACGAAGTAAGCCGTGCTCAGCACCTACGGCTACCCAGTTACGCGCTCCAGCATTCAAGTTCCATCGTACACAATTGAGGCGCATAAGGTTTAACAGATCAAAGTTTGGTCGTCTCTTTATGTCTAAATAAGTTGACTTCTTCTTCTTCTGAGCAACTTTCGTAAGTGGCTTCAGGAGCAACCCGTAGTCTTGCTTAAATTCTTCTGGGGTAACACACTTCGATTCCGCATTTCCGCTCAAGCAACACACATCCATTGTCAATACGGAGCGACAGTCCAATGATCGTTTATGTACCAAATTTAATTGATCAGAATATAAGAAGTCCACATCTCCGTTATCCGTCACTATGGCCAATGTCAGTTGTTCAAAATTAAAATGCACCGAACGCGAAGTATTCAACGTTACATCGAATGTAGCGTGGCTAAAGTTAATGCCCGAAGGATTCAGCGTTATCACGCGTGGAAATTCTAAAAATTAAACATTAAATATGTATTTATGAATATGTATATATATATATATATATATATATGAATATGAAGTAAGCTTACGAGATTTGTAAACCTCGGAACAACCAATGACCAGTGTCTCCCACAAAGGAGGCCAGGTAACGGCACCCAAATACATATTGAATACGGTGTCACCAATAATTGGCAACGGCTGCGATAAGTTTGCTATGTCATAGACCTCCAGCTTACGCACCATGGTGCCAACAGCCAGCCAACGGACTCCATTCGTATCATAATGCAGCTCGAGAACTTAAATAAGATTACAGATTAGATTAAGATATATTATAACAGAAATGTTGTAATTACAATATATATTTCTTTCGCCAAAATAAAAGAAATGTACAGGTACACAGAAACGTTGATTATTACGCTCCATGCAATTCAGTCCATGATCATCCGAAATGTCATAAAATGCCACGTTTCCACTGGCATAGCCGCACACTAACAAACTATGACCAGAGCTCTAAGAATGATGGAATAAATTTCAATTATTGCATTTACCATAATACATTAAACATTCTCTTACCTCAGACCAACTAATTTTAGTGCACGCATCCGACATAGGATTATTTATATCCAAAATAAGTGTAAGCAACGGTTGTAAAACGATTGCATCACATTGTTTGTTCATTTGTTCGCTCTCGCTTTTCAGCCGTAATGGCAGCGCATAAATAACAGTACCCGATATACTGCCCACAGCAAGCAGACCTAATCGGTTTATAGATTCATCGTAGCCGCCGCTTGGCATAAATGCTATGCTATGCACCGGTCCGTGGGGCACACATATGCTATAATGCAATCGAATCTGTAGAGGAAAGACGTTATCCTCACCATCCGGCGACATTTTGCATTCGAGCAATAACAGCAACGATTTCTCTGGATTATCCTTAAATTGACGGGAATAACCGAGCACTTTACTACGTTGGGAGCATAACAAATACTGTGTGTTTACGGTCGATGGTAAAGGCACCCATGCTAGCTCCTTAATAGGTGCGCCAAGATAGCAGACAGATTCATCTGGAATAAATCAAATTATTAAAAATCAAATTAACTGATGTAAATAGCATTATTATATTACCCTTTTTTTTGAAACCCTCCTGTGGTCGTAATTGTATCCAGGCATTCTCATTTACTTCTCCATAGCCGTAACGCATGGAAGTGGACTCCATAGACGACAGCAGTTCTTTGGCATCGGCAAGCGAAAGCATTTCATAGCTAGGCAGTAAGTGCGGGTACAAAGTGCTATTGGCATAATTCTTTTGGGCACTAAAAAATAAAAAATAAATTTGATAACAATTTTTTATAAAATTAAGAAAATAAAATACAAGCTTTTTTCTGGTTGCATATTATACTTAGTTAACTTACAAATAATTACTGTGCTTCTTCATCGCTTTTCTAATATCAATACGACCGCATACTATAATATAATATATATAATTAATAATTAGATAAACATTAAAAGCTAATTTAATATTGAACCAACTTACAAATCTTTTCTTTTCTGAGAAAGGCTTTATGGTGCACTTCAGTTATATTCGACTCATCAGAATCTACTTCCTCATCGTCAGATGATTCTTTATCCTCGGTAATTTCGTAGTCGGATGCATCGTCATCGCGTTCTTTGACGTTTGCTGTTTGACTTGCAATCTTCTCCAACTTTGTTTCAGCTCTAAAAATATGAATGCAATAATTAAATACATTTTGCAATATATAAAAATTATATTCAACATACTTTAATGTGGACTTGCGCTTGGCGCGACCTGTATTACTATAAAGTAGTGGATTATCTGGATCTCCCCCAGCTGCCTGTTCCTCTTGCACACGTTTGACGCAGCTGCGTTTATGCATCGGGAAGGAAAGCTTGGTATAGCTAACTTTGCATTTCTCACACATTATGCGTTCGTTGGAACCACAAGCTTCCACGTGTACTATCATGCCCAGAGCGGAAGTCAGTTGATTTTTGCATAAGCGACAGCTCAATCGCTTAGTGCCCGCATCCAAATAACTTTTAATCATTTTCGCCACGGTGCTGCGATTGAGTAGCTGCAATAAATGTGTTAGTATAATGATTGGCCTATGCTAATATAAATGTACATACCGGAGCTGGCTCATCGATAAGCCAACCAACGCCATAGTGTTCTCGGAGATGCACTTGCCAGGTTTCGCTGTTGCAACGCACAAGACACAAGCCACATTGTAGATCGCCCTCACCTCGACCGTCTTCTCGCAACTCTTCATCGGTCTCCAATTGCGATCGCTTGCGTATGAGCAACAGTCGCTTGTAATATTCGTTGGTCTGCTTGCAGGATTCAGAGGCTTCATTGACTCCTTCGAATTGTTTGGGCTTTCGACCCCGACGTTTAGGCGTCGGCGTTACAAATTGATTTGGCTTGGATGGGACAGCCATTGATAAGCTGTTATTCATATCTTCCGATTGCATTGAGGTGTTTGGCGTACTTAGCTGAACAGAAGACTCTAACTTTTTGGATTTTGGCGGCCGACCTCGTCTTTTCTTGATTTGACTTGGTTCGATCGTTTCTATTTGAGCTGGTGTATTTGTTTCCGCGACCTCTTCAATCTCCATACCTTCTGCAAAGGGATTCACATCCTTCGTCTCGAGACTTTCCACGTTTACTGACGTCTCCAACGTATTGTTTACGTCATTTATTTTCATAGTCCTACGTGAACGTTTTGGCCTAGTTTGTAACACTGCATCCTGAATGTCAGAATTTCTCTTGGATGCCTTGCTTTTCAAGGACTCCTCTGTGGCGTGCTCAATTTTGACGACGTCTATTTGGCTTCCGGGTACCGCCTCTACTTCCTTGTACATTGTTTCATTGTTCATACTATTATTAACAACAGATTCAGTCTTTGGTTCATTGGCAAGCGATTCGATGTCTGAGTGGGGCTCTTCTTCCGTTTCATCATAGTCCGGCGAGGCATCATCACTTATGTCTGTTTCTTTAGCCTTGGAGTGCTTGAAACGTTTACTGCTCGATGTCTCTTCGAATCCATGGAAAAAGTCAGCATCGTCATCGCTAGTGCTGGAAGTCTTAGCTCGATGAACCCCATTCGTTGTGCTCCCAACATGAAGAGGTCTTTTTATTGCATGTAGAGATTCTCCTTCCTTAGAAGTGGCAGTCTTTGCTTGGGCAGCTTTTACAGGTCTTTTAGCCGTCAACACCGGTCTTGTTTTCAGTAGCTTCTTTCTGGGCGGTTTAGCTGCCGGCTCCGGCTTAACCTCTTTACTGCACGGCACCACGTTCTCTGCTGCCAAGTGAGTTACAAGATTTTTGATACCCAGAGCTTCTGCAAACGTATTATCCATGGATATTAATTTATTAGTTTTTTGATCCGATTTTCTAAAAGGTAATTGCGGCTCACCTTGAGGCGGAGGTTGCTTTTGACTGACAACATCGAAAAGCGACATAGCTGGTGGAGGTGTAAATGATGGAATATCCTCCTCATGAACTGATCCATTTTGATTATCCTTTTTGTTTGATAGACCAGATTTGAGCTTTGGCACCTTCGGAGGATGATATAGTTGTGAGAGGTCTCTTTCTTTGGTAGGATTCACTTGAAACGGATGAGTAACAACCTGATTTTCGTCTTCATCATCATGATTTATCACACTTTCTGTATTTTTTGAGATCACAATTTTATCACTTGATGTACTCGCCAAATTTTCGATGGTTTTCTTGATTATTTCTTCTGTATTTGAAATTTCCTCCATAGAATTATTTTGCTTTTCCCCAGTCGTTCCACTGTCCACTACTTCTATTACTTTTTCTTTTCTACTTTCGTTTAGCTCTTTTACTTTATTTTCAATTTTATGTGGATTTGTGTTCCTTGAATTTTTCTTTATATCGGTCTCTGATAGTTTCTTACTGTCGGCTATGTTTTCAACCGATTCATTTATTACATTTTCAGCTGGCTGTGCATCTTTCAGCTCTGTACTATCGGATGATATATCGATATTAGATGCGCCTGATTGTTCTTTAGCTACATTTTTTCCTATATTTTTATTAGGCTTAGAATTATTTCCTTTTTTGTTGCGTTGCACCAAATTGATTTTAGCTCTTTTGGGTTTGTAAGGTATCGGCTTAGAAATCTCGCTTTTTTCTTCGACACTATGATCCTTATTATCAGAAACTACAACTATTTGCTTTTCGTATGTCTCATCCATAGAAGACTGTGTTGAAGACTTCGATAAAAGATTTTGCTTTTTTGTATTGGTATACACATGCTTCGGTGTTGTTACCTTCAAAGGCTTAAACTTGGGCGTGCTTGACTCATTCTTTTTATCAATGGTTGGAATTTCAGTCTCGTTTGAACATGCGCTGTTCTCCAATTTTGTAGCATTTGGACTAATAGACAAGACATTGGGCTCTTTGCCATTCACATTTAATGTGGCATGCAATATGTCCATATCCTGCATTTGTAATATCTTGCCTATTGCCAAGTCATCCTCTGGTTTTGTAACTTGTATAGGTGGAATTGTGGATTGAGGGCCAAATTTGGCACTCAGACTCATCTCCTCAGGCGACAGCTCAAAATAGTTATGTGAATCGCTCTGCTCTTTTGCCGTCAGCTGTGCTATGAAATCCACGGCGGACAGCTCATCACCTGTTGGCTCGCTCTTCACTTCCGCTGATGCTGATAATAAAGGTGGCGGGGATGGTGATAGTGGTCGCGGGGATGAAGAAGACAATGGAGAGCCAATCTCTATAGTTGATTTATTTGTTGTACTGTTGGGGACTTTGATTGGTGATGTAAGTGACAGTGTTCTTGCGGTAGCTGCAGTCGGAGTTATTAAAGTTTCGGAAATATCTGTGTGTGGTATTGTTGTAACTGGCGTTTTCGAGACTGTTGAACATGAGACAGACGGTTCTACGCTAGTAGAAATATTAGTGGCTGGAATTACGGACGAGGCTTTTGTTGCAGAGGATGAACCAAATTTCCAGTTCGAAGAAATCTCAATTGCAGGAGTTATTAACGAGGAAGGTATTGCACACGACGTTGAAGGTTTTGGACTTGTGGTAGTTTCAGTAACTTGAGTTATCAACGTTGATGATGATGATAAAGAAGGTTTAATAACTGGATTCATCAACGATGATGGTATTGCACATGAAGATGGAGATTTTGCACTAGTCGTAGTTTCAGTGACTGGAGTATTTGAAGGTGGATTATTCGCTTTGATAGGCGGCACAATAGTCATATTACTGGCAACTGATCCTAATGCTTGCAACGGTTTTATTGCCTGAGAGTCTGTGCTGAGCGGCTTCTGGTGCTGCACGTGCTGCATTGCCTGCTTGTGCACTTCTTTGGCCAATTGAACAATTTGCTCGCGTGGCAATTTTCGCTTATTGACATTCAGTATGATCTTCTTGATGGGAGCAGCGGGTTTCTTAGCTGTCGCTTTCACTTTATCTGCATGTTCCAATTCTTTTGAGGATGACGCTAACGGCGCTACAATGGATGGTACATTAGCCGGAACTGCCGGAACGGGTTGGCCATTTGGTAACCGTAAGGCTCTTAAATCAATCTTCTCCTCAGGGGCCAACACCTTGTTCTCTAGCACAATCAGCGGCGGTGGAGATTTTGCTTGCTGTGCAGGTTCTGGTATTTGTGGGGCTCGAACTTCTGCAGATGCTGTTGAACTTGATATAGCTCGAACTTGTGATATTGCTGATGCCGGTGTTCCGTCTAATGACGCTCGTGGCGAATCCTGTTGCTTCTTTTGCAGCTGTTTCATACTTCCACACATTGCACGATGTCTGGGCAACTGATTAACCAGATTGAGCAACAATGGCGGATTGGAACGAACCGTCAAGTCAGCTTTGGCTATGGGCACTGTAAAGCCACTTGAATGGCCAGAACAATGACTTATAGTTCCAGAGCTTGTTACTCCTGCTGTTGTCTGTTGATGTGCCTGTTTATATTGTTCCCGTTTCTGTTGCTGTTGTGGTTCCAATTGCGCGGATTTGTTCAGAATTTTATTTTTTATAAGCTTTTTAACATGTGACGATTGTTCATTACTGGATATCGGTTTATTTTTCACGGTCTGCATTGAAACTGAAAATAAATTAAAAATGTAAGCCCGAGCATTTTTGGAATCATACTGAATTCATATTTTTTAAGAGACATTTAACACAATAACTTGTATGTGCTGCAAATCTACTCGACATTCATCCACACAATCTTTATATGCGTATAATTATAATAATTTTATAAATATTTAAAAAACAAAACAGCAAGCGAAATGTTAAAAAAATGTACACAGGCTGCGATGCGAGTTGAACCTAGTCCACGTGTCTAACCCTAAAATACTCATACATCCTACCCTGCATATTATCGTGCTACACCATCGAAAGCGTCTGAGAAATTGGGTTGAATGTAATACTTTAATCAATTTTGTGCAGTTCGGGCTCAAAAAAAAAATTAATACCCTACATAATATTTTAGGATTATTTTTTAAGTTGTTATGAACTAATATTAAAATTAATTTTTATGTTAAGAATTTTTATCCCAATAAAGTTTTAATAAAAACTAATAACAAAAATAAATCCAAACAAAATTAATTTTTTTTTAGTAAAATAAAAAAATGAAATTGTCTTATAAAAAAATACCCTTGTTCGGCTCTCGATACGAACCAGGGCCGACTGCCCTCTCACGACATTAAAATATCACGAGAACTTAAGCAACAGCGCCATTGACGAATAAACGAATTACATAGCCAACACGGCTACATAATGACATAGCTAATGAAAACATCTTAACGAAATACCCCACTAAAAATTACTAAATATATTGATTTTCACTTATATAGTAATAATAAATATTCATTTATTTTAAATACCATTCTGTTGCTCGCATTGTTGCTGCCCATGTGTGTGTGATTGTGTCTGTGTTGCAGGCGTTGTCACATTTGTCGACGCTTCTGCAGGCAGAATTACAGAGTTTGATGTCGATGCTTTTGTTGTTTCTGATTCAATACTTTTTGATCCAAGCACATTTTGTTTACTTAATGCCTCTGCCAGTTTTCTATGCAAGCCTGCATCTTTTAGTTTGTTAAAATCCAAAGGAATTTTATTGATAACACGTCTAGGAAATGATCTTCCTGTATCTAGTAGCTGTGGAGATGACGACGACGTAGACGAGGGCAACGGCATTTTGTTATTCTTTGCTTGGCCCTGTCCAGAATTGGAAATCGTTGTCGGTGTTTTGAAACATTGCTTTTTCGCTTCATCCATATTAAAATTAAACCTAGTCTGCAGTCAAATTACGCAGCGAATTGACGCAAGTTACAAGATTTACATTCACTATTTAATTTCGCAATGCATATTTTCATGCATCCAAGCTTTGCAACAGACACGATTTAGGTATCTTATATTTATATAAAATACATTTATTAATCTCACTTTTTTTTTTTTTTTTGTCAATAAATGACCAATCTTTGAATATATTTCAGCTTTTATATGCAAAAATTACGAACATGTGCAACTCTTAGCGCTGACCAGAGTGCCTGCATCTGGAAAATAAAAAAAACCTTCCATGATTATTACAACTGTTTAAATGATCGATATATCGATGTTTCGTATTTATATCTAAATAGGTACTAATACTATGACAACAAAGAAATTTCCGCACTATTATTAACAATAAATAATAAGTGTTTCAATTGACAATTTTTAAATATATTTCTTTATATCGATATGTACAGTAATCGATATTATAATCAAATATTTGACAAGCCGAGAAAACAGTCTGACAACCCTACTAACGAGTAGCAGAAGTTTTTCTTGCAAAACGTTTTTGTAAAGTTGAACTGAAACATGGATTTCCAAAATCGCGCCGGTGGTAAAACCGGTAGCGGTGGCGTCGCCTCCTGGTCAGAGACAAATCGTGAGCGAAAGGAACGACTTCGGCAGCTGGCGCTCGAGACCATCGATTTGAACAAGGATCCTTATTTTATGAAAAATCATCTTGGTTCCTATGAGTGTAAATTATGCTTAACGCTGCACAACAATGAGGGTAGTTACTTAGCTCACACGCAGGGCAAAAAGCATCAAGAAAATTTGGCCCGGCGTGCAGCCAAAGAGGCTAAGGATGCTCCCTCTTCGCTTCTGGCTCCAGAAAAACCCCGCGTCGAGCCCAAAAAGTTTGTGAAAATTGGCCGTCCTGGTTACCGTGTAACCAAGCAAAGAGATCCGACAAATGGGCAGCAGTCGCTCCTCTTCCAGATTGACTATCCAGAGATTAGCGAAGGTATTGTACCGCGCCATCGCTTCATGTCCGCCTATGAGCAAAAGATTGAGCCCCCAGATCGCAAATGGCAATATTTACTCTTCGCTTCTGAGCCATATGAAACAATCGGTTTTAAGGTGCCTTCAAGGGAGGTGGAGAAAACCGAGGGCAAGTTTTGGACGCACTGGAATCGAGATACCAAACAGTTCTTTTTGCAGTTTGCCTTCAAATTCGAACCCAAGATATTGCCACCTCCGCCACCGAATTTGCATCGCGCTTTGGGCCCACCAGCTGGCTTCCCCATACCGGGTCCACCACGTCCGGCAATGCATCCCATGTTCAATGGCGTACCGCCTCCACCACCCATGTAATCGCTCCGTAATCGCTAACATAATAAAAGGCAATAAGTTGTGTATTGTTCTTGTGTTTGTATTGGTGGGAGTATATATACAGTGGCGGCAAAAATAATGACACTAATTCTATAATACAAAAGTTGACTTTTAAAAAATGATTAATCAGTTCTTAATTATTATTTTTTTTTAAAATCACATCATTTATTTATCATTTAAAAATTTAAAAAAAAAAAAAAAAAAAAAAAATTGCGTATTTTAGCTTTTACGCAGAAAATAGAACATTATATGATGTAAATTGGTTCTCAATACATTCCTTTTGAATTAAAAAGGAAACCTCGTGAAATATGTCGAAAATAATAATAACACCACTTAAATTTCAATATCTAATGGTTACATTTAAAATAAAATGAATGCAATAAAAAAGTCGCTCAACTAGCTCCATGTTTGATCTACATGATCATAAAACATCCTTTCCCGCAACAAAGCTCAGAAATGAGCTCAATTTAACTGAGCCAACAGTTTGCAAATGACTAAAAGAGCATAATCAACAATTAAGATTCTCGTTCTTAAATCAGGCATAATAGAAACTTTGAATATGCTACAAACTCCGTTAAATATGACATGAGCTGGCCTTTCTTACTATGGAGTGGGTCATTTCTATCAGGTCACGACAGAAATTGGTTTACTTAAATACTTTGAAAACTGATACCAATAAAATTAAAGAAACGTACAAACATGGCTGTTCTGGATTGGCTACCGCATTTCTCAATCTTCATCGAAAATTTGAACAAGTTAGGAAACGTTCGCTTTAATGTGATATTCAAGACTCCTTGAGGAATATTTCGTTAATTGATTAAATTGTTGTGCAGCTCTCATTGCTAAGAAAGGCAAAATCGTCTTGTTGGGTAATTAAAATAGCTTGTAAATGTAAAATCAAATATTATTATTTCATTTTAAGAACTTGAAAAAATATTACATACTTAATTTTAATTGTTATTTAGTTTTTTTGTCTTGTGTGATTCCCTTTTCTTATCCATTTTTTGTAAAGTGTATCTTACAAACTTGTATGCGTTCGTTAAATTAATTACATCTAATGACGTACATAGTTATCTTAGGCAATATACAAACTTATCATTATTTTTTTAATAACGAAAGGCTCAACATGTCGTTGTATTTTCTCAAAACTGATTTACATTTTGATACAAACATATATATTTAAAGTTTCTCGCGTTTCTTGAAATTGCGCTTCGATTGCAAACGATTGATGATGTCCGAGACATGAGGTTGATGATCAAAGATCTTCATTAGCTGATTTTGCGCCTCATTGATGCCATCGGTAATAATCTTGCTACGTTGTATGTTGCCCTGTAGATAAAAATAGTTAATTAAATTATTTATATATATTGATTACGAAAATAAGTTTTGAATCTTACCTTTAAAAGCTCGCTGATGCGCTCAATTTCGCCGAGCTTATCTTTGTCCTTTTCCAGAACTTTTAACATAGATTCCAGTTGGCTTAAACTCACCATTTCTGAATCATTCTGTTAATTGAAATTGATTTAATAAACTTGTTGCTTGTTGCTCATTTTTTATTTGTCTTACCAGATCCTCCATCTGTGAGCGTAAATGATGAATCTTCCAGCCACTAATTTTCTTCTGCACATTTGGTTGATTGGCCAGATCAATTACTGTCGCGCGTCGCTCATCGCGTGGCTTTACATCTGTGTAACGATGAAAATGATTGTTTGCCAGCTTGTGCGTCGGCTTGTATGTCTGCATTATGTAGAAGAAACATATAATCACAAAAATCTTCAGATTTCTATTCTTTAAAATAACTTACATTGAGTAGCGCACAATTACGCGGACGTCGGAGCACAAAGTCCACCGGATTGGCGTTCTCTTTATTGCCAGCAACAGGCGGTGCACCAGCCAGTCGATGATTGTTTACATCGCCAGTGCCACTCGCATTAGGTGTAGTAGTCGCGCTACCTGCGGCTGCCAGTAGCAGGCCCCCATTGTTGATGCTCGACTGATGTGGCTGCTGCTGTTGCTGTTGCTGTTGCATGTAAGTCGATGCTGTCTCTTGTGTGGTGCTGCTGCTGTGGCTGCCCACGCTGCCCATGGGCGGCGGCAGCGACAGCGATAACGATGCCTGACTCTGATTGGACTGTTGGCTATCGTTGCTGTAGATGTAAACAAGAGTTTATTTTAGCTTTTATATGTACACATAGTAAAAGTCATTCACAACTCACGTGGATCGTCGCGGCTTCTTACGCGCCAAGCTGTAATCAGAATTGCTGCCACTGCCGCTGGTGCCGTTCATGCGCGCCTGTTGCAATTGGCTGGCCGTCAGTGTAGCGGCAGCTTGTGTTGCCACAAGATGCGAACTCTGTTGCTGGGGTACATCCACAAATGCGCTAGCAAGGCCACTGCCCCGAGACCCTAGTGTTGGATGTGTTACACTCGATGGATGCGTGGGGTACAGCTGTTCAACAAAACAACAATTTATTCGGGGATAGTTTAAAGGAGAAAAAACTCACCTCGTTTATGGGATTGAAGTGTGTTGCGTTGTCGCGCACAGCTGTGCCAGTTGGTTCATCTCCGATCCGATTAATAGACAGATTACTGTCCTGCAATTGCTGATCTACGCCGGGCGAAGAATTTGCCGAGACAGTCGTTGAACCATCTGAAGAAGCGGGCGAATCAGCACGCACATTCCGCGTGCTTACAATACTGCCACCTGTAGTCGAAACAGATGCTGTAGATGCTGAGGAAGCACCCACTATTGCAACAGTTGTCGCTGCAACAGAGTTGACACGTTCACGCTCCTTTTTGGCAAGTGCCTCAACGGTTAGAGCCGAGCCGCTCACAGTGGTTGTGGTTGGTGGTTGCGTTGCCGGTGCCACCGAAACAGGTTGTATATTAAAGGCAGAGCCACCAGCTAGATTTACGGCTGTAACACTCCCAACTGAGGCTGAGGCATTGCTATTGCTGCTCATCGAGAGCAGCGTGGGAGCCAGATTCTTGACGCCGCGTATAGGCGAGCCTTCGGCATCACGTTTGCGCATGAAATTGGACACAAGTGTATTCGCGCCTACCGGCACCGGCATCTGCATGGGTAGTGCACTAACTGTGGCACCGCCGCCTGTCGTGGTGGGCACAGCGCCCGTGGTCACCTTGACGGATGTGTGCAACGGTATCACCATGTGCTGAGGCGGTCCACCTGTCGCATGAGCAGCACTCGCTGGTATGATAAGCTGCTGATGTCCAATGGCCCGATTACCTCCAGCGGCTGCCGACGATGGGAGCACTGTAAAAGTGGCCGTGGATCCTGCACCAGTTCCCACTTGCTGTGCATGGCTGGCAAAGGGCAGCGAGGAAACCGAGAGGCTGCTGTTTCCGGTGCTTGCCACTAGCTGGGCCTGGGCCTGCGCCTGAGCTTGAGATTGAGCTTGGCCATGTGTATGTGTACTCTGCGTGACCGTTGTGGTGGTCAGTGATAGAACGCCCGTCGAAGCTGGCATAGATTCATAGTAGATGGCTGAGCTGCCCGGTGGCAAAAATGATGTACCTGTCGCAGACGTCGCCACAGTTGATGCTGCTGATGTTACGCTAACGCCACTGCCGCCTCCGCTGCGTTGCTGTATGAATACGTTTGTGCCCGCACCGCTTGGTTGTAAGCCACTGCTGGATGCTGCCGCATCTACTCCGGCCGACTGAGCCATCATCATTTTTCCCACAGTTATGCCGCTGGCATTTTTAATGGGTGTCAGTGTGCCCGTCAATATATTGCTTGCGGGTCCACCACGTCCGCCAATCGTCAAAGGTAGCACCGTGGCGGAACCCCCAGCAGAGGCAGCTGCTGCGGCTCCACTGGACACCGAACTAGTCGTAACACTAGCCGAAACACTCGGCACAGCCTGTATGCTGGCCACACCTTGCGGGGTCATTGTAGGTCCAGCACTTGCCGCGGACAGTTTTCCAATGGGATTCAATTGCGTTATGGTCAGTGAAGGCTGCACTTTGGCGGTCATCGTAACCGGCGGTCGAATGCCTGTAAGAATTAAATAAATGCTTATCATCTCTTTGAAAATTTGTATGCCAATGAAAAACACATGGCCTACTTTTTATGAAAATTTCTTATATAGAATATTTCACTACGTGTCTCTTATTATACGCACGTCTGTTTACACGAAAAGTAGACTGTTTATGAATCTATCGATTAATTGTGTCGCTGACATGAAATCAATTTGGTTTTTATAATCAATTCATTAAAAAAAAGAAAGGAGGCCATAGTTGTAGAAGCAGAATTTTTAGAACATTTGGCATATTTGTATATTAGATACAAATTGTGCTACACTTTGAAAACTGGAAATTGCATTTAAATTATATAATTCAAAATTACTTTTGAGAGAATTCAATAGGTTCAATAAGAAGCCTGACATTTCTCACTACAAATGTATAATTATTTCTACAATTTACAATTAATTTCATTTGGTAATTGAAATCTGTTTTGAAGTCTGATTTGAGTCTTATATTTCTCTCTTTAAATATTCAATTATCTCTTCATCTTTACCATTTACATATATATTGATATTAATCTGAATATCTTACCCATTTTAGCTGCTGCACTGGTGCTCATCAAAAACGGCTGCAGCATAACATTCGCGGCCAGACGTGTGGTTGACCCAATTATTTGCTGACCACCACCCGTTGCTGGCTGCTGCAGCTGTATGATGCGTGTGGTTGGCAGATTCGCAGCAGTTAGTGCAACTGGAGCAACGCCTGCGGCTCCACCACTGCCGCCCGGCCCACGGCCACCCACGGTGACGCCACCCGAGACGCTCACTGGTGTGGGCGGCGCAACGTTGGAGTTGAGTTGCGGTATGCTGGGCGCACGAATGCTGATGCTTGTGGTGTTCAGCTTGGTTGCTGGGAAACTCTTGCCCAATGGTATGGGACGCACTTGACGGGGCGTAACTGTGGTGCCGCCTGGCGTAGTGGCAGCACCGCTTGTGGCGCTGCCTATTGGCGTGGCCACAGCAAATCGAGGATTGAACTGTGGATTTGGATTCGTGTTGGGCGCGCTAGTGGCAGACACGTTTGAAGAATAGACCAGAGTAGCCTGATGTTGACGCGGCGGAAGAACGGTAGCCACATAAGCTTGCGGCACACCCGTCGGTCCTGAAGGTTGCGTTGGCATAGACTGTGCCGCAGAGACGGTAAGAGCTGGCAGAAAGAGTATAAAATTCGCTTATTCAGAAGTTGTAATAGATAATGATTATACTTACATGTGGGCGCCTGCACAGGTGTTGCTGTTGTGGAAACGCTGACACTACTCACGCCCGCCGATGTCGTTATGAGACGTTGCCTTGGCTGATGAATGGCACGAATCAGTTGCACCTGCCCATTGCTCTGCATCCAGGCTGTTGCACCGGGAGTATTTGCCGACGAGATGACTGTTGAGGGCTGCGAGGTACGTACAAAATTACCCGTACTGCTGAGGCCTGATGGCGCCGGGCTGACGCTTGCCGAGGATGTGGCACGCAAGGGGGTAACAAGGCGTTGGGCACCCGTCACGCCCACGCCACTCATCTGCGTGGCCGTTACGCTTGCACGCGGCAAATACGTGGCCTGTGTAACGGGTCGACTTACTGTAATAGATGCGTTCGATACGCTGCGTGCCGGCGCCGCCGGTATGGCTGTTATTTGTGTACGGCCCGTGGCTGTGACATTTTCCAGCTGCTTGATCATGGGCATGACGACGCGCACTTGTGTCGAGGGACCGGCCGATGCCAAAGTCCTTATAGAAGCGGCGGTAGTCGTTTGACCACTGTTTAAGGCGATGGGTGTACCGCTGAGCGATGTTTGTACCGTATTGCCGGTAGTAGCCACTTTAATGGTGCCCCCGCTGATGATGGGCGTGCCAGTTATGGAAATACCTCCGTCAGTCTTGACGTGCGTGATCTTGGCGGCAACTGTGGAATGTGCTGCTGATGGCAAATGGGGTAATGAATATCTATGTATAGCACCACGCAATTGTACGTGCGATTGTGGGAGTGGAGATGATGCTATTGCATTTGTTTTTGTTGCTGTTGTGTTGTGTGCTTTCAAGTGCATTGTGTTCAGATGAGGATGAGTGCGTATTTTAACGGCTTTTAATGTGGCTGTGTTTTAGATAAATAAAAAACTGAATGGAGAAACACTTTTCTAGCTTAAGCTAATTGGCAACGCCACGAAAATTACTATTCACTCTGGCATCACTACGACGAGTACACAATAACAACAAACTTACACATACACAAACAGCCATATGCTACGAATGTGATTGAAAAGCAAAGCGTAACAAACACTGCGCGCGTTTGCGATGGCAAAAGAGAACTAACAAGAAAGTACACTGGCACAAACACACATACGCATATATACATATGTATATATGCATATATACACGTGCAATTTTAAAGCACAAAAATGTTATGAATACACACTAATGCAAACACATATATATAAATACACTTACGTATTTATATCTACCTATGGACGTACATACATTATAGATATCTAATACATACCAGGCGCTGTTGTCGTAGCTGTACCTCCGGTGCTGCCACCCACCGCACCACCTCCCCCACCTTCACTTGACGCACTCATGCTTTCCAAATTTCCAGGAAATTGATTGATAAAAATACTGCAAAATATACAAGTAATTAAACATTTTTGATATGGGTCTATGCTGCTGCGTTTTTCTTTTCTTATCAAACCACGGTTCGCACATATACACTTACGTATGTATACATTTGCATACGTTTATATATATGTATGTATCGAATATTTAAACGCAAGTACACACAAATTGTGCACTCATTTGTAATGATTTTGTACTTATGCGCATTTTTACCTTGCTCTTCACAATTTATTTTCTGTGAACGTTCTATACGATGCAAAAGTTTTCACTATCTGTTGTGTACCCTTCTGTTTATTTTAATAATGGTAATGCTCCTTCTTAGAGACGTATACATATCGTTACCAAGCTATCGATATATCTACACAATATTATATATCAATAGTTTTCAAGTGAAATTTTGGATTCGATGTATTGACGCGTTCAATTTATGTAATTTCTTACAATTACGTTTTGCATAAAAATAATTAAAGGCATCTTATATATAAATATACTTATCTATTCGTTAATGAGGTCATCAACTTTTAAATGTTATAAATCTGACATGACAACTCTAGTCGATACAGCTAGCAGTACGTTTCGAGTATAACAGATCCGATACATTGGGACTGTAACAAGAAGAAGAAAAATGTTGAGAATTCCTAAAAGAAGAAGCAATGCTGTAAAGCATAACATTGCCAATCGCGAAGTAGAAAAAGACATACACAATTGAGAGTAATTGGAAAAATTAAAAATTATAGAAATCAGTTTGTTGCCAAAATATACAGGCCGGGATTGAGTAACTCTTTTCTTTGTGCGCGCGTGTGTGTGTGTGTGTCAGTGTGAGTGTGTGTGTGGAAACTTAAATAAATTGCACACACAGCAGTACTAGCACACAGGAATACACCAGTTTTATTTAATTACAAGCAAAAAATAAAGTCAGGTGTGTGTGTGCGTGAGTGAGTGAGTGCGCTCGATAATTGTTTATGGCAAGTGCAAGCTAAAAAACAGCTGGCAATAAACTAGCCCCAGCTCGTAAAGGTTCATGAAAAAGCTATCTGTAGCTGTTAGTTATGCGAAAAAATTGATTTTCCACAACGATTGCAGTTGCAGAAGGCAGCACAAAAACCAGCTGAAAAATAAACCCCTCGCCCAACACCCCCAATCTGTGAGTGTGTGAGTGCCTGTGTGAGTGGTGTTAGTAAGGGCTGCAAGTGATAAAGGCAGAGAAAAATAAGATAAAAGAAAAAATCAAAGAGCGTCTTTGCCGGCGCATGCAATGAATATTGTCGGGGAATATGAATACAGCCCCAAGGATATGCTTGGCCACGGCGCCTTCGCCGTGGTCTACAAAGGACGTCATCGCAAGGTAAGAAAACGTCATGTAGTGTGACTAATTACTTGCTTAACTTTAAGACGTTTGCTTAAAGACTTGAGTGTGTGAATGTATTTGTGATTTGTTATTGTTAATTTCAGTATGTGGGCTTGGCTCGAATTTCTAAAAATAACAACAACAATATTATTAAAAATGCGCCATTGTCAAAGCAAACAACGCAAACAACAAACGACCTGCCATGCGAATTTCGCATAAAACGCAATTAAGAAATGAAAAGTGTGCCCACACTTACATACATATACATATATTTAACTTCTATAGTACCTTCCGCTCCTGCTTTGTGTGTTACGCTTGCCAAATGTCAAAGGCAGCCTAAAAAGTGACAGCGCGACTTCAGCTGACACGACGCGTCGCTGCCAGCGCCAGCGCGTTGCCTCTTTGTGTGTAAACACATGCAAACCAAAATATGTACATACATACAAATATAGAACTACTTTTTCCTATTTTCAACTCCTTATGCTACTCTCTCTATCTCTGTCTATATATCTTTTTTATTGCCAATGTGTTTTTGTTTTCGCGTTGCTTTTACTCTTATCTCACTTTTTTCTTACAATTAATAATTTCTAGAGAATAAAATCTATGAAAACAGCTCGAAACACGTGCGTTTGTTAGTTTCGTTTTGTATTCTCTGTTTTCGTTTTGCGACGCTTTTCGAGGCCTATGTACACTGATACATACATAACCTATCATACATGTATATAAATATGTGCGTGTGTGTGCGTTTCTGCGTGTTGAATTTCGAGTGTTTTGAACTATTTCAGGGTCGTGTCAAACAATATTTTTCACATGCGTTTGTAGGCGGAATTTGAAGAGTTGGCGAAACTTATCAAATTTAATTTAAATAACCTTTATCTCTAAACTAGATAGCTCTAGGTTTATTTATTTTATTATTAGATATTTCTTGAGCTCTGTTCCTATTGTTTAAATAAAATTATGCTGATTTTTTCTATGGAATCTGACCCGCAGTGATTGATTTATTTATTGTGGACGTATTTATAAAAAGTCTGCAATAATAATAATCAATATAGGTTTGTTTTTATTTTAACTGCACACAATTTAAGTTGACAGTCATAAATATATATGTAAACAGTAGATCTCACTAAAAGCCTTTTTGGATGAAAAGGTAATGTCAACGAAGATACATATAATGCAATATTGAAGACGAAAACCGAAAGGAAAAAGAAAACAGGTTCTTCTGATCTTTCACCTACATGTTTATGTATAGTATGCATGAATGTGTGTATATAAAAAATCAAAAGTTACAGACAGCTCTTGTGAAAAAGACATTTATTTTACTAATCAGACGGAAGATAAAGCCAAAATAAGAGAGATGGCTGTATAAAGAGCAAGCGAGACAAAAAATTTATTGTACGTGCGCAACAAATGGGTCGAACTCTATTGTTGTTGTAGGTGCTGTTTGTAAATGCATTGTAATTAATAGGCTACACGAACTTGAGTAATTGAAAAATATAAAACAAATCTAATGACAAAAACAAATTATTGTTTCGCCATTATATTTTATTTTTTTCTACCTCAATTGATAAGCACTGGGATTTTCATACAGAGCTCTAGTTTTTTTTTTTCTTGCTTGTACTCGTTGGCCCAGTTTCTTGTGTTTGTTATAAACAAATTGAGTTTACTCTCACCCAAATCGGTTTGCTGCTCTTCGGGGCCATTGGGTTTGTAAGCACTAAAATCAGTTTGAATATACATGTATATGCATATGTATGTATTTTTGTATGGAGAGAGAGAGAGATACTTTGTATCTGATGGATACACAAAAAACAGCTGATGCAATCGCGGGCAGCTGTTGCCGTAAATGTTTTCGTTTAAAGCTTTTTTATACTACGGCATTATATGTTTTGATTATTGCTTTGGGAGTTTTATAAGTTTTACTTTTACCTTGATATCAGTTGGTTATGTGATTTTTGATTTTACGCATTTCTTTTCGCATAATATTTACTTGTATTTTGTTTGAGTTGTTTTGATTAAAAATTTTAAATACCTTAGATGTATAAAAATCACAATATCTCAAAGTAGTTTTAATTTAATTTGTTATGCACCCTTCTAAAACATATTATATATACGCTATATATACGTACAATATATATGAACGTATTTAATGTTTATCATATATTAGGTAGTCAACTTCTCAGTTAATTTATTGCTGTCGCATTCTTGTTGTGTGCTCGAATTTTCGATGACTCTTTGCTTTGCTGCAGATAGAATAGCATAGGCCAGCGTAATACTCCTTAATCTATGACATTTGTTCTTAATGTTGGCACACAGATGTACGTGTAATGCATGCCAACCTCGCTCTATAAATAGTTGACCGCATGGAACATGTGCAGGCTGACTATAGACAACAAAAGATACAGATGATTATCTATATATACATATGTTAAGGGCCAGATAGAGAACCATATTGCTGCCAGCAGACATGTGCGACAGTCCTTGCCAGACTTAAAATAAACACACATCTTTATATAGGGCTCTATAGGGCTGAAAAGAAAAACTGAATGAATATATTCATATTTAACAGATACACACTCACACACATGTGCGAAACATTAGCGGTTGACACGTGTCTCAATATTATTTTGGTTTTGTTTCTACTACTCACAATAGAATTTCCTACGGCTGTGGTTGTGCTCATGGCATTGCATAATACACACACACACAAACAAACATATCCCCCACATTGAGAATCATGCAAAAATGTCATATTGCGATATATGCATAAACGAGGGCTGATCGACAAGTGGAAAATATTTATAATGAATTTATACATAAATATATATAATAAATTATTATTTCAGCAATAAATTCAATAAAAATAATTGTTTGATAAGTTGCGCTAGCAAATTAGTCAAACTTGAGATTTAAGCAAATTAATTAAATAATTAATATATATTTCTCTACATATTATATTTTCGCATTGCCCTCGTAGCCGTTCTTTATGTTTTATAAAATATGGCAAGGTTTCGTAATACCCTTTCGCCCCGCTGTTTTTTCTATTTTCCTATCTGTCTGCCGCACTGGCTGCACGCGTTTCAATTCTGTCGCTTGTTATTATTGTTATTGCTTTTGTTTACACTGTGCTTATATTTACTTTTCATAATTGTGTAATTTCATTTTGCATTTGATTTGGTCACAGTTTGTTGTTTTTGTTTTTGCTTTTTATTGCTGCATTATTCAGTTGTTTTAAATGCGTTTCTAGGAATTGACAATTTTAACAAATGTGATGAGCAGCGTCTAATCGAAATAGAACTATAAACGTTTTTAGATTACATTCAATTATACTATATATAATAATTACTAAAGTAAACAGAAATATTAAATGGGAAAGAAATCGATGTATTTATTTATTTGGAAAGTTAATTATATATATATATATATATATTCTTAGTAAGAATCTGTTGTCAATATAATAATTAGATTTCGGGCAATTACGGGAGGTACTTGGATTGCCATTGACTTCAATGTTGTGCTAAATTCTTGACCCATATGGAGGAAATGAGTACGAAATATATGCTCGAAACTCGAGCTAAGCATTAAATGAATACCAAATGTTTTGCAAATGATGTTGAAACGTGAACGTGAAAGTTGATGACTCTTCAAAACGGAAGCTGACACCGCTCGACCCCTCCTTAATACACATAAAAAACACATTTGAATTGTGCTAAATTAGTTTGTGCATATGACGAATGATAATTGGGGTTCAATGTGCCGTGCGGCTTTGATAAGGCTAACAGGCCACATAAAAAACAATTGCGAAGAGCAAAAGAAATTTCAGCCAAAGTGCATTGGCCCCCAACTAAGAGAGGAAAACAAATTTTGTTTTTGGACAGAAATGGCAAAAAGAAAGAAAAATAATTGCGCAGAAAATGCGATAAACAAAATCAAAACAAAGCCTCAGCCACAAAGTATCTGACAGATATAAAGATACACACACACATACATGCACACATATACAGATATAGAGACAGAGATACGCTTGGGCCATGGGGCGCTGCTGCAACTGGTTTGCCTCGGTGAAAATGTAGCTGGAAAAGCAAGCCGAAGCCCCTGGCGGAAAACTCTTTTGGCAAAACTACGTCGCAGCCTTTGAATTTCGCGCAACGCGTGATTGACGGAATATAAGAAAAGATGTGAGCAATGCGGCAGTCGAATGTGCATGACCATGAAATACCCTATGTTTGAATTTCACTTGAATATATTACTATTATATTATTATATATTATTATATATATAACATGAAACCAAATAAAATAAGTATTAAATGGTAGATCAAATATAAGTATAATATTTCGTGAATGTATAAAACTGATATACCTGTTAACTGGCCTTAACACAGGGTATATGAAAAAACTCTACCGGGTATTGTTTCCTACATATTATGTCTTATGAATGGATAAACTGAATATATAGAACGTCAGCGAACTGAAACTGCTGCGAATTGTTTGCTAAACCAGTTTGTATGCGAATTCTGATCTGACTTCTATAAATTTATATATTATATTGATCTTTATATATTATGTGTATATATAGCCTGGTTATTTAATTCAAGAGCAGACAAGTTATGCGCATATTCTAATAAGTCTGTCTGCTCATGGAAGCTGTTTAATCCCTGGAACATGATTGAAATTCGATCGATTCATTATTGATAGTAGCTTTCGTTTCAGAATGTTTGTTTTGATTATGTAACAAAAGCTGATGTAACTTCCGTTTTGCTAAGGTAAAGAAATGTGCAAATAATGCAAAATACGAAAGCTAAATATATAGGATGAATACAAATTCACCTATAGCTTATAAGCTATTTTCAGTAAAAGATTTCATCAAAGTCTAGATCTAATATATTATATATAATAATAAAGCTTATTTTACCCAATAATGGAATTTGAATTGTATAATATATGTTAAATATTCTATATCATTATACATACATGCACTTTGTTGTCATCTACCAGCTTTGCTTATTATAATTTTCTTTATTATATGTTTGTGCTTATTAATTTTCTGTTTTTTTGTTGTTTCATTTTAATGTTATCTCATAATGTTGTCCTCCCTTCGTAACTCTGACCTATGGCAGAGTGTGTAATCTGTTGCAAGTAATCACCATGTCTCCTAGAGAACCCCACGACGATCTGCTGGAGTACCGTTAAATTCTTTCTTTTATTTTTTGTTTGCTTTGCTTTTAATTGAGATGCCGTGTGGCATTAAAAGCTATTTATTACAGATGTATTATAATAAAACTGAGCTCGGTTATCGGTCAAGTTGGAAGTATTTCTTGATTGTCAATATGTATTTAAAGAAATTGCAATTGTTTTAAATAAATAATTCTCTTATCACTTGAGAGTTAAGATGTTAAAGTTCTATTTTTAATGTCAAGTTTAACAGGACAAAGAGTGAATCAGAATAGCTGTAAACAACAATATAGATTTAAGTATCGAAGCGTAAAATTAGCATGAAATAACGTTAATGAAGAAAAGAATAAGATTAGCAGTTCTGTATTTGGTAACACTATGCAAGTTGGTAGCACAATGACTGTATAAGAGCCTATCAATATTATGGAGAGTTATCGCATCGTCTCATACAAGTATCTAATACGTATGCGAAATGAAAGGTAGTTACACAAATTAACACTTTCCTTTGTTGATTAGGCGGGTGGTAGACGGGGCAAGGCAACAGGTAAACACAGACAAAGAGTCATTGTCGTTTGTTAAGTGCCAAGTAAATAAATAACATGCTGGGAAGACAAAGGGAGGGAACGTTCCTGTTATCAGTTAAGGTAAAGTAAAGACTAGTGAATGGTAAAGTGCAAATATCCCATAATGTCTGGCAGGCAGACAGTCATGCGCTTAGACTGTCTACTCAATTTAATGCATTTTGCGTATATAATTGAACAGCGAGACATGATTGAATTTATTTATATAGCACACATATATATAATAAGACAGTCCGGCAAACTTTGGTGCAATTCAGCAAACAAAGTAAAGCTACACTTAAAGATTTTGTGCTTGAATTCAGTTTTTTTTTATTAATTTGAAATTGCAATGAATTAAAGAAAATGTACTCAGCAAATTAAAGAAAACTTACTACGAAATCAATTAATATTTGATTGATTATAAAATTTGCATTCATATGCTAAAAATGCGAATACTAATTTCTACGCCTCTCTATGTGCTTCACATACTGAATCATGAATATTCTGCAAAGTAATTAATTTTAATACTTTAACCTCATTATTCCATCAAAGCTCTTGAAGAAATAATTATTTCATTCATTGGGAATTATACAAATTTGCATAACTCAATTATAAATTGCTTTTTGTTTGTAAGCATACTTTTTGTATAACACCATTGAAAGCGTCATATGGAGAAGGCGGTAACTCTAGTTTATTGCCTGTTGGGTATTGCCAATCAGATTAACGGTAGTTGACAGGTGACTCAATAAAATCAAGCAGTGACCCCAGATTTGATTGTTAACTTTCCCAAAGAGCATTACGCTTAAATCGTATAGAATTTCACTTGGTTATTGACAGGTCGGCATTATTTTTATTAATTAAATTAAAAATATGTAAAAGCTTTTACGGTTGTCGTTCAATGACTTTAGCACGTTAAGCAACACTAATGAATGTTAATTTATACACTGTTTTCATCTTTCAGAAACACATGCCCGTGGCCATCAAATGTATATCCAAGAAGGGGCTCATCAAGACGCAGAATTTACTCGGCAAAGAGATTAAAATTCTAAAGGAACTAACTGAGCTGCATCATGAGAACGTTGTGGCCCTGTTGGATTGCAAGGAGTCGCAGGATTGTGTGAATCTGGTCATGGAGGTGAGTGCTGCCATAGATATATATATATATATATCCCTGCTTTTTGTTATCAATTACCTACCCAAATAGTGTTGTGTCATTGTTTATGTCTTACAACTTTTTGTTATTAATAAACAACTGCGTACACTACTGCGCCTTGGTCATCATTAATGATATGTGGCCTAATCGTATGACTCAGTTCGTTGGCTCTCCGATGCAAAAAAGTGCACGTAGGCAAGGTTGTCGTCATTGAGCTTTTCATGAGGGCACTCTTAGCTAAAAAAAAATACGCATTTAATTGCGGAAGTTGCAAAGTGTGTGTGAAAGCAAAATAAATATGCAGAAGCTAAACGAAACGAAGCATTTAAGAAGCTTGCACAACTATAGAATACCCTTTAATTAATAACAGACGAATCACAGCAATTCGCATGCGTATTAATAAAGAGATTCTATTTATTATATTGAATACCTCTTTGTGCAGTATCTTTAACACATTTAAGATACCTGCTTAATTACAACATACCCAATAATGTGTTAAGTATTTATATATATAGCGCAAATGCGACTTTCCTTTGTGCTCGGAATCATTGTATATATATATATCTAAATTTATAATACATAATATACATAAATTATTGTACATTTTCATTCTACATTTCTTCTTATCCATTTAATCAATATATTTACTAATCTGTTTCTCTAAATTTACCAGTTTCGCATATGTAAACAGGTTTTTCTTTATGCAAATTTCGCAATTATTTAAAAATATTTTTCACCCAAAGTTTGATTGCTTTGTTTATTGATTTATTCAGTTGACTATATACTTCCTATTGTGTGTGTAGTTCTGCAACAGGTGTTTATAGACTTTTAGCACGCAGTGTTTAAAGATTAAATATGAAAATAGGTCAGATTCCCGTGCGAAGCATTAGTTGAGGCCTCGTTGATAAGATTAGATGGCATTGTTTTGTTGTGCGCACATTTATTTACATAGATACCAAGATCATTTATGAGAGAGAAATGCGGATGTTTATATTTTGTCTACAAATATTACAATCCAAGTGCATATTCTTCAAATATGCAAATGTACGAGTTTATCTATAGATTTAATTATCTAAATTTAGTTGAATACAAAAACGAAATAATATTTAAACATTCAATTAGTTCCGTTTGCATTGGCTGATTTTGACCTCATTCCGATGTCTGCTACGCCGTGCTACGCAGACTTTTATCTGTTTTCCTACTGTATGCTCTAATTTCTAGTGTGATCAGTTTATTTTCGTAGTACTTATTGAAACTGTTGAACGATTTTTGATTTATAAAAATATGATTAATGATCAATTTGTTTATACAATAGGTTTAGTTTACTTTTTATATCTATCTATATGAAAACTAAATCATCGATAACCGAATGGCTTCTCATTAAAAATTAACATTAGTAAAAAGCAGAATATAGGTTTATACTATTTACAACAATTAATTTTATTATATAATTGGCAAAGTATCTATTATTAAGAGTAGGGAAATTTCTAACAGCTATAACAATTTGCATTATATAATATCGATATGATGTTTAATAATGTGCTTGAAACGTAACCACAGAAGATATCTATAATTTTAGTTGTTTGCTACCCGAAAACACAAAAATGTGAACGAATTACAAATTAAACATGTCCATGAAATCAATAACTAGGCGACTAGGTGACTTACAACTAATAGGGGAGCTATTAACTAAAATTTCCGCTACAATTCGGAAATTTATATTGAATACGATGCAAACAGAGTTCAAGTCTCGTAACGTTGGCAAATGCTGCTGGCTGTATTGACAATGTGGTTTCTCATTTTGGAATCATTTCTAAGGCAGCGAGCGAGTCGGTTTATGTGTGTGTGTATGTGTGCGTGTCTCATATTTTAGGCTAGCTTATTTAACGGTATTTCCTCAGTGGGATGCACCTGATCCTTTGGCTCCGGTTTGCTAGTGCGGCAGCATTTCGTTTTAATGCCGCCCAGATCTTTGCGACAAATCAAGCCCACAATAATGCCCACAACGGCAACGACCATGATGCCTGCAAATTGTTGAATAAATAAATAATTAAATGTTTATCAAAATATTTGTTTGGCCATGCACTCACATATAAGCAGAATATTGATGGTCTCCTGTGAGATGGGCACTTGATATGGCTCCTCCTTGTCTGTGGGTTTATCGCTGCTGCTCTCAGTCATGACGCCCGCTTTGGCTACGCTGGCCGTCTCGTTGGCCACCCGATTGCGATTGCGATTGGCTGCTGAAACAATGTTTGCACAATTACTTAAATGTCCACATATATTTACTTATATTCGAGTTTTTGTTTATTACCTGTGCGCGGCGGCGCTGGCGTCGTTGGTTTCGGAGTACTGGGCAGCGCAGTTACTCCCTTGAAAGGTGGATCTGATGCTTGGATGAGGCTGTCGTTAAATGATGTTCCTAGTACCAGCTCGAAGCAGCTGACATCAAAATTCTTGAAGCTGATGTTGTCAATCGATTTGAGCAGATTACACAGCTCCTCAATATTCGCTTGATCCAGTTCTGGCAATTTCAGTTTAATTATATATTTAAGCGGCGTGAAAGCTCTCGTATTGATTTGCTGTCAAAAAAATTAAATAGAAGAGGAGACAGTGTACTATGCGTAAGCAAGTGTCAGAGCGAGACAACTATATAGGCGCACTTCGTAGTACTGCCAACTTATCTACTGACTGCTATCGTCTATCGATAGATATATGCGATAGTTTGGCGCGTAACTTACTCGTTTGAATTCGTTGTTATCCAAGCGTAGTGCCTTTAGTGCGCTCATATTCATGAATATCTGCTCCGGCAATTCCGTCCAGCTGCAGTTCGAACAACTGAACTCATTCAAACTGGGCTGATTCAAAAACGAACCATCTGTGCGCTGAACAATGCTATTATTGCTCAAGTCCAGCAAAGCCAAATCAGTGGCACCAGCAAAAGTATCTGGATCGATTTTGGTCAACTGATTGTTGGCCAAGCGAAGACGTTGCAAACGTTCCATGCCAGTGAATGCCTAAACAATACAAATATTAATTAAATATATATTTGTATAGGGATATGTATGACTGACCTCCTTGTCAAGGCGTCTGATCAAATTGTGATTTAAATTGATTTCGACTACTTTGGACAAATTGGCAAAATCTTCGGCACGCAGCTCCGAAATCACGTTGTGGCTCAAATCAATAATAGCTGCCATTTTTGGCAAGTCCAATGGCACATGAGTCAAATGTGCATTGGTGCATTGCACATACTTGAAATCCTCCAAGCATAGGCAATGCCGTGGACAACTTGGCTCCAGCACATGGCTGCTGCGTCGTGGAATGCCTGTAAGCAATGGCAATAAATTAGAATTGAGCAATTTTCTACTCTATTCTACGTACTACTTGCTATGACTTACTAAAAATGGGCCTAAATGTGGTTGTTGTTGTCGATGAGGCTATGCCCGATTGTCGATTTGCTGCAATCTCCGGTTGTATTTTATCCGACGATTCGTTGCTCTGCACTTCATCAGCATAATCATCATCGTCATATTCGTAATCATCATTAAAACTATTGTTGTTGCTGTTGCCTTTTTGGCTTTTGTCCGCGGGTGCTGTTTGGCTTATGCTGAAAGAAATAAATAGAAAATGAACAAAGTTAGAAGCGAACGCATACATGTACACGCCATTTTGGCTATTAGCCGAGGTAAGCGGGCTTAATTAGCAATTGCTGACCAAGTGGTTTGGGCCAAAAATAAAGAAACTCAATTGACTGTAAATGTTTGCCAATTCGTGATAATACACGATTACATCATAAACAGACACACCCAGCACTTTGTCCTGAAAACCGCTCTTGACCCATTTGTAAACACGCTATCAATGATGCCCTATAATTGCCGTCAAATGGGATATAGCAAGCTAATAGTTTACGCAATAGCAATAACTATTAGTTCTAATTAGATTTTTAGGAAAGGAGAAATTAGCATTGAATAGTATTGCATATTAATATATTATTCGAAGTAAAAGTATTTTTTTAATTCACTGTATTTGGTATTATCTGTATTTATTTGCAGGGCATTTTTTAGTCAAAAATACCTCAAGAACATTTTGCGTTGCTCTTCTTGCTAGTATTTCTTTAAGTTTTGTGTCTTTTTGCCGTCTGTTCGCTCTTTATCATTATTCGCCTTTGTTTGATATACATATATAGTTAGTTGGGCTTTTCGAGTCATATGAATGAAAACAAGCGGGAAACCTGTTTACGTCATGGTTACAGCGAAATCTTGGCCGGTTTTTTCTCCGTTCTCTGTCTCTCTCTCTTTCACTTCGCCTCGCGGATTCGTCTTCGGCTCACTCTCACTTTCGTTCTGTTAGCTTGTGATTTTGTGACCAAATAACTTGGCGAATTCTGAAACCTTCATTAGGAGCGCGTCAGATTGTGCGAGAAGTAAGTAGCTTTCCTTACAGATTATGAGTAAGAAAAAAGGCATTACGAGCTGACATATATTAAATATATGTATGTATGTATATGTATATTGATGTGTGTCTGTTTGTGTGTCAGTTCAAGTGCTTCTTATAATCACTCGTTTCTACTTCTATAAATTGCGTGACTGTTGGATTCTCGAGTATATAGTATACGTCAGAGCTGTGTCTGAGCAGCTAGGAATTAGTAGTTTGTTAACAAAATTAGTTGCTGTTTATAGTTTATGGAATGAGTAAGTATAGCTCTGGTTATTGCTATAAATAACTGATTTTTAGTTTGTTTACTCTACAGTTTATTTAGAAATTCAAGTATTATTATTAGGTCATAACATTTTATATGAAATTTTACTTAAATTGCTTAAACCTGCAGTTGATATCTGCTCTGCCCTTAGTTCCATACATTTTAGATTGACTAACTGCAGGTCGACTATTTAACCTTTAGAAATGCATTTTCACACATACATATGTATACTCTCAAACACTCAAGCAATTTTATAGTTTGCGAAATAAATCGATAGAGAAGCTCCTTTTTGGTGTTGTTAGATGTCTGTAAATAGACCCATGCTTGAGTCATAAAACGGTTCGTTTTGTTTGCACTAAAACGCGTTGAATGTTTACCGCATTAAATAAACATATTTGATAAGTGGAAATTATCGGTGCAACTGTTGGCTGGCCTTATCAATGGGTCGATTAGGGAATTCATACATAACTACATAATAACATTAATTGCGGGTGGGACTTGTGTCACTGTTACCGTGCCGGCCATAAATAAAAAGGTATTTAATACAACGAAAATTGAGTTTGATATAATGCCGGTTCAAGGTCCGTTTAACCGAAGTGTCGGACGCTTTTATTTTTTCAACAGGTTTACGTTTCAATTTATACGAATGCATATCTAAACACATGGAACTTTGTACTTTGTCTTAGCGCTCCGTAACAGGAGGTCACTCGTCAACAATGCGAAAGGTTGATCGATGTATCACGGATGATTTGATGAATGAGTTAGACGAACCCAAATTTACTTTGGGAAATTTTTTTTATTAATAAAATTAAGTCGGGGGCTAAAACAAATTGCAGATTATACAGTATTTTATGTATATTCATATTTCTGTTTACCTTACGCTCAGCAGAAATATTAGAAGTAATCCAAATTTGTAGTAAACATGCATAATGCTTATTATTTTTTGTCTTTTAATGATAAGTGCTTAGAAATGTTTTATAATTTTATATTACTCAATATTTTTATTCACGGCATTAATTTCATGTCATTGTTGAATCACTTTTTATGCTGTTGGATAAAGTTGAAGAAATTTAATTATATAATAACACACTTATACAGTTAAGTCTTTTTGTTTCTTTTTGCTTTTCTTTCTTAATATTTTTGCTGTTAATTGTTTTGTATTTTGCACAGTTTTGTAATAATTCGCTTATTTATAAACGGCAAGTGTTTTCGTATATATATATATACATACATATGTACATATGTAACTCATATTCCAAAAATATGTAATTTTGCAGCGCACTTGTAAGATTCACACTGAGAGGCCAGTCAAGCTGTAAGCATGAGAACTGCAGTTCGCACACTTGCGTATTAATCAATTTCTGATTTATATATGTACATAATTTAAAACCACAAGATTCTTGCAATATTTGTTTCACTGCGATATTTTCCGTTAGATTTTCCAAAATACTGCGAAATAAAGTATATGTATGTATATAAATTCCCAAACACAAATTGCCGCTATTTTATATTTATATATATTATATGTCTATCATATATCTACATGTGTATATAAGGTATGCTTAGAGCAAAAATAATTTTGGCTTGTGTCTCTGCGCGTACGAACGCAACAAACCGAACACGCTCGCTGCCAGCTTGTGACTAAATGGATAAAAAAAAAGGTGAGCGTAAAGTAAAACAAAAAACTTTGCCCAATGCATCAACAACGAGGCAAATTTTACTTTATGCTGAGCAGGTGTTTGCCAGAGAGAGATAGAGAGTGCGGGGGACTTTTTTTTTCTTGTTTTTGCTTTTGCTTGTGAGTGAAGTGAGCCTGAGTCTCTCACGTCTGCGCCTCACTAACGTTTCCATGGCAGCACCTTTTGCACATTATCTCTCTCATCTTCATTTCTTTTAGACGCTCTCTGCGTTAGACATTTTACTTTTACTTGATTGTTGGACCTCCAGTTGTTGTTGCAAGTAAAAGTTTGCTTTGCCTAGTCGTTAGAATGTTTAATTTCTAATCTTATCAAATTGTGAGTAGTGCTTATTACGGATTCTGCTTTAATTAAAAAATAAGCGTGTTTTGTTGTCAACTGAGATGTATACATATACATTTGTTATGGTGCATATAACATTTGTTGTGGTTTATATATTCCAGTTTCAATTGGCCTATTTATTTCTCATCTTACAAAGAAGAGAAACACACACAGAATCACATGAAGTCTGTTAATATTCCACAATACGCAGTTTTGTAATATACATATTTTTCAAATATTTCTTTATCACTAATGTGATTTTCTTTAAGCTAGACACTACTGTTTGCTTTATGTGGAAGTCATGTTATGTTTATCGCCTCAGATTCGCTACAAAATGATTGACCTTTAGTCGCTGAGTAGCGGCAAGTATTTCTATGTGATTTGTTGTTGTTCATAGTTGTTTTGTTAAAACGCACTCAATGTTTGAAGTCTACAAATTCCACAAGCTTTCAATATTTGTTGTTGCTGAACACATGCTTCGATTTCTTTAAGTTTAGCGCGAGTCATGCGAATGGCGCGAGCGTCCCTGACAAACTGAGAAGCGCGCGATTGCAGCGTCGATGTGAGTGCTTTAAAGCTTCAACTTGGAGAGCACAGCAGTTATTCTGCTCTCTCTGCCTCGCTGTCTCTCACTCAGTCTTTCGGCACAACTCTTTTTGGTTCTCTATATTTTATTTCATTTACCATGTAATGTATTTTATTACAATTTATCAACTGCTTTTGACGTTACTGATGCACTGACTCATGCGCAGTTGTTGCATTGTTACTATTAATTTTATTTTTATTGTTATAGTTTTTATTTTTTAATTTAGTATAGCTCAAACATTGATTATACAAATATTGTTCAAAGTACACATGAAATGGGACTCTTCCATCTGTGCGCTTTACATGTCATTGACTTTTTATATCACTCTTTATTCCGAGTGGTTTTTGTTTTGTAAATGTGCCTGCGCCCGGCTGCCCAAACAGAATCTTTTGTCATTTTTAATTGCTTAATGTTGTTGTTGCTTTTATTATTATTAGAGCACATTGTCTGCTCATTACAGTGGAAGTGGCCCACACATTTTGTCATTTCTATCAACCATGAAAAATGTTGCTCGTGCTTATTACTCATAATATTTCCCAGCAAAAGTGTTTGTTTTTCCTGCAAAGGAAATTTTCTGTCTGAAGGTCAGATGAATCCTTTATCTCCTCAGATATCAAAAGCGGCGCTTGTTTCTTCTGTGTGCTATATTATAATTAAATCAGCGAGGGTTGGTTATACTATATGTACATATGTATATGAATGTTCTATAAAACAAAACGAACTCGCCTTTCAGAATATCTCTCTTATCTAATTTATTTCACAATTCTCATTCCATTTTCTCGCTCCTATCGCCGCTATACGCGATTCTCATGAACTCAATCGGGCTTGAATACAATATAATAACATCAACTCTAAAGATGTCTCCAAAAAAGGAAATGTGCTCTTCAGTTTTTATTTTGCCAGGAATCCAGCCAGCTGCCCTTAATATATAAAAAGAAGTTCTGTAAAACTAGAAATGATTAAGCAGCTGCAGACTCTCAAAAGCTGTACCAGTAGCCCCTTTTAAGAAATGAGAACAAGATGAAGGGGTTAATCAGCTTTTTTGATTTCTAAATTGTCGGAAATAATTTCACTTTGACCTTGAGCTAACATCATAGTCGGCAAGCCTATAGAGATGTCGTTTGCACACACATTTATTCCATAATTGTCTGACGGGCAAACAAAAGACCTCGTTGAGCTTGAGGAGCCAGCTGGAAAGAGAATCCATGCATAATTCACAAACTACAATCTCATGTGTTTTCACTTGATTGAGCTTAATTCATTCGCATAGTATGCTATTTGCTTGTCGCAGCTTCTCGTTCAGAGAATTTAATTCATATAATTTTTTTTTTTTTTTTTTTTTTTTTGTATTCTTTTGAGAACTTTGCATTAAGATTAGTTTTTAATATAGAGCGCACACAAATAATTGGTTTGTTATAGTAAAACAATTGCTTAATTATTACGCATTCAGATAGCTTTCGTTGAGGTCATATATCAGGCGAAGATCGGTTTCATGGTCGTTTGGGTCGTTGTCAGCGTTGTCCGCAATCGGGAATCCTTTTTGTCATCAACGTAGTTCAGCTTAAGCTGCAGTTGTTTGCTGTTGCTCCTGGGTTGTTGTTGATGCCGCTGAGCTGGCCTCGGGCGCCTTCTCATTGATGGCCAGCCAGGGGCAACGCTTCTGCAATTCCATGCGGTACCTCGGATGACTGATGGCATACACAAATGGATCTATGCAGGCCACCAGCTTACAGGTGCACGCCGGTATCATGGTAGCTCCAGGTGTTAGCAAGCTTTTATCGCCGAAAGCTCCAATGAGGGACATCACACCGTATGGTGTCCAGGATACGAAGAATAGAAAGCATATGGTAATAGCTGCCTTTGCAATGCGTATCTCAGCCGTATCCTTGCTCTTATCCACATTGGAGCGTAGCGACTCAACGTTCATCTTCTTGGCCTGGTCGCGCAACGCCTGCTCATGGCTGAAAACATGTCCCACAATCTGGCTATAGTAGTAGATTATCATCAAAGTGGGACACACGAAGCTGAAGACGAAAATGGTGCCCACAAATAGGCGTGTATCAAAGTTATCCGTTAGGTAATCGAAGGAGCAGGATGTCAGATAACCCTCTGGCACGAATCGATCCCAGAACTGTGTAAGCGGCAAAACTACCCATGGAGTGCAATAGAGCCATATGATTATGTTCATAACGATCGCCTTGGTGAAGGTCATATTGCGATTCATGGGCTTCGTGATGACATTGAAGCGATCGTAGCCAATGGCCGCATTGGTCATTCCAGCCCCAATGCCCGAATACGATCCGATGGCCGCAAATATCTGGCAGCCAGTGTTGCCTAGGGCGAAGCCTCGATGGAAACTGTTGTAGATGAAGATGGGCGCTTTCAGGCACATTATAAAGTCAAAAACAGCCAGATTCAGCACAAACATATTGGAGGGCGTGCGCAGCGATTTGGAAGTCGAAAAGATCCAGATAACCATGCCATTGCCCACGGTCGAT
The DNA here is from genome assembly GCA_030914345.1 of Drosophila koepferae. Lineage (NCBI taxonomy): Eukaryota > Metazoa > Arthropoda > Insecta > Diptera > Drosophilidae > Drosophila > Drosophila koepferae. Next base: position 1,288,627 of record JAUESR010000200.1, read on the forward strand.
GCGCAAAACAGGAATATGTAGAAAATGCCGAGCATATAATGCATTGAGGCCGGCGGCTCTAACTGGGTGAGCCAATGCTCCGGTATATACTGTATTTGATCCGGCGGCACATTCCAGCCCAAGAACTGCAGATCACCGTTGCCCGAAATGCGTGCCTCCGGCCTTAGAACAGGACTCACGCTGGCGTTGCACAGCGGTCCCACGGCGTCCACCATGTCGCGTTTACGAGCTGTGCTCTATCCGAGCCACAGCGTCTTTTATACCATTAACAGACCTTTGGCTAATTGAATTTGGTCGTGAGCTTGCGTGCTGCCAAATACCTTTTTTTGCCAATTGTGCATTTACCACAAATGCCCAACAACAAGCTGGCTTAAATCCATCGTAGTGATTTGAGTTTTGCAGGCCAATGTCTAGCTTGTATAATAGTTGGCTAATACATTATGATTCTCCAATATCTTTAGAAAATGTCCAAAAATGTATTTTAATAAATTATTTAAATATTTATATATAATATTTATGTGTTCTTAAATAGCTTAAATGTTTTTTTTAGTTAAGTTCCTCTCTTATTCTCTCGCTGATTTCTCCGTTTGCCAATTTTTTGTTTGTTTTAGTATTGCAATGGCGGCGATTTGGCGGATTATCTGAGTGTAAAGGGCACACTAAGCGAGGATACTGTCAGGCTGTTTCTCATACAACTAGGTAAGTAATTCATAGAGTTATGTTAATATATGATTATTGACATAATCTATTCATAATTGATAGCTGGTGCCATGAAAGCACTTTATACCAAAGGAATTGTGCATCGTGATCTCAAACCGCAAAACATTCTGTTATCGCACAACTATGGCAAGACATTGCCAGCGCCATCCAAAATTACACTGAAAATTGGTAAGTTATATAGATTGGATCTACAAACTGAAATGTTTAAATCAATTATAATACTAAAAGAATAAAGGCAATATGAGAAGATGAAAAATGAGAATACAAAAAATAAATCAAATGCAGAATTTAGTTGATAATTACATTGAACCAGACTTTAGGGAACGTTTATAGTTGTTTATATGATCATTAAACTTTTACTTATATATTATTATTATTTCTTCAATTTTTCCTGCAGCTGATTTTGGTTTTGCACGCTTCTTGAACGAGGGCGTCATGGCAGCCACGCTGTGCGGTTCACCCATGTATATGGTAAGCGTTCAACTTCATCTAATTTTTATAATATTCTAAATACATTTTTTTTATAGGCACCGGAAGTGATTATGTCATTGCAATATGATGCAAAGGCCGACCTCTGGTCGCTGGGCACTATTGTCTATCAATGCCTGACAGGCAAGGCTCCATTCTATGCTCAAACACCCAATGAGCTAAAGTTCTACTACGAGCAGAACGCGAATCTGGCACCAAAGTAAGTGAGATTTTATATCACATATTATTAACAAAACAATACCACTGCACAAACAATTTCATTATGCTTAAATTAGTAATTAATCTGCTAGTTAATAATTAATTGGTTTAATAAAATATGGAAATTAACTAATTATATGCGATAAGTGTAGTTTAACAAAAAATAATGCCATTATTTAGATTCACTTTGGTTATTAGCTATAAATATTAACTTTAACATGAATTCCTCCTAATTTATTTTTCAGAATACCGCATGGTGTGTCTCCAGATTTGCGCGATTTATTACTCTGTCTGCTGCGTCGTAATTCCAAGGATCGTATATCCTATGAAAGCTTCTTTGTGCATCCTTTCCTGCAGGGCAAGAAGGCACCCGTGTCGCCAGGTACGATTTTAATATTTTAATAAATTCAAATCAAACGCTGAATAACTGTATTTTATGCAACAGTCGATATGCCACCATTGTCCAGTGGCACTCCGCCCGTGAAGGCCAAGAGTCCGTTACAGCAGCAAATGGAGCAGGAGTTGCAGCTGGTCAAACTGGCCGACCAGCAGCAAAAGGAGCGCGAGGAGCAGGAAGCGGCACTGGAAGAAGAGAATACCGGTACGTTGAATGTATTGAATGTTTCTGAATGTCCAATCTAATAGTTTTGTTTCTTGTAGTCTCTGTAGTTGCTAATCCTGCAATTTGCGCCACCATTACCAATGTGGGTGTGTTGTGCGACAGTGAGAACAATAGTGCTTCCTGTAGCTCTCATGAGGACTCGGATGACTTTGTGTTGGTGTCGAAGAATCTGCCCGAAGATCAACGCCAGAGTCAGGGCCATGCTGTGGCTACCCAGCCACGGCAGCAGCAACAGCCCACACAAAATCAATCGAGTCCACCGCGTCCCAGCAGCTTGCCCATTTCTGAACCCAAGCCTGTGCCAGCACCGGCGCGACGACAGGTGCCTAATGCTGGTGCCGTTGGCTCTCCTGGCAGGCAGGGTGGAATGCCGTTGACTGTGGCCACTTTAGCGGCTGGCGGTCATCAAATTCCTCGCTCTCAGCCAATTAGTGTCAAGCAGCCGCGTGCCGATCAGCGGAAGAGTAGCGTGAGCAGCGACATCAATTCGATTTCGCCGCCGGCGGTGCAATTTGCAATTGGCACCCCGCCAACACGAGTGCGCTCCGCGTCTGGTGGCTCTCTGTCAGAGACACCGCCAGCGCATGCACCTAGTACATGGCAGGTGTCGCCCGGGCACTCACAGTCGCCATTGCGTCGCAGCGGCAACAGTTCGCCGGTGCTTCCGTCCGCAGCTCTGACCAAGTTGCCAACGCTGTCCAGTCCCACATTGCTAGTAGCTCCAGGTTCGCTCGGCTCGATTGGTTCTGCGGGCAGTGGTTCCGAGAACAACAATCAACATCATATGTTAGGACCGCGTGCCTTTACGTTGCCCGAATTGGGTGCCACCGGCGGTTTGCAGAGCCTGTTAGATACGGCTGTTGGCGGGCCAGGCGCAGAACCGCATTCATTCCAAGCACCTGAGCTTTCTGAGGAGACACTGATGGATCGCGAGCACAACGAAACTCTCTCCAAACTGAACTTTGTGGTGGCACTCACCGATTGCATCCAGGAGGTGGCCGATTCACGCTGTGCACCCCTCTCCACACTCATGGTTGGCGGCAGCCAGGCTACTGATCAGCACCATATACCACCTCATGCCCCGGAGCACTGCAAGCGAGCAGAGCGCTTGGTGTTACTTGTGCGCGCCCTCCAGCTGCTGTCGTCCGGCCTTAATTTGGCCTCGCAGCAGCTACGCAATGGTCAGCTGAAGCCGTCAGCGAACGTTAAGAATGGTAAGTTGAACAAATGCAATTATGATCTTCAGCTCCAGCCTAATTCTCTATTTCCGATCGCTCTGTAGCGCTGCTCACTATGAATAATAAATATCGCAGCATTTTGTTTGAGTCGAAGCGTCTGAATGGCAGCGGTCTCCTCCAAAAAGCAAATGCATTTAACATAACAGCGGATAAAATTCTCTATGATTATGCGCTGGATATGGTGAGTTTATTAATAAGCAATCAGATATCTGATCCTAACTGTCTACTGTTGCCTTTGCAGTGCCAGGCCGCGGCCCTGGATGAGTTGTTGAAGAACACCAAGAACTGTTTTGAGCGCTATAACACGGCACACATATTGTTACACTCCTTGGTGCAGAAATGCAATCATCCACAGGATAAAATGCAATTGAATAAATGTGAGTTTTCTTTGATAATTCTCCTTATTGAATTAAATTTTTACTATTAATCTATCTATCTAATCTTTCAGATCGCGATGCCGTCGAGAAACGTTTGAGTATATTGCAACAACATGGTTACATCTATGTCACCGATGAGAATACTTAAAAACAAAGAGCGAAGAGCATCCATCATTCGTCGATAATTCCTTAAATTATTATACCCATTTTCGTTGAGCGTACAACATGTGATTAAAGCAGAACTACGAGTACTCTATATATCCATAAATGCATACATAAATAGAGACATACATAGCTAAAAGTAATTAAAATACTTAACACGTTATTTCAAGTGCAACAAGATATTAGATAAAGACTTGAAAACATTTTTAAATAGACAGGCTAACTGACAAATGTCCAATGTAAATAGTTTGAAATATGTACGTAGTTTTTGTTTAACTTTTTATTTTATATATATATCTATATATGTGCTTACACATATATATAATTTTTGTTAAAGGTTATAAATGCGCCTGCGCTCGACGCCCATTTAGTCTAAGTTTATTAATAATATATAAACACACATTATATATAGAAATATATGTACGTTTCGATTTATATATTATATTATATATGTGTACACAAACACATACACGACAACAAACGGATAATCAATTAATGTTTATGGGCAAAATGCAAGCCAAACTCAGTTTAATCTATGTTTTTAAGCTTCATAGGTGCAGGCAACTTTAATAGGTTTGTTCGCATAGTTCTTATGTCTTCAATATAACTTAAATATATAATTTTCTCATAACAATTTGCATCTAAATATTCCTTTATTCAATACGCATATTTATGGCTGCACTACACAAACATTTATTAATGTGCTATGTTCATAGTCTTTAGTTAGGTTTTCTCTTTAAAAAAAATCAAAAAATGAACAATTAATTTTATGTAAAAAATACTTTAAACAAACCTAAGTTTTTCTACAATGCCTACAAATTAAATAAGATCTATGTATATGATATACAAACACATATGAAAGTGTATAAAATAAATGCAAATAAAAACTAATAAAAAATAACTCAAAATGTAAGCAGTTTGGTTGTTTGTCTAAAACTTTTCGATTTGCATATTTTGTAAAATGCTAAGTAATAAGACATTACTTTTTGTTTTTTAAACCATTTATTTTTGAACTATACAATTTTGTAAAACGGAGTTATTGCTCTATCGATAGATTTGATATGGTTGAAATAATCTATCAAAACTACCGATAGGTTTCAAGCTCTGTTAACATGGTAGACGGAATCTGATATATATAAAAACACTATCAAATTTATCGAGTGGACATCTTTAAAAGCACTAAACTGGCTCCCAGTCAAAGTTCGTTGCCTGTGGCTATGGCATCATCATTGACGGTATCCGCGATCCTTCTTTTTTCAATGCTCGCTGCTGCTCGTGTGGTGGTTGATGTTGCTGTTCCTGCGGCTGAGAAAATGGTGACCCAATTGACCCTAACGAATAAAGCGGATTGGTGTGGTCTGGAGATGGTGGCCCTGTGGGCGGTATCGATAGGAAAGAATTAAGTCCATTGTTCATGTACTGATTGTATCCCATCCAAGTGTCGCCTTCCGGCTGGAATGGGCCTGTATCTCCGGCCATAAAGCGATCGTCTTTTTTCGGGGATTCTTTGGGTGGGGCTTGGCTTTTCGATGATTTTGAACCATCCTGCTTTGAGTTTGGTTTTGATTGCTGTTCTTTGGCCGGTAGGGAACAGCAACCGGTCGAATTATTACAACCATTGGAGCAGCCGTTGGAACAGCAGCAATTATTATACCAACAATAGCGACCAGTATAAGGATTATAGTAGCAGGCGCGCCGAGGCCAACAACAGCAACCAGACCCACAACCAGAGCCATTGGCATTATTATCATCCCCAATATTGTCATTTCCGCCACCGTTACCCCTGTCCTGAGAGCTATGCATGGAATTCAACAATAAAAATGGATACACAAGCTTCTTATTTGGAACTTACTTTCCACTGATTTCAGTATTGCAGGCGCAATTGCGCATATTTCGTGGTACGCATTCATTTTGGGATCTCCTTTCGGGTCTACCACGGCCATAGGCGGCAGGATCGCATTCCTCATCATTGTTGATATCGCCTTGATTATAACCTTTGGCATTTTGCCTAGTTTCGTCTTTACCCTTTGTGGACATTGTAATTGGTAGCAAGAGGTAGCAGCTTTCCGGTGGACGTGGAACTTGCAGCGAGTTACAAATGCTGCCAAATAGAATGTCTACATGAGCAATATTACCTCAGAGGGGCTATTTCATTTTGTGTGCAAAGGTAATTTTGAATTTTTTTGTTTTATTGATATTGACTGAGCTTGTGTGTAGTGCTGTGAACTGTACTGTGTGTTGTGACGAATGTGTGTGCTGAGACTGGGCTATATATATATATATGTGTGCTGACATATAACTCACCGAGTCATGAGATCGGGGCTCGCATTGCAGCAGTTAACGACTTGAACCTCATTGTTGCCTTGTCGTTTGCTCTTGTTGTTGGGCTTGCTGGATTTGTTTTTATCCATCGATGATGAAATATAGAAAGAGACATTAGCATCAGGAGGGGTGACAATATAGATATTACTTACTTTTTAGAGGGTGGGGGCTTTTTAGTAGGATAATCGGAGGTAGGCTTTTTAGCTGTACTTGCCATTTGGCTGTTTGGACAACAACAACAAATATCGTTCTGCTTTGGGTCTGCTGATGCGGATCTTTTGCTTTTTGGCAATAAGACTTTGTCCCCGCCTTTGCCTTGGGTATAGCTTTTGGTTTTTTTTACTTTGTTTACTTTCGAGTTTTTATTTTTATTTTTGCCCTTAGATTTGCCCAAGCTGATACCCGATGAGGTTTGTTTGGGCGTACTTTGCATTTCTTGCCACGGAGAACAGGGACAGCAGCCTGTGCCTGAACCGAATTGCATATTAGGACCGAACGTGCTATTTATGCTTTGCATTGAAAATGGTGATGGCATAGATTGAGGGCCGGTTATTTGCTGTGTTGGTTGGACTTGGCGCCATAATTCCTGGCCTGTACAGGGATCAAAGGGTGCGTGTGTTTTGCTAGGTAAACCAGCCGGTCGAAGCCTTTGTTGTGACTGATTAGGTTCTATAGGATTTGGTCGATTCCCTTGAGCACCATTTAATTGATTCATAAAAACATCAGCGGAAGACCACATCGGTGTACATTCAGGCATACTAGCTAATTGGCCACAACAGTTGCAGAGTGGTGGATATTCGAAGTTACATGGTTCACAAGTATTACATCCGACATCTTTGCATGGACAACACTTTTTTTTATTAGGACAACATTTGGGTTTAGCTTTCGGTTTCGGTTTCACGCGACTGGTCAGAAAGCTTGGCACAACCACTTTTGAGAATTTCGTATCATTATAGTTTTTTAGAAACAAATTAGACTTGGGAAAGCTAAGACAAAATAATGGAATAATACAAATTATTAGAAACAATCGCAATAGAATTTGCTTACCCAAAATCTTGATAAGAAGACCTTCCACTGGAAAGTGAAAAGCAAAAACAAAAAATTCACCAATATTAGTTAATACAAATAATTGCAATTGAATTTGACTTACCCAATATCTTGATAAGCAGCCCCACCAGAACTCGGTAAGCTAAAATAAGAAAATATTTAAATTTAAATATTTATTTATATTTATAAGTTATAAGAATCAATTTCTGTAGAACTTAACTTACCTATTACCTTGATAAGGATTTCCACCAGAACTCGTATAGCTGAAACAAGAAAAGATTAAAATATAAGTTTGTAGAAACAAGTAAGAAGGCTCTAGGCGAGACTGCTCCACTACGAGATACCCGTAACCGCGCAGTTACTGCCGTGGCTTAGTGGTGGGTTGGGCTATACTTTCCACTTCTAAATGGCATCGAAAATCTTAAATCGCGTATCCATAATATCTATATAACTTTACAAATTTCAAATCTCTAGCTCAAACGGTGTAGAAGTTACGCTGAAAAAACGTAAAAAGTAAACGAACTTGTTATCGATAATTAGGAAATGGGACGAGTTATCGAAAAAATAAAATGAACTCGTACTGCGTATCTACATATGTAACATAAAGAGTGCTCTCAGCTCTCTAGCTTGTGTAGTTTCCGAAATGTCGACGTTCATATGGACGGACGGACCGACGGACAGGGCTATATCAACTTATTTTCTGCGACGTCTCCTTCTGCATGTTACATACATTTTCACAAAACTATTATTCCCTGAATTCCTATTTTCAATGGATTCAAGGTATAAAAATTGCGGTAGAAGTTAACTTACCCTGAACCTTGATATGGATTCCCGATTACAGAACTGGTAAAGCTAAAACAAGATATTAAGTCAATATAATACTTATTACATATGATTGAAATATAATTTTACTTACCTATTACCTTGATAAGAAGACCCACAGGAATTCGGAACTCTAAAACGAGAAAATTTACTAATATAAACTTAAAAAAAAAACAATCTGTTGAATTTATCTTACCTATTATCTTCACAAAGACAACTATTATTACTTGATAGAGAAAAAAAAAAAATATTAAGTAAAGGTAAGTTTCAGGCTAATTAACTTCGATAAACTCACTTCTCCGTATAACAGGCACACATTTTAAAAGCAATTTGTCCACCTAAAAGTTCATCGTAAAAACATTAACTCATAATTTTTTCTAAGATAAAAAATAAATAAATATTTGATGTTTAGATCAAGGATTGTTTCCATAATGCTACAGATATTTCAGAAACTTGAAAAGTCTCTTTATTAAGTATTTTAACCGTAATCCAGCACGAATGAAATATGTACTTACATAGATGAAGTGTACTGTTGGCTTGAGCTGGTATATAATTGTTTAAATAATCTATGATCGCCTTGACCACATCAACTATATAAAGTATTTAAGTTGATTTATAGATTTATATACATATTAAAAGAGGAATTGGAAGATATAAATTGCAACTGAATTCCACTTTCTTATTAACGATAATAAGTAGATAAATAAATTAGTGCATACCAAATTGGATTCGGGACTAATAAATATATATTCATATTTTATATTTTTCATACAGCTATTACTGAAGATCTAAGATATCTCTTGGGTGTAACTGATTTAAGGACACACTCTTTGCTATATTAACAATTATTGTTTGTTGTTTAAATATTCTGCATTAATGCGTCTGATTGATTTATTGACATTTCAAAATATGTTTCCTACACATCAAAGTTGTTTATTGAAATTTTGTAATATGGTAGCAAATAAATTAGGACGGAAGTGTTGTTGAATTCGGTTGCATGCGGTCAACAAAATGCGCAGAAATCATAGCAGAAGCCAAGCAATATGTGGTAGTCGTATGTGGTATAACTCAGATGCGTACTATGCAGAGAAGAGGTATCCAATGTCATTCAATGGTAGCCGGGCTCCTTTAAGAAGTATGGCCGGACAGGCCAACCCATTTCTAGCTCCACAATATCCGTCGAGAAGCAGTAGTTATTCGCCCCAACGGCGTCGCCTACTTGGCTCCACGAGAAATATGTTCTTGGCATCCACGCCTAGACTACAAACGAAATCCCAAACATCAGCGCCTTGTGTGGTTGATATGCAACTGCCAATTCATAACTTTGAAGCTTTACAGCTAAATCATAATCCTCGTTCGAATGGCAGCATGCAGGACGAAAAGTTGCAGAATGTGGCGCCACTCACAACAAAAACTTTTGAAATTACTGAATCAAAGGAAATATTGATGCCAGATGCTTTACCGCTGATTATGGTAGATACGCAAGAAAAGAGAAGAAGGCCCATAAAGACATCACGGGCTGACAAAAATAGACGATATTCGAAAACGCCAGTGACTAGCAAGGAAAGAGAGGATATACTGGAGCAACAGACCACAGATGTAAAGAAGCCCGCTGAGCCAGAGGATGGCGAGGCCGTTGAAGAAATCAAATCGGAGCCTCAAGCCGAAACTGAAGTAGAAGCAGATGCTACAAAAGCTCATGATCAATTGGAAAAGAATATTGATTTTAACCATACAGTTAAATGCGATTGCTTGGAATTTCAGGAAAATCAAGTTTCTGTGCGAGAAGAGATCGAGAATGAGAATAAGTTGGGCGTGGTAGCCGCCTGTGAAGTAACTGAAGCACAATATATAAGGTAAATTATTATAATTTGAATCTATAAATACGCTCATTGCTTTCTCTGCATGTGTATAGCTTTGACTGTGACCACCTGAACCAAGCTAATGCAGAGGACCTAGATTTAGAAGAAAGCTGCTTCTGGAAACCAGCACCAACACTTTATATGTCGTCATTCATGTCGCCCGGTCAGCTGGGAAAAACATCCTGCATGAATAATGAGAATAGCTTTGGATGTCAGCAGTGTCAGTCGCAGTCAATCAACAGAATGAATAGCAGCTATCCATGCAACAATTTTGGCTGGAACAGGCCGACGTGCATGCAACAGCAGCAACAACAGCAATACAGCAGCTATGCAGACCAACAGATGCAACACAACTCATTCTGTAACATGGCCAGCCATCAAAGGGAGTCATCCAATCCAAGACCAAAACTCCATCAAGTGCCGGTTCAGAGTAACCCATGTGGTCTAACGGAAATGCTAGCCCAGCAACTGCAGAATCAAATGAAACAGGCTCAGGCTCACATCGATCGGGTTCAAATGCAACTAAATCAAGTCTGCGCTGCAAAACGAATGCAGGCTCTGCCTGACAGAAATGAGAATACGTGTTGCAATTCGAAGGCGAATGAAATCGAAAGAAATGCTCCAATGCAGAACCTCCAAAAGCCAACCCGAAGACATTCAATGCCGTGTGCTATGCAACCTCGGCTCATGTCAATAGACACTGCAAATGGTTCGGCTGAAAATAAATTTTTAACGGGAACAGGACCGCAGGTGCTAGCATTTGGTTTCTATCCCATGAACGATGAAAATAAGCCACACACGTCGTGCTTTAATTCAGCAGCTTTAGCGCAACACCAACGAATATCTACGCCGCAGCAGAATCCAATGCCATTTTTACAACAGCAACAATTTCAACTACAACAGCAGCAGCAGCAACAACAGCAGCCACAGCTGTCGGGCAATCAATATAGACCGCCCTGTTTCCGGCCACGTTATGCCAAGATGCGTTTCATGATGCCGCGCTGCTGGCCGGGTGGCCAATAGGGCGGCCTGCGTTTACAATTTGGCTTTACCCACAAGGAGAAGTTCGTAAGGTAGCGTGCCGTGTACAGCAAAAGGGGAGTGCAACAGCGACTTTTTGGTATAAAGTACGGTACATTACAAACTCGATTTAACGGAGAGCTTCATACAGAGTTGAGCTGTATTCAATGCTTCCGTTACAAATCAATTAGTTGAATTATATTCTCTATATATCACAAAATTTGTCCAGTAAGAATAAAAGTAAAATACTTTGTGGGTTTCCAGCAACAATTACCTTAACATAATGTTGTTCTTGATCCTATGTATACTATTATGAAATACCATGAATTGAAAATGCTGTCAATCGTTTCAAATATTCCATACTTTTCGATCCAAAATTTTGGGGTTTCCTTTCGATTTATGAACTTTTTGCATATGTGAATAGGATTGAGGACATATTTCGTTCAAATTACATATTTTTTATATGAAAGACTTTTTTAAAAAATGTATAATTTGAATGCAATAAGTTCCTATCCACATGAATGGTGTAACTGCTCCCGCTGTTGCGTCCATCGGCAAAAATCTTGTGCACATCGGATGGCAAGCCACATGGAAAATTCCTATAAAAAGGGACAGAAGGCTTCTAAATGCAATTTGGAATACCCCAAAACTAATTCTAATGACGCATCGACTCAACAAAAGGCGACGAAATGTTATTGTAGAGCAACACGTACATTTATTGTATTGCCGATTAGATGTAATGAATCGACAAATACTAAGGACTCTAAAACAATGAAATGTACACATACGTGCACTAAAAGTGTTGTCACTATGACATCTGAATGTGCGTGTACAACAGATTTGGTTAATACTAAATCTGCAAACGCGAGAGACATGGAATTTCAAGGTAATAATATAACTCAAGCAGCTTCCAACAAGGGAACATCGGGGCCCGCCTTACCTCTTACTGTTCCTAGCGAACAGCTAGTGGAGGATGTTCCCAACAATGAAGTGGTGGAGGCTGCATCGAGAATGGGGCCGCAGTCGTCTGGTTTAACAGTTCCCAACGAAGAAAATCTTGAGGCCTCCTCGAAAAGGGAGTCTAAGTTGTTACGTCTTGCAGAGTCAAACAGAGAAGTAGTGAAGAACTCTTCGAAAATGCCGTCGTCATATCTAACATCTCCCAACGGATTAGTAGAGACTTCCTCGAAAAAGGGGTCTAAGTCATGTCTAACAGCTCCCAAAGGAGATTCATGTTCCCTCTTGAGAACGGGGTCCAATACGTTAGCTCCACTTGGATTTTCAATAGGATCAATTGGGGACAATTCTAAGTCATCTGCCTTAACATTTCCTAACGCAGGATGTGTGAAAAGCGCTTCGTTATACGTTTCAGCATGGGAAGGAAGAACAGATACTGTTTCAGAAATTGATTCAAAATTGGCACCTCTAAAAGCTATTGGCGCAGAGTCAAAGGAGGCCGCTTCGTCACCTGTTAAAGTTAGCAATGTAGGAATAGTGGAGTCAGTTGCGGGAATATGCTCGTGCCCGTCTCTGCCAAAAAAATCTAAAGGATCTGCAGAGGCTGCTTCGAGAATATGCCCGCAGTCGTCACCTCTAACAATTCCTAAAGAACGCTCAGCAAACACTTTTTCACTAAACGGAGTTAAGTTGTTGCCCCTCCCAACTCCCGGTAGAGAATCCAAATCGGTACCGCTTAGCAAGAGAATTTTATCAGATAGATTGGACACCTCTAACAAAAATTCAAAAAATGAGTCTTTACTTAACAGTCGATCAAACGCTTTGAAGTCCACGATAAGATCCAATCGAGCTCCTCCAAAAATTAATACGCAAAAACCAATGAAAGCAATAACTAATAATAATAAAAATAAATCTTCAGAATTTGGCTTCAATTCAAAACTTTTTGAAGAACTAAAAAGCTATTTAAATGAGAAATGTTTTTGTGGCTTCCCCTTTAAGTCTAATTCATTAAAGCAACCAACAAAATACAAGGAAATAAAGCAAAATCAAACTAAATTGAACAGTGAGAAACTGGAGAAGGTTAAGCCAAAGGCGAAACCCAAAAAACTGAAGAAGAAAGCTCCTCAATCTCTTCCTCCTGCTGTACCATCTGCTAAGTTAGGGGCTCTGAATGATATCTGGTAAGCATTGAGAGTGCAAATTGTATTGTTGAATTTATTAACATGTGCTCTATGTTCCGAAATAGCTTTGATTGCAATGTGCCCATACAAATTTGTATACCTATTTCCAAATGTATCGAAAGTATTTGTAACATGAATACGAATTTTTATACAACAAGCGATATTGCAAAGGCACAATCTAATCAATGCGCCGGGGCCTTAGTCAAGGCAGACAACGTACCCTTGCAAACATCATTAATTGAATCGGCGTGCAAATTGTGCATTACATTGTGTCCAATGGGCTACTGTCCAGTTGGAGCTACACCTACTGTTGCACCGCCCCCGACTGCTGCTCCGCCCCCGACTGCTGATCCGCCAACTAATCTTGTAGAGTCTAAACAGTCAACGTCAACTGTTTCAGAGAAAGCCTTAAAGAAAAAGAAAAAAGTAATGCAACGGAAGGATTTAACAACGCAACCGAAGGAACTACCAAAACAGCTGAGAGAATTCAGAAGGCAACCAAAGGAATTTCCAAAGGCTTTTCCAACGCAGTTCGGAATTTGCAATTGCTGTAAAAATACTCAACAAACTAGTAAGCATAACTCGAGCCGTGACAATGATGAAAACATGTCCCGTTTATTGAATTTTAACAAAACTGATAATCGAACTATTATGACAAAGGCATCCACAAAATTAAACACTAATAAGAATAAGAACAACCATCGTCCGCTGCCAGGTCTTGCATCCCTGAATATGAAATCGAACAATAACCAGCAGATGAAAACAAAATCAGCTTCAGATATTAAAGAAGAATCCTCGCCGGTTGCATTGCTTGAGCCGAAGGTGGCAGCTTGTGCTAAACAGATAACAGATCCTTCATTTGATGGGCCTCCAATTAAGTTAATTAGTTCTGAACAGAAAACAGGTGCTTCTTTTGCTGAGCCGAGCTTTGCACTTGCACAACAAAACCCTGAAAATAAGAGTGTCTCATCATTAGAAGGCTCACAGGCGAGTTCAATCAAATCTGAAGCTCTTAAGGAGCTGTTAGCTTCCATTAAACAACCAATAATAAATAGTATTATTGATGCTAACGTCAAAACGAACAGAAGTCCAGAGGAAACAAATAACCAAAAACAATCCGAGCAGGCGGAGAATCTTTTCACTCAGCTGGTCCGCAAGTGCAACTCACAATGTGAAAAGACATTTCTAGCTACTCAAGAGATTTTGAAACGTCTTAACAACGTAGGCAATCGGCGAGTCATTGACACAGATTATTCAAAAAACCAAATTTCTTATTGTGACGAAAAGCAAAAGGAAGTGGAGGCAGGCATATTAAATGTGACTAAATCAGTTAATGAGTGTATGAATCAAATGCCAAAGCAATGCCCCGCAGCATGCCAGCCAGAAGATGAAGCTGATCTGATTTCATTGAACAGCGATTGTAGAAGCTGCCGTGCAGTGAAAAACTCATTGGATCTGAAACTATGTCGTTTAAAACAGGATAACGATGAATGTATACCCACATTAGTAGAATATAGTGTGGAGGCAATTACACGTTGGCCCAGCAAGGCAGACAACGGTAGTTGGAAAAGCTTTGATTCAAAGTGTGATCTTCTAGAGTTGAATGAATCAAATATAGAAGAAATGATGGAAAACATGAAAAAATGTTGCCATCAGGCGCACTCCAAGTATGTCTACAGTAAAACAAATAACAAAATGAAAATAATTAATTTTCCTTCCTTTTTTTGCAGCTCAAACACCAAATCAAAAATTCCGCTACTGCTTTTGCCTTTTCAGCTGAACGAGAATGCAGATGGAAATACGGGCACCATTTGCCAACCGGATGAGTGGTAAGTAAGAAGTTGAATACTTTTTCCATTTATAATAATAATCCTATTTATATAGGCAAGAACTAGATGAAAGTCAGTTACCGAAGATTTTCAATAGCGCCAGTCAACGATCATCGGAATGTTTGGGTTGTTCAAACTATTGCCCAGAGACTGATAAACTGGACTCTAATAAGCAGAATGAAGCGCCAATTCAAGTCAATATGGAGAAGAGTACTCGAGTCGACTCTGAAACATATTTAAATGCAAGAGAAGCTATGAGTAAAACAGATCAGGTTTCAGGAAAATGCGATGCTTATAAGCAAGACTCGCTGAAGTCAACCCGTTATGATGCTGTTGCCAGAGGCTCCAATCAAAGAGAATCTTATGATGCTAGGGGCGATAAAAAAAGTCAAGCTGCTGCAAGAGATAAAAATGTCATTGTACTGATGAAAATTCGTAAGTTGCGAAGTCCAAGCAGAGGCGTCAACGACATCGATGAACTGAAATCAAGCAGAAATGATGAGTATCCTCAGAGTAGCAGGGAACTTGTTGCTGAAGATAATGGCAATGTATATGATAGGAGAAGGCAGCAACAGCAAATGTTTCAACAAGAGCAACAGTTATCACAGCTGCAACAGTTGCAAGCGCAGCAGGCCCAACGGCGTAATTTATATACAACATTGGAGCAAAGTTATCAACAGCTGTATGCCGATTATGAACAACAAGAGCAGCCACATTGCCCTTCATACTGCCCAACCTCACGAGCACAACAGTCACAGATGGTGCCACCAACAACCAATCGGCCCGACTGCCAATGCAATGAAGTTGCAAGAAATATTACGGAATCCTTCTATCAGCGAACCTTGGCCAAATATGGCGTGCTGCGCATGCCCAGGCAATTCTCCAACTGTTTTTAGAAAATAAATTGCAAAAAAAAAAAAAAAAAAAACAATTTTCGGATCGACCTTAGCTTTATTTTAGTTCTTTTCCAATTTGTTTGACCAGGTGTAGCGACAGATGCGGCTGGTCAAAAGCCGTGGCGGCGCTGTTGATGAGGTGGGCTTCAATATCAAACAGGTGCGTCCAAAGCGCGCCATAAAAAGCTTTCCAGCCGGACACGAACTGCCCATCTTGTTGCGCGAATGGTGCTCCTTCTGCTGTGAATTGTCCGACTTCTGCTCACTTTTGCGCTTGTAGCTGCATGTCTTCATATGTCTGACTGTCGTTTGGGAGACGTTGCAATGCAGCTCCCTTCCTGCTGACTCCTGGGCATCATCATCCTTCATATCTTCATGTATATCTTGGTGTGCGTCCGCCAGTATATCCGCCTCAATATCACCCTGTATGTCCTGCTGTATGATCGGCTTTGGTTCTTCTGGTATGTTACTTGCTGGATTCTTAGAATCCTCGCGCTGTAACTGCCGTTTAGATGATTTTATTGATATCATATTTGACGGCTTGGCATCTACACAGCTCCTGTCGCAAGAACAGACATTTTGATGTTGTAACAGCTTCTGTTGCTGTAGTTGCTGCTGTTGCTGTAGTTGCTGCTGTTGCTGTAGCTGCTGCTGGCAATCATTGCTAAGAGCTATGCAAGAATGGCGATGCATTTGGCGGTGTAAGCAGTGCGGTATGTTGCAGGTGGTCATGCTGACCGTTGGCGTTCTATAGCACAGGCAAGGAGATGAGCAGCCTCTTACTGGTTGTAATGTCTGTTGTAGTGCAAATGAATCAGGCGTCGGCAACATATGATGACTGCAATGGCTAGGTATCACCGGTGCGTGGCCAAAGCCGAGCATGGTTTGTGCCATTGTTGGTTTCAACAAACAGCAGCTGTTGCAGCAATGGCAATAAGTTGCTGCTGGGCCAGGATGTTGCTGCTGTGCATAAGCTTGAAACTGTTGCTG
Organism: Drosophila koepferae; assembly: GCA_030914345.1. NCBI lineage: Eukaryota > Metazoa > Arthropoda > Insecta > Diptera > Drosophilidae > Drosophila > Drosophila koepferae. The sequence continues at coordinate 1,305,359 of JAUESR010000200.1, forward strand.
CTGCTGCTGCTGCTGCTGGCAACAGTGGCAGCATTTGCAACAATTGCTGTAGCTGCCAGTAGGCTGCAAGTGTGGACAATTTGCACAACTATGAGCGCAGTTTGTTGCTGTCAGGAATTGTTGCTGCTTTAGGGATTGCTGCTGTGCACTAATTGTCGATGCTTTTTGTGCGGCGACTGGCAGGAAGCTGATAGTCACGTGTGGCGTCGTTCCAGCCTGTTCCCGTTCATTCAAGGTTGCAGCATTCGTAGCAACAGCTGGCGTTTGTTTCAACTTGTTGGCCATTTGGACGGCGCACATCTCGCTCAGTCTTCGCAGCGATGGCACATTTATGTTATTTCCATTGGCCGCGCATTGGCAAAAGGCACACTTCGGCAATGTGCAGCTCACGTCTGTCGCCTGGCAGCCTCGACTCCTGCCCTTGTTGAGCGTGGTCGCTCGAAGCGCGCATTGCAGCAGAAACTCGTCCGTCTGAGAGCCCATATGAGCGCTCATGTCGGCTGGCGTCGTCTGCTGCTCGGCATGTGAGTGGTTGCTGGGTGTTTGGAGTGTTTCTTCCATTCGCTTGCGTATCAGCGCATCCTCGAGCACCACAAAGCTCGGCTTGCCGCGCAGCTTCTTATTGTAGATTTTGACAAAGCGATCGTGCATTGTCTCTAATGAGCGCGCATCAATGCTGATCATATCGTTCGTCTCCTCACTGTCTTCCATATCGGTATCCGAACTGCCGGTGTTCTCTTCGAGCAGCGCTATGCGTATGCGCTGCTTTCCCTTCTTAGACGATTTACAAGATCCATTGTGCATCTTCTTCGGGCTAGTCACTTGCTCACGCTGGCCGCTGGGTTGAACTTCGATTTTACCGTTATCGTCCACCGTGATGATAAAGCTGCGTTTTCCATTATTCAGACTTGATTGACTGACGTTAGTGTCGTTAGACACATTCTCAACGGTGGACATTCTTCTCTTTTCGATTTTTCGGGATCCAAAAAAAAAAAAAAAAAACTTTTTGTTATATATCTTTACATATAAAGTTAGATACAACTGAATTTTGTTATGAGTTCAGGTTGCAAAAGATTCCTGGCTACTAGACCTTATATTGATACTTTTTTCAACATAATAGGCTGAAAAATGAAAATATTCCGTATTCTCGATAGTATCTGTAATGTATTATAATGAGCGAAATTAAGTAAATATTTGTAAAAAAGTTATCTGTCGCAGCTGCCTCGCAGTCCATTGTTGCAACTAAAGTGAGCGTAATTGAGAGCGAGATCGCGTGCAGAAATGTTTTGTACTCAGAGCTGTGAGCATCACATCAATGCGACCTCTTCGGGTCGAGTTTTGGCTTCAAATGGGATGCAGCACCAACAGCAGCAACAAGTGCAACCGCCAGAGCAACAAAATATAAACAAGGGCTTTGCTCTGATACCAGCGCCAGGACTCGAGGCAGTTTCATCCCAGCTAGGCGTATGCATTGTTACCGAGACTCCAGAAGGTTTAAGGTACAGCAGCAGCACTAGCACTAACTGCTCAACAATTGATATTTAATGCACATTTTATCATTTGAAGCTTCGACTGCAATGTGCCACTTCCCAATTGCTACGATTTTGATGCAGGCAACCAGCCCATGTCAGTTACAACTCCGACTGGCAGTGTAATTTCTTCTCATAATATCGAGAGCCCATTCGAGCCTCCACTGCTATATCAGCCAGACGTGCAGCCGCTTCCGGAAGAGCAGCCAGTGCCGAAGGACTGTCCGTATGTTCAGTGTGGCAATGCATATCAAGTTGATCGTTCGCAGACAAAAAAGCCAGAGCAGAAACCAGCAGTGAATAACATTCAATCCTTTCAGCAAATACAGCCTCGACAATTTCATTTGCAATTGCCCATCTTCTTTGGCAACATACAATCAGCACCTGCTCCATGCACACATCAGCTGACTTCATTTTGCGATTTGTGCCAAACCATAAGCCAACAGCCTTGGCAATCGCAAGCGCAATCGCAGCTACACCAACAGCCACAGCAGCAGTCGCAGCAGCAGGCCCAATGGCAATGTCCACTACAGCCACAGCTGCCACAGCAACAGGTGCACAGTCAACAGATGCAGCAACAATTACCACCCTTTCTGGGTGATCAGTCTGTGACTGTGAGGAGCTTTGATGTACCCTGTCGGATTATGGAAGTCCACGGAACTAATGCAGGCTCGAACCCGATGCAGCCAATGTTTATCCTAGAAATCCTGCCACAAGAGCATGCCACACAAGATATTAACAAACTGAATCAGCAAACATTACCAATGCCTAGTATGTCTTCGTTTGCAAGATGCTCTACAGAAACACCAAGAAAATCGACCACCTGGGCTCCAATGAATATATGCCATCCATGCACATCGTCATCACCACCAAATCCCTCACATTCGATATCTAAGAGAGTGCCATCCAATGCAACGGCTGTGAGCAATGGTCAAGAATCTCGAAAATCAGAAACTTGTTTTTCGCATAGACTGTCGAGTTGTAGAGCTCGAACTGCAAATGGCGTGGGGAACAGAAATGAGAGTGGAAATGGAAGTACAATTGGGAATGCACTAGGAAATAGAAATGGAAATTCACAAAACGATCGAAACAGATTTGAACACAGAAATGGAATAGGTTTCGGCGGTAGAAATAATAAAGACGCTTATAAAACAAGCAATGGATACACGATGGGAAGTAGAAATGGGAATGGAAGTGCATGTGGATATGGTAATGGGACGACTTTTGGACGGGCCAATCCATATGGGCATGCAAGGGACAATGGCAATTGTAATGGAAGCGAATATACTAACAATGGCTGGCACCGTTCGCACTGCTCTTATTGGCGTTATCCGGCAGCCGTACGTCAAAGCAGTGAATGGACTCAGAGATTCTAGAGACTCAAAAAAAAATAAAAAATCCCACTCCAAAAGGTAATAGTTTTTTGCAAATAAAATTAAATAAATGTAGATAAAAATATTTAATACAAATTAAAAAAAAATACATGTATTTGTTTAGTTAACTCTAGTCAGTGACTAGCGGGTATCTCCAATTCAATCCTTTCGTTAATTATCAAGATAGTCTTGCCTCAGCAATCTGCTGCAACAACAAACTAAAATATTAAATTCAATTATGTAGACCAACGTCGCACTCATTCGAGCGCACGGTCAGACAATTTAATTTATTAAAAAATCCATTTTCCAGTGGGCGATGCAAGGAACTTTTGAGTTGACATCAAATGGCAGCTGACCAGGAGTTTATCTTGTTTTTTTCATAGCGCTTAAGCTCTAGATTATTTACGGTTTTGCAACTGTGCCATTAAATCGACTCCTGTCAAGCATTAATTGAATGTTTAAAATAATATTAACATATTTATACATATACATATATATACATATATATATATATATATATATATATATATATATCATAATAATAATTGAAATAGGAACAGTTATCTCATTTAAAGCACTTACTTATATAAAAGATCACAAATAAATCGAGTTATTAGCTATAAGTATTCGATGCTTAGGAATTATTTGACTCCATATCGTTAAGATAATTCGAGACATAGTTGTCAATAATGGACACTATCCCAGTTTGTTCAATTGTTTGATTCAACTGGTTTCTGCCATCGGTGGCTGGAGTTTCAGGCCGCGTGAAATGATGGGCAGTTGAGATGATATTGCTTGTTGTTGTTGCCGGAACAATGCTTAAGCAGTTTGCTCTGCGACGATTCACAGGGGCATTCGTTGTGGATCGCTGTGGATAAGGATCGATGTTTCTATAGTCGGCAACAGTGTATCGATGTGGCATGACGCTATCGTTATGGGATTGGCAGTCACTGGAGCTAGTTGTCATCGGTGGTTGCAAATAGGCTACTGGCGGCGCTACTCGTATCAGTCGACGCTGTGCCTCGATTTGTGAACTTGGCGACATTCGCATTTGCAAGCTATGTGCAAATGCATCCTGAAAGCATTGCAAACGCGGCTGGTAGGCGGGTGGTGGCAAACGAATGAAATGCGGGTGCTGTTGTTGACTGAATGCGAAGTGCTGCTGTTGTTGCTGATGCTGCTGATTTTGCTGCTGGCATTCATATTGTTGCCGCTGCAATTGCAATGATCGCGTACACTCATGCAGCTGGCGATGTTTGTTAGCAATGAGCTGTTCCAAACTGTTTGCTTCAGTATCTAGCTGCCTTTTTAGTTCGTTCTTATGTGCCTGAATAGACTCCTCCTGCTTTTTGCTCTCAATCATTTTGTTCATGAATTTTCTATGTAGGTCGGCATGTTGGCGTTCACAAATTAGCCGATCCGCATAGACTTCTTTGAGTGCCTTGTTCAAACTCTTAAACTGTTCATCCTCATGGCTCTTTAATTTGTGATATTGTGCATTGAGTTGATGCAACTCTTTTTGACATGCCTCCAAGTGTTGGTCTTGCAAGAAAGTTTGATGTTGCTGCTGTCGTAAAGCTTCCGCCTGCGCCTGCGCCTGCGCTTGTACCTGAGCCTGCGCCTGAGCTTGCGCCTGAGCATGCGCCTGAGCCTGCGCCTGAGCCTGCGCCTGCGCCTGCGCCTGCGCCTGAGCATGCGCTTCCGCCTGCGCTTCCGCCTGCTGCTGCTGCTGCTGCCAGTCATGTGACAATTGTTGCTGTGCAGTTGGCTGTGAGTAGGGGTACTTGTCGAAGTTCCAATGTTGCACATATTCAGGTGGATCCATAAAATGCTGTATATTTTCGTTCGGCAATAGATTGTTGTTTGTAGCGCTAGTTGATTGTAGTTGATCCCCGGGGTAAAGAGGCGCCAAGATAACACGTTGCATCATATGTTGCGTATAACTTGAGGCTGTCAGCGGGATATAGTGCGCATTAGGAATAGATTGCATACTTGCTGCAGGCAAATATTGTTGCTGTGACTGCTCTAGCTCCTGCAATTGTTGCTCTGTTACAGATTCGTCATCTTGCTGCTGTGCTTTTGCTTCTTCTGTATGCTGCACTTCCAGTTGCTCAATTCTTTCTGGCATCGATTGTTCTAGAGACACGTCCCCAATATGTTCATTGATTTGTTCCTTTTGTTGCGCTGCATCAGCTCCTGTGCCCTCATTAAAGCTCACATTGACTGGCAAACTTATATGTTCCAACTCCTCCATAATGCCCATTTTTATATCCTGATCATACCCATTCGGATTATGCCAACGCAACTGTGGCAATTGAGACAGCTCTTGCTCATCCGCCAGCAGCTGATCTTCACTTTTGGGTCTGCAAGCGATATAAATTAAGTACACATACATACATAGATAGCACGCTCTCTGCTTACTTTAAATCTAAACACGAAGCTTGACTCAATTGACGATTGGACACGACCTCTATAAATTCGTCGGTGCCATCCTCTTTAGAGTCGGGCAAAGACGAATTGAGTATCTCTTCGATTATGGTGCAACTCTCATCATAGCTGCACAGTTGACTGCTATTCGCATGCTCCGAATTAGGGTTGAGCATGCCCTGAAACTGAGTATCATCCAAGCTATCTCTTTCTGGACTTTCATTTGGTTCTTGCTTGATGGACAACTCTTCATCTCTGCTGCCTACAGCGATCTCGAACTTTTCTGTTGACTTTGGCTCCTCGGGGGATTCATTTGGAACTTCCTTTAATTTCTTTGATTTTTTCCTCTTCAATTGTTGGGCTACGTAGCGCGCCCTACCCGATCCAACCGGAAATTTCAGCATTCTCATGCAATAATCACTGTTTTTGCTGATTTGATCTAAATACTGATATTTCCGCAGATGGAGCTCACCCCGAGCCAACTTCTTAGGTATGAACAGGTTCTCGTTGGAGTAGACGCTTGCTCGGCGCTTCTTCGTTTCGGCTCTGTGTGAAGATAAAGGGGAAAGCGTTGTCAGTCTATCAAATTATCATTCGAGTATTTATTCACATCGAAAGTGAGTGCCTTTCCTCCAGAACTAGCGGTCTTTCCTCACGATCTTTCAGACGACTATCCTTCGGCTTCTCAGACTCTTGTGCACAGTTATCAGTTTCTTTGATTTGCCTATACCGCAAAATATATTAGTTATTGTTTACACACTAGCAGAGATATATAAGACTTACTCAACGGTTGGCAGTTCTACGTTATTAGTATCATTGTTCGAGTTAGAGTCTAACTCGGACTGAAGTTTTGCTTCGGCCGCCGCCATATCCGTTTGACAACTGCTCTGACAGAGCTCAATGCGTTTGTCTTTTATAGTATTCATCAATGTTTACAGCAATCTCACATTTAATAGTGTGGCTAATTCACTTGAAGGCTCTCCGATTTGGAAATCCGATTTTTGTTTACATTCAACTTGTCAAGCTCCGCACGTTACGACTTACCCATCCGTGCTAAAGGAAAAAAAAAAAACAAATAATAAAAACTTAACGCAAACGCAAACTTTTCATATTTATGTGTGTATTTATGTGTATATGCACATAAGTATAATAATAAATGATTATTTATTATTGTAATTTGCTTCGATTTTTATGTTCTGCACTGCTCCTCAAATTACTATCTTGGGTCTGCCAACTAAATGCTGATTTACATACGTCACTATGCACACGTCAGCTGTTCTCAGGAACAGATCATAATGCGCTTCTAATTTGTTAATATAACTTAATAGATTCGAAACAGTATTTAAAATACTGCATTTGAAATGTTGCAAGCATTAATATACACAAATAATAATAATATTAATAATAATAATAAAACAATAATACAAATATATGAATATTTATTATGGAAAAATGAATGTTCCTTTTTATGCATCAAGTATACTTAAACTATGTTAAGATACTACAATAGAATGTAGAATAACCAAAGTCAATGACACAGTTTTGAGTGCAGCTTTTCTATTACAGTCATTTAGTGAACAAATTGATTAACATTTGATAAATCCTTATTAAACATATTAAACACAATAAGCTTATGCTTACACATTTAATTTATAAATTTGGAAGGAATATAAACTTGTTTAGTTGTAATACTCGTTTTATAAATTAAACGCTTGAGCATAAGCTTATTTAATTATGAATGAATATTTGTGTGTGAACCTAACTTAAGGCCTATAATTTGCTCGCGTTTTCCGCGAACTGGGTGATTAGGCATAATTTTGTTTATTTACAATCGCGACTCGTTACTCTCAAGCACAGACAAATAATAAACAATAACATTCCCCTTTCATAGGTCGCGTTTGATTTTGATTTCGGCTCTCGATACCGACGCTGGCGCGACGAAATTCGACTTAGCCGATGCCGACAAAACGCAAGCGTCGTGTTGCAGCGCCGAAAACAGAATGAATGCAACGGTTTCAATTAATATTATTTGTATGCATTCTTATTAGTGTTAGGAGAACTGCTACACCACCCGCCGACCATACCATTATGGCGCACTATACATATTTATAAAATAGAAACAAATAGTGTACCAATCATGTGCGCTCGAGTAATCCGTTATAGATTTGACAGCCGAGATATTACCATACAGCAATAAGTTCGTATTATAATACCACCAATAACACAGGATAAACGGTGCTTGCCCAACGGTAAGGACACGTCAGCGTAATTCCTTTACGGCAAAATCACCCGGCGTATTCTAATGAATATAATTTTTTGTTACGCGCAATTGTAATTGTAATTGTAATTGTATTTCAAACACTTTCGCCGCACCTGAGACACATTTGAACGTCGACTTGTCGGACATAAATTTTAAATGACAATTTTTTATTGTTCTATTAATAGCTGTTCTACGTGTATTAAAATAGCTAAGAGTGCCTTGGATGCAAACTATAGATAAGTGATCCTAGTCTTTATTGATTTAGCTGTCAACCTTGCATTTGCTAATAGATTAAATTTAATAGCATATCTGAAAATACATTTATTTATTAAAGATTGAATCAAATCTAATTAAAATAAATTAGTTATTTTCTCAATCTTTCCTTTAAGTCTAATAGTAGCTTAACGGGCCATTATTTCAAACTCGAATTTTGACTTACAATTTATCGAATAATCGATATGATGGCCGAAACCATTGGTAGAGTTGGCAGCCCTGTTGCTACTAGTATTTTCGATTTCGCTTTCTCTGGTCACATTGTCACGTAAAGAGTAGAAGCAATTAGAATACATTAAAATTACTGATTAAAGTGAAATCGTGCAATAAATATGGACAAATTAACAACAATAAGTGCCACGCTGTTCATGGCAGCCGATGTGTTTGCCATTGTTAGTCTGGCTCTGCCCGATTGGATAATTACAGAGGAAGCTGGTAGCCGCTGTATACAATGCCAAACAAAAGCTAAATTATAACAATTTGTTTGTATTTTACAGGAGACATACGTCTGGGACTCATGTGGACTTGCATGACTCTATATAACCGGCCTCAGGTTTGCTACACTCCAGATCTACAGCCGGAATGGCTAATCGCGCTCGTTTGCATTTTCATTGGCTGCATTTGCATCACCACGACAATTATATTGCTGGCATCCAGCACTTGGGACCGCAACGTTATTCCATATGCTCGCTGGGTGGGCTTTGCTGCAATGGTTCTGTTTTGCATGGCAGCTGTTGTGTTTCCCTTGGGATTCCATATTGAGGAGATTGGCGGGCAGGCGTATCAACTGCCAAATACGTTTAAAATTGGCATATCATATATAATGTTTGTATTAGCGCTATGGATAACAGTTGTCTCTGAACTGTTTGCCGGCAAAGTATGCTTGCCGCACTTCTAGAGCGTTCAATCCATTGACTAGACTTATGTGTATGTATATAAAAGTCGCTTAGTATTAAGGTTTAAGTACAATTTGTTTTCATATTTTCTGTGATTTGTTACATATTTTGTTTTTTTGTGTACTTTGATGTACTTGATATGAACAATTTATACAATTTTTTAATTTAGAATATTTTATACAACTTGAACAGCGCAGAACTGTCCTGTGACGATTATTGAAATCTCCTTAGTATTTAAGTGTTTGATTTTACTTTGATTTTCTATATATATATATATATATATGTATATTATATAGCTATACATTTCCTCTAGGCATTTAAATTTTTCACACTTAAATACATGAATTAAAAAGAATAACAGTTCTTACATTTACTCGCACATAAAATAATCAAATTTTATATACTCTGTTGGCTGTACATGTAAAAGACGGCGCACTTTATGAACGGTCGAATGGCAACTGCATTACCACCGCCTTTGCGCCTGCGTTGTGTAAATATATATAAAAGACCGCCTTGAAAGAAACAACAGATTCAACTTCAGAAATACGACACGATGGGCAATGTCGAGTTAAACCAAATGCACTGCCACGTATTCATTTTTGTTTTTTTTTTAAAATCTGCTGATGAAAGACATTTGCAAGTGGACACCACTTGACGGCTATCCACTTAAGACATTCAGGGTTGAAGACCATAAAAATAATTTGAAGATCTTTGTGCGCATACCAAGTAATAAATTTTAGATTTGATAGTCTTGGCCATTCACCAACAGCTTGTAATAGTTCTTGCTCAGAGTGTCCTCTTCCATCCAGCATATAATTGCGAATATAAAAACAGTTGTTTGCCAAACGAACTGACACTTTAAGCTAGTCAACATATCTTCGACATTATCCAGTCGCAAGCCGTTAGTGGCCATGAAGAGCTGATGATGGGCATACAGAATCGAGACGAATCCTATCATATACAAAACAAACCAAAGAATCTTCGAGAACCAGAAAAACCTTATCGTCAACTTCCACAAGCGGCAATGGCAATCTTTGGATATGAATAGGAGACACACCGAGTGCAGAGTATCGCAGCCCATACAAGCCAATACGGCAGCTATTGCTGGCAGCGTATACTCATATTCTCGTTCGTGGATCTCCAGAACTTGGTGTGTCATATAAGGAATACCAAAAAATTTCTTATACTGGTTGCACACCGTGAAGGGGCGCTTGGCCGTTATGTTAGTCAGATTCAGAAAACACAGATACGCAGTGAATATCTTAAAAAGAAATTCACAGACAAAAACAGACATAATTAAACGTAATACTGACTGTTCGGAGAACGATTTGAGTTGACGTTAATTTTGTTTTGCAATAAATAAAAGATGTACAATATTGTAACGAACTTCCAATCCCTGACTAAAGTAGAGCAAGTAAACTTTATTGTAGTTAAGTTCAATCAATGACAGTGAAAACTTAAACATCTCAAATATGTGAATTAAAACTCTGTTTTGTCTTTTATTGTATATTTTATTTAATAAATAGTATTTGATAAAATTATTAAATTACAATAATCGAATATTTTCTAAATAGCCAAACAACTTGAAGTACTTATTAATATATACTATGTGTATAAAAAAAAGCACAGCAATCTCTATGTATGTGTAGTTATATATAATTTTTTGTCAAATTCAAATGAATATATATTTATTACATTCGTAAATATTTCGATTATATTTTGGTGGATATTTGTAAATCTTGATAACAAATAGACAGATATGCATATATTTATTTTTCATAGATAAGAAACAATCATCAGAATAGTTTTAATCGGAGGTATAGTTTCTATTTGATGGGATATGTTAAATTAGGGACTCTTTGTGTTGCTCAGTTTAGGTGTTTATATTCAGAAAGAGTGGCACAATATCAAAAATTATTTGTTAAAAAAATATATAGTTTCATAGATAGTTCGAGGTCTTCAACATTTGGTGAACCGTGTTGTTGTTAGAGCTCTGATGGCACATAGTTTGTTTAACTTGCAAAGATTAAGTTAACTGGAGTGTTCCAATAGATAACGTTCTAGAGTCATATATTAGTTAGTTAAGTGAACAGAAATATTGGCAATTAGTCCAAGTACATGAGTATCTATTGGAACACACTCTCAATAAATACGGTTAAGTCCTACAACAATTTGATTAATGTTGATTATTCACTTTGGGGTGGGCTAATTTGCATTTGTTATTTTTGAAATTGATTAGTTCTCTTTTATTTTAATACGAGTATAACTGTATTTATTTAAACAATATTTTCTATATAATTATTCGCTGTTTAAGTGAGCTACGCAAGTTGTGCTAAATAACAATTAAACATTAACTAAGCCAAATACTTAATGCGTATAATTCTTAATGTGCAACGCAAATTAAATGCTTAAAATTCATTAAATCACTTAAATAACATAATTCCAAAAATAAATAACAACATGCCTTAACATAAATATTTAACTATACACAAATAGCATTTACTATTAACAACAACGAAGTGCGCGAATTGCTTTTTATTGGATCGCTTCCAATTACAATTTGCCGTCGAAAGGTGTCTTTACAAAGTATGTGACTAGATTGCCTTTGCCCTTGACGTAGGTGAGGCCCCGGCATTCGCACTCATATCCGGCGGCCATTAATATCTTAGCTGTATTCTCCGTTGTCTGCCGCATAAAAGATTTTCAATGAGCTGCAGGTTGGGCGGAAGTAAATGTCACAATTGTTACTCACCTGGAGGCGGCCCATGACGCCGCATGAGTCCATGCGGGATGCCACATTAACGGTGTTGCTCCAAATATCGTACTGTGGCTTCTGGGCGCCAATCACGCCCGCAATTACCGGACCATGATTCAAGCCGATGCGTAAGCGGAAGCGCTGGAACGACTCGCGATTAATTGAATCCAATATGGACATCAAAGCAATCGCAAATTCAACCAATATGACCACATTGTGCTCCTCGGTACGTTTCTCATCCTAAACAAAAAATGTCAGAAAATAAAAAAAGGAAAGAAACGAGTATGAACAAAAGTTACTGAACGTTGGCTTTTGGGTATTTTCATTATGCTCGTTGTCGCTTTTATTGGCCTGGTCAGCCGACGTGAAAGCCAATTGAGCGTATGCTGCCCAAAGTTTGGCTAATCCCTGCCCAATGGCAACCCTCATTTAGGATCCCTTTTTTTATTTTATTTATTCTTTTTTTTTTTTTTTCTTTTATTCCCTATTATGTGAAGGGTCATTGTTTGATTTAACTGCTGGGTACGCCTTGTGTGTGTGCCAACACGGTTTAATTAAACTACTAAGCTGCGATTAAAAGACATTTAAACAGTAAATAAGATTCGAGCAGTTGAAATTGCTCTTTTGCTGCTAGCTAGATGCCTCTCAAATGTGAAGGAATTGAAATAATATTGAGGAAATTCGGAATCATATCAAAACGAGTTTGCAAATATATCAAAAACTGTATTTTAATATAGAATTGCAAATTAATATGATAAGAGCAGAGTATAAAATATACCATATATATAACTATATACACTATCACTATCATTTCGAAAGCTGACTTCGATTTCGATGTTTAAATACATAGATAAACTTACCGCAAAGCTACGCGACTATATATATATAGCATGCCAGGTAATCGCAATGTTGTTATTTATAGTATTAGTCAAGCGTTAAAGAAATATTAATTAGTTTACATAGACATTCCAGAGTTAAAAGAATTTTGTTAATGTACTGCAGCAACTTACCGTGGCGCCATCCTCCTTGCCAGGTCGCAGGCCAGATGCACACATATAGGTGCTGGCTATGGTTTTAATCTTTTCGATGCCACTGAATTTCGGTTTTAAAAGTAACTGCATGATACACTCCAATGTTAAGTAGAGCTCAGAGATAATTCTTAAATGCAACACTCACCTTATCGAAGTCGCAAATGATCTCGTTCAACAGACGCAAGCACTCCAGTCCCTGCTTATTAACGTCTGTCTCGTCATAGAACTCCTTGTAGTTGGGTATGGAGGCAAACATGACGGCCACGCAGGAGTAGCTTTCGTGATAGAGTTCTGTAGAGCGTTCCAGATGCAGGAAGTGAGTGGCCACGTGAGCCGGCAGAATGTTCTCCAACAGAATCTGAGAGAGTATTTTGAAGATGAATAAAACAATTAATTTGCAAATTATGAATCAACTTTACCTTGTTGATTCCTCGCATTGTTTCAACCTCCTCTTGCTCGACCTTGAGCTTGGCCTTCCACAGAAAGTCGGTGCGTGCCACATATTCACCCTGGCGATCCAGAGTATGCAGCACGGCAATCACGAGCAACAGCAGCAAGAAGCCTTTGACCTCCAAAGGGAATCTAACAGTGCAAAGCAAGCTTTGAGTAAAAACTGATCCCAGTTCGATTCGTTGAAGACTCACCCATTGTTATAGTTGACCACATTATAATGCTCAAATAAATCGCTATAGCCAAGCACAATCGTCTGTCCAATCAAGGCCACTATCATGGCAATCAGCTTGAGTATGAATCCAGATCTCAGGAAAGCCGAAATGGCCGCCAAGCTGACGGCGCAACAGCAAAGGAATATGGGAGCTTTAGGTATGGCATTGGCAATGTCCAGGGGTTGAATGTCGTCCGGTAGTGTGCTGTTGCTGAAGGTATCGTTGGTGATATTGGTGGCATTGCTCTCCACATTTGACATGTCGTCGGGCAGCGAATAGTTGATCTATAATAAATTATGACTGAAGACCCGTCGATTTACACATTAAGATAACTCTTTCACTTACCACACTGAATACGGCACAGGCTGAGATGAGTATGTTGACAATGATGAACATGGCCATGCGCAGAAATCGACTGCTGGCCACCACCTGGCCAGGCCCATTACGCTCCGTGTTCGAGGCATGCACATCCGGCACGGACATATTGCTCAAATAGAGGAACAGCGCAAGGGATATGAAGCTGGCCAGCAACGAGCCCAGCATCGCCAGATTCCTGTCAGGGGGCATTCAAGTCTGAGTTAAATAAATCGTTATTGGTATTGGATCTCACCTACAGTTCAATAACAATCAGCTGCACCACGGCCAGCGAGAGGAAGAGCACGAAGGCGCATATCAGATCGAAGCGGAAGTGCGTGTCCGGCTGTTCTCGGTACATGGCCTCCCGAGGCGTGTTCCTGTACCACATGGTGAATGGCTTTAGCTCTGTGGGCGGTCCCAAGAAGTTAAAATTGAAACATTTACGCTCGGGCGGCAGCAAATTTGATTCAATCATGGCAATGCTCTGCAAGGGATAATAGAGGTTTGTCAGATTGATGCTCACAGGCAGAGATGGAGGCGGTGCCGCAGTAAGCAACAGCAACAGCAACAGCAACAGCCGGTGCCCACTGGTTCCGAAATCAAGCCTGTTGCTTGCTGTTTATTTAATTTGACCAAACGACCAAGTCCGCAAAACAAATTGAGTTTAATTCAATTTAATTTTAATGTCAATTTCCGGCTGTTGCTGCTTGACCCCAGGCAGTTGGCAGAAACTATGGTCTACACCGAGACACAGACCCAGATCCAGGCCAACACTCACAGTCATCTTCCCATCTACATCCACTCACCGCCAGTCCGATGTTTTTCACCAGCTTGGATTCGGCAATGTTGGCAAAAGGTCGATCGGCACCCCAGCATTCCACATATTTGGTCATCTTTGAGGAGGGACGATTGCGTGTGACATGGCCTGTTAAAAATAAAGCAATTCAATTTTTTTTTATTTATTTAATAGATTTATGGCTTGAAGAGTTTGCCATGAAAATTAGAAATAAATTTGCATGCAATAAACAAAAACTCAGATAATCGAAGCTAAGTAGAAAAGCGAGAAAAATCGGTTAGAAAAGTGAAATTTATTTAGTCAAATTTAAAAATTGCTAAACTCATGATATCTTAAATATATTTATTACACATTTCTGATTTACTGAATTGACTGAAGTAGTGTAGAGAGAGGCTCGGATTGACAGAACATGATTAAAATAATCAATATATACATTGATTCTTGCTTGTCTTTCTGCTATACATTTGCAATTAAATTGCTTTAAATTTGGGTTTCTTACAATTCATTGTCATTATATTTACTACGTTATTATCTTTAATCCTTGACTTTTAAGCTACGTGTTAATTCGTTTGTCGACTTGCCACACAATATTTAATCAGTTTTATTCATGTCCAAGCTCGCATTAAAATGCCATCAAATTATCCATTTGGCAGCCGGAGGCACGTGACGCTCCCATATAAAAAGCCATAAAACGAACAATGGACCACAGCTGCACTGGCTGTGGCAACGAGTACATAGCTCAGTTGGCTGTCAAAAGAAGCTTAATTGCCATCGTTGGCCAGGTGCTGTGCTTTCCGTACACACCTGGAAGCGCACGGGCCAATTCGCAGCGTGCATGGTCATGGCTAACTGTGCACAAAGGCCAACCAACAACCAACAACCAACAAATACAACAACAACAACAACAAGCGCAAGCACATCAAGCTTATGATGCAAGAGTTGGAATACTGACGATAAAATTATGCATAAACTGAAGCTCATTTTCGAAAGTGATTTTCAACTGTTGCGCTTTATGGGCTTCCCTATCCACAAGCCCCTACCACACCCAATGCCCGTTGCAATCTTCACTCCGTCTCTGGCAACTCACCTGCATGGCTGCGAAAACTTTCGCCGCTGTGTATGGATAATTTGCGTCCCTCGATGAAGGCGCCAGAGGAACGACGTCTGTCTGCGAAGGACATCAGGCCTGAATGAAATAAAGAAAATTAAAGTTAAATATTTAAATTCATCTCTAATTTTGCACAATTTTGTTTTATGGGTAGAAAGATTTTTTTAATAAAAAATAATATTTTTATATATAATAATTGTTATAGCATATATATACTTGTAGAATATGTAAATGTTAATATTTGTTTCCTTATCAACATAAAACTTATAAGCTGTCTTTTCAAAGTGCTTTCAAGCAATTGTAACTGAGGTTCTGCAAACTTTCAACTATTCCAACTTACCCTGCACAGATAGCTTGCGTCGGGAGCGCTCAGGTGCTTCGGCCACAGTTAAACTATTGGCGCCAGTTGCTGCTGCTGTTGCTGCTGCTCCTGCTGCTGTAGCTGTTGTTGATGTGGGCGTAAGGTTGGCCGCATTGGCTGTTGCCGCTGCTGCTGCTGCTGCTGCTGTTGGTGGCTGGGTGCCGCTGTTGGAAATGCCACTCTCGCTGCCACTCATGCTAAGCAGATCCTCGGCGGGCAAGGACAATGCGGCCGACTTGGCTGCTGATTCGGAGGCCGCGGAGTCGCCGCTGCCGCGATGTGCCACATTTGGTGTTGCCTCATTGTTGATTTCTGGTTCGCTGCACTTGCCAACCAATGGCTCAGTGGCAATAGCATCATCCTCCTCTTCGGAGAGTTCCTTAATGGACATGGATGCAGCTGAGGTAAGCGGAGCGTGCAGTACACCATCCTGGCTGTTCGTCGATGTGGGTGAGAGTCGGTCAGCTCCATCGGACGCAGCAGCAGCTGCAGTAACTGGAGATCGAGTTTCAGCAGGCAGAAGCTTCTCTGTTACATCGATGTCTTCTTTGACAGCATGTTCTTCGGCTGGCTCCGTATGCTCAATGCACTCCACAACCCGCGGCACACTGTGCATATAGGCAGGCTGTCGAAATGATGGTTAACTGAGTGACTCGCATTCGAATCAATGAAACAAAGAAACTTACCTTGGGCGGCACAATGAGATAAGTTTCAATTTTATGATCCGCCAGATATGCATCTCGGCCACCGCCCTCGCCCTGTTCCACCTCAAACTTGTCGCCCAGAAAGTCCAAAGTTTGCTTTGTGATGTGCACGCGACTGTGAATTATGTGTGGATTCATTGAATATATTATATCCCTGCTTCATTGTTCTATTGTATATACATATATATGCATATAAATTAAAGAACCTCTCCACAATGTGTGTGGTCTCTCTCCACTTGGCATCCATTTCCGTGCTCTCAATTGTAATTTTATTTTATTTTATTTTTATTTATGCCTTTGTTGCGCACTCCTCAAAGAATTCGTGCGTAACACGCAAAATGAGCTCCTAACTTTTATGCGGCTCATTGAACAACGTTTCAATCCAATTTCAAATAATTGCAAGACAACGAAATATCTGAGAAGATGACAACTAAATAGAATGTGTGTCTAATGCCATAGGCAAAAGAATAAATTCGAATTTTATTTTTGCAATTTAATTCAATTTTGTCATTTTAGATAAAAGTATCTTTAAATAATAAACTTCATATGTTTGCCCTTCTCAAGAATCGCGTCACTTTGTTGTTTGATTAACCTTTTGATAACCTCTTGCCACGGCCACAATTATCTGTACTTAGAAAGTGCAAATTTAATTGTAGATTAAACTTCCACTCCAATTGGATAAATCGTTTTATAATGACCAGTGCTTGTCAGTTGTCTGTGCGTTTATTTTATTCTTAGGTCAGACACAACTCTAATTACATCTACCTTCGAGCCCGCCAAGCCGAGCTGCCTCGTGCTGCAGTTGAAGGTAAGGCCCGAGGCTAAAGGCGTGTTTAATTGCAATGCCCATGAAGACACATTAAAAATGGTATTATGACGTGTAGGCCAGCACCAGCAGCTTGTTTAAGCTATTTTCACCTGCTGCCCGGCAGGCTCGCGTTTGTTTTCGTCTGGTTAGTTGTGGGCTTTGTGTGGAATTAAAAGAAAAAAAAATGACACACTTACCCCGCAACACCGCCGCTCTCCATGTGGTTGGCCAGGGTAACATCATCGCTCCAAACATCAAATTGCCACTTGCGTAGGCCAAGGACACCGCAGAGCACGTTGCCCGTGTGTATGCCAATTCGCATGTCAACATTTATGCCGGTCGCCTCACGCACGTGTCTGCCGGAACGAAAGCAAACGAAGGGCAAACAATGAAAGTTGTCCAGTTGAGCCGGGCATGTACAGAAATATTTACATACTTATATACTAACTAGTTCTAGAATTGCGTAACGAGCACAACTTTATGTGCCATAAAACAACAGGCCAACAACAGGCCAGCCTTTGTGAGCCCTGATATATGGCATGCGGCCGACCACTCACAGAAACACACACGTGTACACAGAGCAACGAGCTGGTGAACCAGTCCTTCGGCCGGTATTTAACAACAAATAGTATTTTTGTAGTGCAGTGTGATGTGTTTGCTGCGGCAAATGAGTCGCAACAGAAGTGAATCGTCTTGGAAAACAAATCACATGGGAGTCCTTTAAGTTGATTTGTTTTCGTTTCTTTTGTTTTCGTTTTTACTTTGGGTCATTTGGTTTGCTCAACGATTGTAACACTTATGTACATGCTCAAGCAACAGCCTCTTCTGGCCAGACACAAGAAAAACCTCAGGTTTTCTTAATGCCAAAGTTCTTCCAGAGCGCCCCCCTTTATGAATTTGTAAAGTTTTGGGAATTAAATTTAATTATGCAGGAGTGCGATTACTTGGGTATGCCTTATTTTGTAAAGTTCCAGCAGTGAGTACTCAAAATAAATGTATATATGGGCATATACAGGCCATTATTTCAACATGCTGGGCTCAGCAAAATGAGATAAGAGCTCACAAATGTGCTGAGAATGCGGGCAGGCCTAGCTGGAATTTGTTTGTGTTCAGGTGAATGAAAAATAATATTGCCTACTTTTGTGCGCAGAGTAATGTACGCAAGGTATTCACATTAAAGCATTTGCCAAACAATACAGTCTGTTGCGCCTCACAATTAAACTGTTTCCCTCTCACACACACAACACACTCATGCCTACACCCCCTCACACACCCACACACACACACTCAAGCACTCACACCCACACAATACACACATGAGATGCAAGCATTTTGGCATTTTCATGAGGAGCAAATTGAAAAAAAGCCCGCACTGCTTAATGGGCTGCATCTGCATGCCCCAAACAAAGCGAAAAAGCAACTTGAGCAACAAAACTCGGCCACAGAGAAAGAGAGAGAGAGAGAGAGAGAGAGAGAGAGAGAGGAGAAAGGGCGCAAGAGAGATTGAAAAGCCAAATGCCTTCCGGCGAAGAACAAAAGAAATACTTAAAGTGAAATGAAATGAAATGAAATGTTAGAGAGCGGCCAAGCCAGAACAAAATAATAAACACAATAGGAATGCGCGTTGGCGAGTACAAAATAAAAGAAATGCGCGAAAATATAACAGCTCAAATGCCGAAATTTAAATACCCTAAAGTGCTTAAAGGTACGCAACTGAGAAATTATACATTGAACATAGAAAGAAAAAAAAAAGGTATTTCCAAATATATCTAATATGACCAATAAAAAGATTGAAGTGAACATTCAGTCTCTTTCAATACCTGGGCTATGTGCCTAAGTGTCGAACAACATTTCGGACAATATACTGGGGCTCTTCGCATAATTTTGCGCCTGTAATAAAATTGGCTTTTGTGTCGATATTGAATAAAATATTTTGCTTTATATATTTTATGTTACTTCACTTTTCTTTTTTTATTTTTATTTATTTTTTTTTTTTTTTTTTTTTTTGTATTGTACGACCTATTCTTTTTATTTGCTGGGGCCTTTTATTGCATAATACCTTTTTAATAGGCGACATAAAAACTGGATATATATCCGTGTACTGCCATTTAAAGCTGACATGCCAAAGCAATAAGCCGACAGCCAGGAGAAGGCTATAAAAACAATACATGACATCTATTTAGGCACAAATTAAAGCTTAACATAAATCTACTTAATACTTGATGTATTGAGTAAAAAGTGTGCACAATTTATAGTTGCATGTGTCACTATCCGTGCATGCTAGTGTTTACTCTCAAGTCATTGATGCGTATGTGTGCGTGTGTGCTTATCCACCTGTAACCCGACGGCCCACAGAAACTATCAAAGTGCTGAAAGTAAAACAAACGTTTGCGTAAAGGCTGGCGGCAACTAAAGCACACAGGCACACGTCCACACACAGAGGCACGCTCGCTCATGCACAGAAAAACCAAACACCAAACAGCAAGTCAAAAGGGTCGACCAACGGCAAACATGTCGTATGCGTAACGCGCGTTCAATGTTGACTCTTTAAAGGGCAACTCACCTGATGGCATCGATCATTTGCAGGCCCATGTTGACACAATTTGTTGCATGCTGCGGCCGTGAGATGGGCAGCCCGGACACGCAATAATAGCAATCGCCCAGAATTTTGATGCGCAGGCATTGATTTTCCTATGTGTCAGAGGCAGATTAAGTAAGATAAATGATTAATGCATTCATGCATTCATCGCCAGCTGCAGCCACTCACCTGAGCTATTTGATCGAAGCGTCCGAAAAGATCGTTTAGTGTCTTGACCAAATCACTGGCCGTCAAGGAGGACGAGAGCGGCGTAAAGTTAACAATGTCTGCAAAGAGTATGGTGACATTTGTATGCCGCTGCACGTGCAGCTCGTGGAAACGTGTGGCTGATGTTGATGCCTGGCCTCCAGCACGCTGGCACGCATCCGCCATCTTCAGCATGATGCTCCGCTTGACCTGCACACAAATACATATATTATAGCGACAATAGCAAATCAGAACACTTGCCATCATTTGCTCACCTCGGCGGCTATGTAGGCGGGTATGACGCTCAGTAGCAGCTGCTCCTGCTGCTCGCGTTCGCACTCAAGCTTGACGCGTTGCTCGATGCCAGTGCGTGTTCCATCGACGGTGCGATTGTGGGCGGCATCCGACATGATACGATAATAAAGACCGGAAACGGATGCGCTAGCCAGCATAACAATCTCGCCAAATAGCTAAGAGTGTCCGGGTAAGAGAAATGAAGAGTGCGCAATGAAAGTTAAACGGGGTCATGCCAAGAACTGTTGAATAATAGAGTCTATTGGCAGGACGACAACCAGGACCAACAATGCTTCACCACAGACCCCTAATCGGAATTCCCAACATACAATTGTGTCCCAGCTAATTAACTCTGCCACAATGCCCTGAGTGAGCGAGCGAGCGAGCGAGCGAAAGACCGAAAGACCGAAAGAGTGAGTGAGTGGGTGAGTAAGTGAGCTGCCACAGCACACAAATTGTGCTGAGGAAAATAAGCCAGGAGAGAAACTAAACAAGTAATTAAAGCGACAGCTTTAAAAGTTGTTGAATTTCTATATTTTCTGCAATTTCCAATAGTTTGGAATACAAATTGACAAATTTTAATTGAACAAACAATAATTAAAAGTTGACGCTGTTAATGAGTAAAGTTTATGTAAAGATAATTATCAAATATTACCTTCGCCTTAAATAAAAATATTTATTTTAAGAATTCAATTCAATGGGAATTATTTACTGTCTCAGAAATTCAATCATACTTAGTATAGTAAAAGGCAATTGAGTAGGTGTCTAAGGAGTAGCTGCTGAAATCTACTGATTCATCACCCAATTTCTTTATCTTTTATTGGGATATTTTAATCTATCTCAAAATAGATTTGCTATATAATTATATTGAAGAAAAGTCATGCTCTTTTTATTTACATTTATATTTATTATGTAACCAAATTAATTATTCTAATAATTTTTATAAGAAAATTACTTTAAAAACAAAATTATTTTTGAATAATTCTACATCAATATGCTCTAAAAGTTTCTCAGTTTGCATTAAAATGTTCGTCCTTATAAATTTGCAATTTTAACGTGCATTAAATACCAACATGAAAAATTGCATATAACCTTAAAAGCTTAGTTATCTATGAACTGTGTAAACTATAATAAACCCAATACTTTTTCCGCCCATTTGTTCTCAACTTTTACGGAAAAAGCGTAATCCCAGCTCATTGCAAAACTGTTGCCGCAGCGATGGGGTAATGCAAATAAAAAACTTACCATGGGCAAATTGCACGCGTAGTCCGGGCTGGTGCCGATTCTATAAACGATGTGTATGGCTGTCATAAATAAGGCTAACACCACAGAGACCGGCCAGGAAATGGGCAGCATCGTGTGTATGCCCTGCAATGCAATGCGATGCAATTCATAAGCGACGTATTAAAAGCATAGCCCACAATCAGGGCTCGCAACTCCGAGCACAACTTACCAGAAACAGGGCATACATGGGCAAAGGAGCCAGTTCGCCGCCCGTGATGGCCGCAATGGTGCCCAGCGAGAAGGTGGTGACAATGGCAAAGGCCAATGCGGCCGCTGGAGAGCTAAGCACCGCCGGAAACTGCAGAGCCGTCAGTATTGAGCCAGAGATTACGGCTGCCAATGCCAGTAGCAGGGTCTGAAGCAGGTGCTGTAAACCATAATAAACACAAGCACACAGTTGTTATTTTACACGACTAAGTGTTAGTGCCTTGGCTAATGCTCTTACATGCTCGTAATAGACGCCAATTGCAATGGACACAACACATGCTACCAGCGACGTGAACAGGCCAGATCTGAAGAGCGACTTGCGCAGCCTCTGCCGGTAGCGTGTATATAAATCGTTCAGGTGTATATCCTCAGCTGCAAAATACAGAAAAGTCAAGTGCTTGAGCCATTAGTGTTGCGTGTTAAATGGGTAATTCGTTTTAAGTACAAGGCCAAGTGCGGCACAGCTAAAAGCAGCCAAACATTTTGATTGTGACATTAGAATGACAAGAATGAAATATATTTGCTGCGAGTGCTATAGCTATTAATTATACAAATAGGCCATATATATATATACAATCGATATTGAAGCAATTTCAAGGTAAGTTCAAGGAAATATAGAAATCGATAATAAGTGGACGATACATACATATACTACGTATGGATTGCTCATTTTGTCATAAGGTTGCTTCTAGAAAATTACCAAAAACATATTTTCCTCAACTCTCAAAACAAATAACATTTATTGGTATATGTATATGGATACATTTAGCAACTCATAGACAAAAATCTTTTTAATAAATTATAAAATAACAAGAAAATGACTACAACCCTCTATATCTTATAGGTTCAGAGATCGACGAGCTCATATATACGAACCGCCTGAAAGGTAGCGTAAAAGATGGTCGTCCTCTCCAAGAATATTCATATATGTATACATACTTACATAATTATGGTCTACCACGCCTTCTGCTGACTTTTACATATATTTGATCAACCCCATTATACCCTGATTGCCCATGCTGAATGCTATGAAAATGATGTTAAGTCCATATATAAATTATCTACTAAGCAGATATCATATATCTTACCTACATCAGCTCTGTCAAAACAAATTACAAGTCGCCAAAAAAAAACTTTCAATAGCTAAAACATGTCAAACTTAACATATTGTATTTTTGTTTTGTATTCTATTTCGCCTATGTTAATCGATATGTGGAGTACCCGTGTGGCCTGCTAATTGTCAGCATTTAAATGCTTTGATTTATTTATGGCACAAACATTGTTGGACAGTGTTCGCATCAAAGTGTGTTGTGTGAGTTGTTTATTTTTAGGGGCTGTACCTGCGCCAGGTGTTTATTGTTTATATTGCTTAAATTTTCGACTACACGGCCGAGGTCAACATTGATTTTTGTTCCGGCATATATATATGTATATGTATTTATAAATATATATAGGTGTTTAGAAGCCCATGTAAACCAGCAGACAAATCAATACGGTTTGTGTATATAAACATAACATGTATTGGAAAAGTTTTGTGAATGGCCGAAATACTCTTAGAGGGTCAAGTGAGTCTGGGTGCTGGCCTCTGTTGTTGACAGCCAGCCTGATTAATTAACTGAATGGGAACTGAATTGGTGAAATTACTTTCCAGAAAACCAGCAACATAATCAAATCCAATGAAACGAAAATTTAAGTCTCTCTTAGATTTCTTTAATGTAAGAAAACCCATCGAAAAATTCTATTGAAAGCGCAAAGAGCTAATCAGCAGACAAGGAAACAAGAATTTTTTATCGAATCAGCCAATTGTACTGATTACTGCTCAATAAGGAATTACAATTGTTACAAGTGTACAAGAAGCTGCTTAGCCCGCCCAAAGCCAAAGTTTTTGTCCGCTTTCAACTCAATAAAGAACACAACATCAACGTAAATCAACGATAAAAATGATTTTAAATACATTTATATTAATGTAATGATATTTAAAAAAAATAAAAGAAAAGAAAATATATATTTTTTAACTCCAGCAGGACATAAAAAGGAAACGCAGTTAACCGCAAGCTTGAAACACACATTAAGGATAAGGATCCCACGCCAGAATAGAATGTGCGTAAAATTCAGCACATGCTGCAGGCAAAATGGAGCGCAAATCACCACAGTCACTTATCGACGTGGGTAGATCAACAACTAGGATGCCAAACGAAATGAATAATACATATTGGTGACATATTTGTGTGCGCACAAGTTATGAATGAATGTCCAAGACACATATCTAAATATAAATATATCAGCATAAGTATGTGGATATGCTTTGTACTTAATACAGCTTGTTTTTGACAAAAGAAGTTTGTCAGCCACATTTATTCATATAAATAAGTGTGCGCATTACTCAAGGAGCAGCCCTCGCAACTAGACGATGCCGAGCCACTGCTGCTGCCTTCACTTGTTTATTCTCAGCAATCAAACAGAAATTCTTTTGAAAGCGTTGGCTATACTCACACTCTTTCACACACTGTATCAGTCGCTTATGTGTGTGTGGGGGTGTATCTATATGTGTATGTGAAAGGATGACATATGCCCTCATGTGTCTATGGCATTCTTGTGCTGTAGGTCATAAAAAGTAAAGCATATAAAGCGAAACAGTTGAAGACTTTGACAGGATACAGGACGATGTTGAGTGCAAAGCTTTTTGGCATAGATGTTATGCGACAGCATCGTGAATGAAAAGCCGCAACGGCTTTTCATTGGGTTCTATGTGATTAAATACGTGCAGACACATATGTCAAGCCGTTCAGCGCCCAGTGCTCAGCAGCCTTCCCTTCCATTCCCAAAAAAAAAAAAAAAAAACTCTCGAATAAATCCCCATGCTCTGCATATGTGGATTGACAATTTGAAGGGTTAAGCTAGCAATCCTCTTAAAGTGCTTAGATCAAATTGCTTCCAAATAAAAATTCTGCTTCATACATTGCTGCAATCGAGCGAGCTATGCTAATAAAGTCAAAAAACAATTTACTCACTTAGATTAGATTAGGATACAGGCAAGTAATAATATATAGCTCTCTTAAATTCTGGTAGACATCATGTTTAGATTTAACGGAGATTCCAATATAAATATATCGCAATCAACACGCCGGTCCCAGGTAAGTGGCAGTCCCTTAATCTTAGCTATATAATAATGCTCTTTGGGTTTCTCTGGCAGTTCTCCTCAGACAGCGCAGCTGCTGAAGAGTGTTTGAAAGACGATCGTTTTTACAATTTGTTATACAAGAGCTATAATACCAATAACCTTGGAATTAACTCTAGCCACAGAAATGAAGTCGACAAGAACAGGACTTCCAGTATGATCGACTACAGGCAAATGGATGCAGAGCTATCGCGCAGTAAGAAAATGAATCCAGTTACTATAACTATTATAATTATAATTCATATTTCTTATTCCATTTAAGTACAAATTGAATGTGAGAATATGCGAGACGTTGGATTGCGCTCAGAAAATAGTAAGTATAATTTAATAGATTAAAAGAAAAACACTTTAATAGTAAATGGGGTCTAGCACGTACTCCCTTTACAGCTAAACTTAACTATATTGTGTTTAATTATCTGTACACTCTATCTTCAAATGCAGATAAGCTGCCCGATATATCGGATATTTATAGTGGCCGTGAATTTAATTTGATTGGCTCTGCATTAACAGCCGGTGTGCGTTCGCCAACTGCACCGATACGAGGTGCTCCGCCACGCATGGACTTTCGTCTAGCTGGTGCTTCTAGGGCAACCCCCATTGCCACTAGATCAGTACAACAACGGCATCATCATGTAAGAAACCTGGCAGAGATCTCACATGGCCTGCCGCCATCGACAATGATTAGTGGAACGCAAGTAGATACAGTTCCCGATGAACTGCCTCCATTGCTACCTGTCGAGCTCGTGTCGAGCCCATCGCTATGCCCAGTTGTGGAAGAGCAGGAAGCAAAAAGAACGGACTCGGATGTGGTAATGACGCCACATTCGGATCCATACAAATGTCCGGTATGTCTGAAGTGTGTTCGCCAACGGAAGCCCGCTTCCACCGTTTGTGGTCATGTGTTCTGCAGTAGTTGCATTAAGACCGCACTGCGCGCCACATGCAAGTGCCCCGTTTGCCAACGATTGATAACCACGCGCCAAATTTTCCGAATATTCATATAGCTAACGTTGAGGTAACCAATTTTATTATACAAAAGCAATGCTGATGTTGGTATGACCTATTTTATCTAAAATTGAAATGTATACTGCAATTACATATATTAAATTCAGTCAAGTTTGTTTCGATGCGCACCTTAAAGTATGCAACACTTTCTTTTCTACCAACGATATTTTTGTCTTTACACGTGGCACACACGCCATGTGGTACGGCAGACATAAAATGCAACAAAATACATGCGAAAATCTCAAGGACAGCCGCAAGTGCACCTGCTGTCTGCCACATTGTGCACCGGAACACCACCTGCTGCAAGATTGTAAATTACGTGCCTTGCAGTAGTGGTAAGGAGCACATGGTTTACGCGGCACCGTGTGCCGCATGCCAAAACCAGCAGCTCGATTCAGTCACACAGTTTAAACGATAGCCATTTGTATGGCAAACATTGAACTCGATTACGAACTTGAATCGATTTGTAACACTTAATCAAATAGGATTCAGTCGAGTGCACAAATGGGTTGCACTACAGAGCGGGCTCTTCAACAAATATATCATATTTATCTATTCAATTTGCTCTATATTTTTATGCGGGTCACGCCTTGATCTTGCCGCAATTCCAAAATTTGCTCAGATTTAATTGAGAACAGACACCGTAGCTTTATACTTAACTGTTGGCCACAAAGCCACTGGCCACAAAATAAATCAACGGCTCTGCTCAACAGCTGGGCTAAAGTAATCAACAGCTTGGTCCAAATGGAATGAATAATGCGAATGCTGGCTGAAAGCTGTTAGCTGTAGCTGTTGGCTGTTGGCTGTTGGCTGTTAGCAGGAGTCGTGTCCTCTCACAAATTGGCGACACAAACGTGCCAGAGCAAAACAAATTTACCCGAAAGGAAGCGGAAACGATTGTAAAAGAAAATGTCATGCCATCGCATTAATCAAGGTGAAGTTGAACACTTTTGTCAGAGCCACTGTCAATGCCAAACAAATATTTTGGTCAACAAAGCACAGTGGTTAAATATTTATTGAAAATACGATATTCACCAAGCTTTAAATTGTATAAAAATTTTATTCTCTCGTGTATAAATTTTAGTATTGTATTTTAGTATATTTATAATATTTTTTTTTTCTCTTTTTAGTTTTTAATATATTCTTTTTTTCCTGTTAAATTCCACTGTACACAGAGGCAAGGCAAAAATGTGGACACACAGCGCACGTATTTCGCTTGTTTCTCTAGCACAATGTGCGACTATTTTGCAATGTTTTTCAGGAAAAAAAACAATGGGCATTCTGACATTTTGTTGTTCTACGTGTGCTCCTAAATAATGGCCATCTAAGACAAAAGCCAAGAGCCAAGCAGCATCGAAATGCGAATGCTTCGCACTTTTTTTCCAATTTCGTTTCGGTTTTGTCATTTCATATTTGATACCTTTCGCTTAAGAGTCAGGACGAGTGAGTCAATCAGCCATTTGTGCTGGGCAAACCACTGAATTTCCTATTTCATACGGAAGCTTTACAATTCTATTATTGTCCTTTTTTTATGATATTGATGACATATACATTTTATCGAATTTTTTAATAGCTTTCTTTTGGTTACATTTTTTTATTTGCAAAATTTTATTGATATTTTCAGCTTTTACTTGAGATCTTGGAGTAATACTTTATTCATTCCAGCAGCATTGCATAAAGTTAAAGCTCGACCCGTTTTAAGATAAATTTATATTTATATACGAGAGCTGCTCACTCGACTTGCACTCATGCCATTACGTTCAAGGTCCATTTATTTAAATAGACTTGCCGCTTACTTAGCATTGCTTTTTATTAGTCACTACCTTCAGGTAGACACTTTCGGGCAGTGAAGCCTTAAAGCTCTCACAACATGCAAAGTGGCCATCAAAAAAGACAAACAAGAGAGAAATAGAGAGAGAGAGAGAGAGCGAGAGAGAGAGAGAGCGAAGAAAAGAGACGTATGATGATGCAGTTTATTTACTTTCTATTGAAATCAATAGAGAAACTGAGCTTGGCCCACGGGCCAAACGATGCACAATTTGTCTCAAATGTAAATTTAATAGAAGTAGACTAAGAAGAAGAAGAACAAGAAGAAGTAGAAGCAAAATCAGTGACATGCAAATTGAATTTGCCACAAGCAAGCAGCAAGCGATTTGCCATACAAATGCGATTTATGTATTTTATGACAATACTTTCCTAAGCTGTCCACAGCAGAGACACGATCAAAAGGCGCACGCCTTGTACGCAAGTGCGGGCATAATAAGCCGAATCATAGCATCATCAAATTGTAAGTAATATGCATATATTAGTAATATAAAAAAGAAATCCCGACAATGGCTGAGGCATTTCCACTGTGACAGCAATTTGCATATATATCTCGTATTTTTTTTTCTTACTCTGTGCGCTCTCGTTTTATCTTACGGCAATGGCGCCTAATACCCGTTCATGTTTATAGATGTGCGGTTGTGTGGTGATACAGCGTTAACCCCGGCATACAAATCCGTTCGTATTGTCTGATTTTTCCACTACTGGCTGAGTGGCATAAATCTCACATGTGCCGGGCCAGAAATACACGGCCACATGCATTATGAATGCAAACGAGAATTCTGGATGGCAAACAGCAGCTAGAGAGATTGCCACATGGCTCACGGCATTGCATAATGAGCCAGTCTCACACACAAATACGTATATATATATATATATACAGAATCACAGATATGTACATATATGAACGAATTAAATGCAGGCTGTAAGCTATTCAAATATCGTGTATGAAGCATGCTAAAAATAATATCGTACTCTCCTCTGGGTATTCATTTCAATTATTAATTCATCATGTTATATACCCAAGGCTTAATGGCCCTGACAATTATCTCATAGAGTTCAATTTCTGACGCATTATACTGGCCAAATGGTTTGTTTATCTCGGTTAGCCCACATTTACTGCCCAATCAATTTACAACTTTTTAGTCAATCACGAGCCAAACCCTGTTGAAAAATATGTGTTAGCGCAATCAAACCAAGCCAATTGAAGGCCGAATGGATTCGTCAGCTGAAATGGGCTGGGGCTGAGGCAGTAAACGAGGCTGGGAAGTGGGCTGTCACATTGGCTTGATCGGGCAGAAGGGTGCTTTGAAATGGTGCGGGGGTTGGGGCTGTATTTTGTCGCGTCGTTGGCGCCATCAACTGCGAGCTGGCAGAGCTGGAGGCTCCCTGATGACGCTCCCAGAAGCAACAGCTGAATAAACACCAGCAGCAACAACAACAACAACAAGGGCATCAACCAAGCTGTGTATAAACGAGGGGGGCGGGCCTGGCGGCAGTGTGGGTAGCTGCACACAAAGCGCTGAATACCGTTTCATCGACACTTTTTCATTGAATTCAATTAAAAGGCGAAATTGAAAATTGAAATTCAATTAAGATGCCATAAATACGCTAGGTGTGAGCTATGTATAGAGTGCAAACTGTAGAAGCAGCCATTCAATAATCATAGATAAGCTAACAGCAACTGCTGTTGCCCTCTTCGTTGGCGATTGAAGGATATAAGGCTAGGAGTATATTTCTGCAGCTGTTGGCTTGATAGCCGTTAATTACACTTCCATCTAGAGATCTTTAGTGTTCTGTTTAAGTTGCGTATGTGCAATAATTTATACTCCTTTATTGTTTCAATAAGATAGCTTTGCATTTAATTTCAGCTCGAACTTACTTTTGTTGTCTCAGTTTTTCAAGCAGTTGAATGAATAGAATGTGCCACGCCAGACGTTGTTGCTTCTGCTGCTCACTTCGTGCAGGATGCATTACAATTGCATTAATCTCTATTTTCAGCTGTGGCTTGAACATTGATTTCATATTATCGATTGTTGATGGTAATATGATTGAAAATCTACAAACCTTTACTTTGACATTGTTCGAAAAAAGTTTCATCAATATTTACTTTTTTTAGAGTCTGGTGATCTCAGGAGATATTTTCCTGGTAGTATTGAAATATATTTTCCTATTGTCAAAACTTAATTCCATATTTCATTCTTATATTTTGGGCGGCACAAGTAATGGGCACGAATGTCATACTTCAATTGGTACCCGAATTCGCAACTTTCGTTGCCGCGATTTCCCTATTTATTTACACTGTTTGCGTGAGTATTAAATACAAATTGGATATCGATAAATAATATTAGATTTACAATTTTACTTTTAGCACTGCACATTCTTTGCTTTAGCGTACGTCTTTCTGGCTGGCACTCAATTATCGTTTTTCGTATTGTTTAGCATAATTTCGACCGCAATGGGTATCAATCCGATTGTGAATGACGGCAAAATCAAGTTAATTGCGTATTGGGTGTATGTTCCATATAATGTCGGTAATGTATACACTTATATAATTAGTTACATGAAGTTTAATATTAGTTTTTCAATGTTATTTTAGGAACAACGATATATTTTATATATATCGCTCTCTCCTATTATAAGCAGATCTTGGCGCAGAGACAAAATTTGATAGAAATGTAAAGTTTTCAAGCTAAAATTCAGTAAAAGTTTATATTAAAATATTTATTATGTTAAAATATTTAGCAATATGTTGTTTCTTTGCTTCCCTGGAATCCTTTGCACACTTTATATACCTGATGCTCAAGCAATTGCAGCACTTGGCTGTTGATATACAATTTAAGGAAATTGATGCTAATGGCTTCACAAATTGTACGCGTATGCGGGGCGTATGCGCAACATCTTCATCGAGCTTGACTTTTGCATTATTTGCAATTCAAGCTATTTATATAATAGCCTCATTAGCATTACGTGTGCGTGCGTGTGTGTGTGTTTCTCATTTTCTCTTTGAGATCCCATCGTCATGCTAATGGAATTAAAATGAAAATCAAGTCAACAATTGAATTACGCTCCACAGGATGGATGGCAGAAAAATTAGTAATAAACACGTTGGAACTTCCAAGGAATACGTATGTATATAGAGGCAGCACATTATTTTCTAGTTACTTTCGATTTAATTTTATTCCAAGCATTTACTTTCAAATTTCAAATATTTTGTCCAGAAATGACGACCTGGATTACAAAAGCACAAGATGTTTCATGCCACTCGTTGCTGCGGTTGCTGGTCATTACTAATAGGATGCTATTTGATTGCATTAGTTACGTTTATCTATAGTGTCATGAGTATTCAATTTGTTTTGATATATCACGCTGATCAATGTAATGTAGCTGTCAATATAATATCATAACATCATAAACATTGATATCTTTAATACGAGTACTTACTTCTTTTCAGATAGTGGCGAAAAAAAAGGAACTAGAGGTGAAAAAATATGAATACCAGTTATTTCAAATTTGTTGACTTCATCCTTTTTTTTTTTAATTAGGCGATTACGATTCGTTCATATGCTTAGTGGCCCCTGAAGTTATCGTATTTGTTGCGTCATGCTCCTTAGTTCTTTATGGGTTCTTAGTAAGTATCTAGACATCAAACATCAATTTCAGATCTAATGAGATTTTGCTATGACATTATTTTAGCGCAAGAAGTTTTTAGTCTTCATTTACATTGGCATTGTTGGTCCCCATATCATCTACTTCATATTGATGTTCATTATAACTGCAGCAATCGGCATAAATATAATTATAAATAGGGCCGGCTCTCACGTTCACATATTTTGGCCTTTTTGCCTGTTTCGATTCGGTAAGTGATATTTTCTCATTTCAAATATAATTGATAAGTGATTTCGAATGTAATTTCAGGAACTACTGCATATTTTTTATATGTCGTCATGTCCTTCTATAACAAAAATGAAGCTGATGAATATGAAATATAGAATGTCCTATATTATTACGAAAAGTCAAGCCATCTATCAAAATTGTTATTTAATATTACAGTATTAGCTGGATAATTCAGATTTTAATAGTTCCAAATTCTAACCGAATTAAATATAACCTCGAATTCATTTAGTTTATCCGCAACTCGTTGGTTTTATTTCATAGATACCGGATGCCAATTAACTGCGTACTTCTTTTGTTAATCCAGCAAGGCCAAAGCAGACCAGATGCCTCTAATTTAAGCAATAAGGAAAGTAACAATGAAGCCAGCAAAATGTACAAAACTTCTGAATATAAAGTACATGAGGTTGCTAGAACTTTGTTGAAGTTGGCGTAGCAAATTGTAAGCTGCTGGATGTGCTAGGCAAGTTCTTCCCGCGGCATAGTGAGCAAACTCAATCCACAATTTTCCTCGGGCATTTCAAGGTCTTTAGCATCAGATAAAGACTCAAACTTAATAATGAAAATAAACACTTGCATTAATATTTCATATTTAACAGTCTTCATATATGTTTGTAAATGTCCAATTATAATGTCTGCGAATTAAGCACAATTTGAATCGATTTTTTTTAGTTTTGAGTATGGCGTATACTACCTAAGCATATACTTTCAAATTGAACTATAATAGTACTCATATTATATCGAAAGGATGTTCAATGCCAAACGTTTTTGTTGTTGCTTTTCATTACGCATGGGATGTTTTATTATTGCCGTAATTACAATGCTTTTTAGTGTTGCATGCTCAAAATTCATTTTAATTTTTTATAACATTAAGTGTAAGACATTCCAATTATTATTATTTGAATTGATCTGTTTTTAATGCATCTAATACTTTCAGATCCAGGAAAAATGAAAGGAAGTACAGGTAATATCAATAAAACATATTTGAAAACTTAAACTCTCTACTCGCTATGTCCAATGATATCATAGCCGATCATACTTCTTTATTACTTCATTTGGTGCCCGAAATTAAAATTCTTCTATCCTCGCTATTCCTAATCCTTTACGAAATGTGTGTAAGTTCTATGCAAAGAATCGAGAATTTTAACAAAGCCAATTTACAACTTTATTATAGCCCAAAACGGCTTTTGTCATACTATTTGTAATAATAAATGGTATCCATATTATATATTTTATTATAATATCCATTGTAACAATCATAATGGGCACACATATTATTGTAAATTATGCTGGCGTGTTGATTCATCTGTATTGGCCTTTTTGCCATTTACGAATAGGTAAGTTGTTTTTCCTTTTCAAATATAATTGACTAATGCTGGCAAATATAATTTCAGGAACGACACTCTATTTTATTTATATAGTAATATCTTACTACAAGCAAAGGAGGAAAGAACTGCAAAGAGGTAATCCATAAATAATTTCAGAATGGCATCTGTCGAAATTAGAAAAGCGTAAATCGTATTTCAGCACACAGGTAAATAAATAGACAGATTTCAACCCTTGGCCAATTTGTCTTTTATTTGAAATGTTAACGTTATGTACTTCCCTCAACATTTATCCACAACATAGTATGACCGATAGCCGAAATATTTGCATACAAAATGCTAATCTATACAGTAGGCTCTCAAGCCTAGTATCGAGATACGCAATCGATTCTAATCATTTTTAGCTACTTGCTTATCTACTCTTAGCACTTCAGTCAATATTGTTGGCTGTCTTTTGGCCAACTTGAGATGCGTTTATCAGTCAAATTCATTTTCAAATATGATTTATGTTCAACGGCTCGACAAATCTTAATTGATCACAAGCATGCTCCTACCTAAGCGTCTATTTTCAAATTAAACTAGTGAATTACTTAATTTTTTCAATTGCAATGTGCTATTCCGATGAAAGGATTTTTAACGCAAAGCATTTCTGTGGTTGTTATTCATTACATTCTGGATGGCTTATTTCTGCAGTTCTGACAATTTTTTATTGTTCTATAAGTGGATTTTTTGTGTGGATGAATTTTGACGAACGTTGTAATATAATCTCGTATAATTTCAAGTTTTAGATGACCATTTATAAAAGAAGTTTCTCAATTTTCAGCTCATCACGCAGATGGAGGTAATGCTAAAGATTAAAAGACAGAACATTTCTATATATTCTCTTCTTATTTATATGTAAGCTGATTTACGATATTTTGGATTTCATTTTTTGGGCGATGTCATAGTTGGTATATCTACAGTTTGCCTATATATTCACGAATTTACCGTAAATGCAAACCGAGTTGAAGGATTGTTATGAATTTAGCTTTATTTATTTCATTTATTATTTTAGGCAAAAAAGGCGTATGTCCTAATATATGTGTTTGTAACAGGTCTGCACATTATCTGTTACTCTTTAATGTTTATCATAACCCTCTGTATGGGTACAAACAGCATTGTGAATACTGGTGGATATTGGCTTCATCTGTTTTGGACTTTTTGCTTAATAAGATTCTGTAAGTGGTATTCAATTTAAAATATGATTGATAACTGCCATCAAAAATATTTTCAGCAACCACTTGTTATTTTATATATATTGTACTATCCCACCACAATCAAATCAAGAAAAGAAACGACATTTAATGTTGTCTACAAATCATTCAAGAATTGCATTAGTTACAAATGGAAAAGGTCTAATTCCGATGGCCATTTTGTGGTCGAGCCAAATTTTCAGTAATTCCAACAGTAATTTTCAGTAATTTCCAACAGTTAATAATAGTAAAAATTTGTAAAATTTTAATTAATTAGATGATAGAAATGCCAAACATTAAATAAAAATTAGTTTAAAATAATTTTCATTAACTATTAGAAATGAAAAATATAATTATAAAATATATTATTTGTTAAATCATTGTTCAACCGGTAAATGTGATAAAATAAATGAAATAGTCAAAATAATTTATTTTTCTTTATTTAAATTAAAATACTTTCTTATTCAATTTCAATACTCTTACTTCTAACTTTTTAACTTTTGATTTGAGCATACAATGAGCTCAATAAACTTTCGATTATATATCCGTTCACTCAACATCCTTTTAATTTTTAAGCGCATTCCCCGAAGTTTCTCGGTTTTAATGATACACTCAACAAGGTGTCACAAGCATCAACCACGTTGACGAAATAAAAAAAATAAAAAAAAAACAGACAATATAGGTTTTCACTTTGACGCCTATTTAAGGCACACAAAATTTCAATCAATAAATTCGCCCTCAACGCCCAGTCGCTCGACCGCTTGTTCATTCATAAAACTTTTGCCCAGTTCTTACGCTTCAGTCAATATTGTGGCTCAGACTGTCAACAGGTTTTTCATTCTTAATATAAATACAACATTAGATACTTAAGCTATTAGATATAACAGTTATGATTAGATGAATGGGATGGTTAAAAATGTTTGACAGATCATTGAAGAATATCAACTCTCTCTTTCTCTCTCTCTCTCCCTGCATCATAGGTTTGACAGTTACAGTGAAACCATCTTTCATTATGTCGCCAAATTTATTCATTTATATTTTGCAACATGATATGAATCGTTTATATACTGAGTGAGGCAGTCACACACATACCAAGACTTTGTTTTATTGCTACCATGCCCATAAATCGACAGCACATATGAGGCGTGTGCGAGACATCTTCTTTTTGCTTCATATTTTGCCTTATACGCAATTTAAGCAATTTATATAATAGCCTCATTAGCATCACATGCACATGTGTGTGTGCTTATACATGCATATGTCGCCCATTTGGCACATCTTAAAATTCCCTTCATCATGCTAATGGAATTAAAATGAAAATTGAGTCAACAATTTAAGACAGTGTGACAGAAAAATTTGTTGAGATTGAGACAAAGGATGTGGTTCATTTCAACAGAATATGATAGTTTACTTTAGTTAATAGTTAAAGCTTTTTATTTAATTTAATAATTAAAAGCATCCAAATAGGTGATATTTTAGTTTTGTAGTAATACAATTTTTTTTATATAAAAAATTTTTGCTTTTTAAATTTAATTACAAAACTATGAATGCAAATATTTTTGTATATTAATGAAAAAAAAAAAAAAGAAATTTTTAATTTATAAGAATAACATTATCTACTAATTTATAAAAATTATATAAATATCTTAAGGACTGTCACAGCTAATTAAAAAAAATTATGATTAAATCTGCATATTTCATTATAAGTATAGTAGTTCGTAAGTAAATTATTTATGTCGCTTTTTTATATAAATTTGTCCCCGTCATGCTCATTTTATCTTTTTGGCAAACAACTTGTCCTTTTATGTAAACTAAATGTCTACAAAGAAAAGGTCAAAATTGTATGTGTAAAACACACACACTTATGTAATATCTAAATTTAAGTGTCCCATTCTTATATTTCCAGTTTAGACAACCCTAAGCCCCTTCATCAAATATGTATGCATCCAGGCAATGTTCATTGGCGTTCCAAAATCGTAATTCAATCGGATATTTTTAACGAAGTTGACCATGTAAATACATAATTAAATATATATTCGCAATGTTAAGTATTTAAGGATTTTTCATATATACTTTTTTTTAGCTTCTATATTCCATTCTCAGAATTTGCGAACGTTCCATTATATGTTGCTTCATTAGGTATCAACTTTTTTTTTGTTTCCTAGAACCGTGTTTAAGTAAAAATATTCCAAACATTTCTCTCCTGCTTTCAAACTCAATGTTATCTCAAATTTAATCAGACCCTGATAAACTTTCATAAATTCAAATTAAATTTCATTAAAGTTTTATCACATATTTTAAAGCAAACAAAATTCCAATCAATTTGAAAGACTCTCAATACCCAGTGGCTCGGTTGCTTATTCAATTATTAAATTTGGCTTTTCTTAACCTTTTGATTTGAACTGCCAACAGGTTGCCTTTAAAGCAACATAATGTTATTCTAGATGGCAGAAACTAACTAAGAAAATACATCAAACTCGGCTGTCGGTAAGACTAGAAAAGTTGCATATAAAATCAAAGTGAACATTTTAAGCTAAGCCATAATTATGTTTAGTATCGAGTTGGCTTTTAGCTAAACAGCGTAGGCCGTGCAGTACTGAAGGGAATTATAATTATTTTAACTCTGCCACACTGAAAGCCATTTAATTAATATAACAACTGCGACAAAGCCAAAGAAATATCCGCCATAAGCTGGGCGTGGGTTGATGTTATCGTGACAAGCCCAAATTAACTATCATCGGGGTTACATCAGCCTAGGGCAGTGGCAAGTGGAAAGTTGGTGCTGCGGCTGCGACGATAACCCACGGCCAACGCCATAACTCAATTTACAAAGCACAAAGGCCAACTAATAGGGTTCAAAGAGCAAGGGATGCGTATGACATAACTTTTATTTTTTAAATAAACTTAAATGAGCTGTCATTAATTTATTAAAGATTATTTATTTATTATGTATGATTATATTATAGTAAATTAATATAAGAATTTTTACAGGGTATGGCATAGTTGAGACCTTTTCTGGTTCTGCACTCTGTTGTTAGATTTCTTGTTGGTATTAGAGAACTCGGCAGAGTGTTTAGTAGTGGAAGTGCGGACATATTGAAAATACTTCCTTTACGAAACTAATTTGATTTGCAGCAGCTTCTGCATTTGCCTCACTATCTCCATCTGCGAATGAGAGAGCTAGCCTGCTCGTCTTGGCGCGTTGTCATGGATTAGCTAAGAGGCGTGAGCGCGTGAAACAAGAGCACTTTGCACTTACCCGTCGTCCCATTCTCCTGGTCGCTTAAGTCGGTCTGCGATGCCGACAATGTTGTTGCCATCATCGTCAGCGGCGTCGTTGCTGTCGTTGTCTTTAAAGGTTGCACTGCATTGCTGCCGTCTGTTACAATAATAGATGCGTTCGTGCCATTTTCCGTTTTCACAATTTTCGCATTGCGGCTTACCATGGCAAACGGGAAAAGCCAACAGCTCGGCGAAAACTCACAGCCGCCAGCTGCGCGTTAAGATTGCCTGCCCAATGCAGGCGACTCGCTGCACTTGTTGCCGTCCACTGTAAGGAAATCGACAGAGAGATAGAGAGAGAGAGAGAGATAAAAATGATAAGAAAAAAGAAAAAGAAAATACATTAACATGATTTTTCGACCAGTAAACGACAAACTATTATGCATTTAGTGTAGTTTTCAGGTTTTTATTGAATAATTCAATTTGAAATACTTAAGCTTACATTTATTCATACGTATATTTAATACGCTTATAGCTTGACTCGACATATGGAGTGATTGATGCAGCGTCAAAAGCGGAGATTTACGCTTATATAAAAATAAATCCATATTTCTGGCTAAATTTGTGCTTAAACCTACTGCGAACAAGGTTTTTTTTTTTTGCCTTTAACTTATATTTAAAGTGCAGCTCGAATTTTCTCTTCACTTGAATTCTTGTAGCAAGCGCAACTATTCAAGTTTTCTACTGTGGGTGCTACATAACAATATA
The DNA here is from genome assembly GCA_030914345.1 of Drosophila koepferae. Lineage (NCBI taxonomy): Eukaryota > Metazoa > Arthropoda > Insecta > Diptera > Drosophilidae > Drosophila > Drosophila koepferae. Next base: position 1,343,720 of record JAUESR010000200.1, read on the forward strand.
TTGTAAGCAGAAAAAGTTTACGAAATACTTTTTAATTGCAACATGCTTCAAACATAGTTGAACTACGTTCAAACAGGTAAGTAAATTCTGATGATTGACAATATGTATATATGTATGTACATGTAAAGTATATACAAACATTTTATACGCACGCACACTATTAAGTTGAAGTTGTTCTTTCATTTGATATTTAATGCCTGGGGACTAGAGAAACATTTGCTATATTTCAAAGCTTTTATGCCAACGTGCCAGAGCCCGTGTTACTTGGAACCCTTTCACGCTCTTAAAGCATACAAAAAAAACACACACACAAAAATGAAAGCATTTTAACGAATGCCAACACTTGTCCCGTGCAACAAAGAAATTTGTTTTCTCTATTTTATAGCTCGCAGTACACAAACAAGCAGCAACAGGATGAGGCAGGTTTTCGATGTTACATTTTGTTTTCACTTGACAATGTAGACGCATACGCATACATGTCTACGTAACTATGTATATTTAAATTTGTCAAATGTGAGCAACACTTGGCTGTCTCCTTGACTCAATTAAAAAAGTTTCGCTCTGCAGGCAGCAGAGCAGGCACAGAAAAAGGACACCTTTCCAGGTACATTCAAGATTCCCGACCAATTTAGTTGCCTTGTTACGAATTTCTTCTTGTCTAGATAACATTATGTAAAGCTTTCTTAAAGTTAATAATTGAAACAGAATTTTAAAACAAACAGCACTTTGTCGTAGGCTTAAGTTTTACTCTCCAAGTTTAGAAACTTTTAAAGAAATATATATTTATTATTAAAGAGCTGAGTTGAAAGTGTCTCAACTCTTCTTGTTTTACTGCCTGCAGGCTATTGCCAACTGCTGTGTCCCCAGCTAAAAAATTGCTCCAAGTATTTATTGCTTGAGTATTAAAGCTCTAGTTGCATCTTCAAATTATATTTAAGGTGAAACTGACTAAGGGAAATGCATATAAATTGGGGAAATGCCTTGGATAAGAATCTATTCATGCACGAAAAATGTGCCCAATTGTTGGCATAAGTGATGCGTGATTAAATTCAAACAATATTTATGAACGCCAATAGCCTCAAATTCGCTTAGCACGAAACACAATTGTGTGCAACGGGGCGTATGCGTTATTTCACAAAAATTCATTAAACCGCCAATACAACAAGTTATGTGCATAATAAATGAATGCAAACAATGCGAACAAAATATTCCATGGCAAATATTAAAAGTATTGCAATCGAAATTCTTTATCAATTTAATTGGCTTTTTGATATCATTTTAATCACTTATTAAAACTATTCAAATGTTAACTTATTAAATAAATAATTTCGAAATTCTATTAGCGACGCCGTTCAATAATTTTACGCTATTTCAATGGCATTTTCACTTGAGCCTTATTGTAATTTTTATTTTTATACTCTCTTTTTTGTTTCGTTTTTCATTTTTTTTTTTTTTTTCTATTTATTTTGTTGCTTTGTTCGCCAACCACTTGTAGATTTTCGCATTTTTAAACAGCCAACGAGCAAAAGGCGGCCACGCGTTTGACCTGCACACAATACAATAATACAGCAAAAGCGACAACAAAAAACAAAAACTTGGAAAAACTACTCATAAATAAACACACATACACACAAACTCGCACACACATACATAAATGCACACGCACACATAGACAGGCATTGTTCTTCTATCTCTTTCTGTCTTTTTTTCACTTCTGTTTCGTTTTGCTTGGCTTTGCGCGCTAGAGCGATTGTTTTGTTATTTTTGTTTTCTCTATATGCATATATATGCACTATATATATATATATGTATGCTGTTTCCCTACAAAATCGCCAGCAGCACCACAACGTTTAGCTAGTTTGTTTAAGTTAGTGCAACCGAGTAGCACCTGGAGTGAAATGAAAACAAATAAATTTAATAGCCGGGCATGCCAGCAGGCGGTTTCAGTCTCAACCAGACTCGCAATAAAATTCGTTTTCATACATATTTAATGTACAATAGAATGGCACAGAAGAAATGCACATTAAAATTAAAATCGAATACATTTAAATTAACTGAACTCGTATGTTTATTTAAGATCTTTGTTTATTGCACTCAAATTCGAGCATCGAGTAATTGCTATTTACATTTGAGTTTTACAGTTAATCTGTTCTATGAATAGGTTGGCCCAGCACTTGAACTCTAATACTTTCGGGTCATATTTATGACGTCAGCAGAACGTCGTATACATAATATTAATTACGTATGCCGTGCTCTGATAAGGTTTGGCGTAATAAATAAAAAAATCGACAGCAAACGAACTAGAACGGAATGTTAGTCAATTATCATTAATTTGCATCTAAGTTATTATCGAAATCATCGTTAGGGGCAGCAGCGAGCGCAACGAAATCAACAACAAATGACGCTCGTAAAATGACAAATCATCAATTTTCGCAACAATTCAGTTCAGCTGTACAAACTGAGGCAAGCATAAATTTAACAATACAAATCAACAACAATAATGAAAATAGTTTGATCAAATCGCAAGAAATTACGCGCGTAATTTTACCAATTTTGCAAAATATGTGATTTTGTCCATATCCAATTGCCGTGCTCGCACTTATTACCCCGATATCTTGCGCCGCTGTCTTCCTTTGCCTTGCTACGCTCTTTCTGTCTTTCCGCCCCCTAATTGCCTCCTCTCTCTATCAATAGGCATTGTATACAAACCATACAAAATATATTTGCCTTCATAACCTTGCGTTCTTTTGGCGCTGCTCGTCGTTTTCCAAGTGTTTGTTGTTTGGAATTGATTAAGGCAGCCCCCAGCCAACGACCCGAGGCCTTTCCCCTAAACACTCGTACACACATGATTGAGTGAGTGTGGGATCGTGTGCGCAGCGCTGTGAGTGAGTGTGTATGTAACTCACAGTGTGTATGTATATATTTCTGTTGCTGTATCTTTGACTTTGAGCTCTGATGATTAATGATTACGCCTGTGTTTATTGCCACTGCTACCTTACACGATCTCATATGCCGTAAGATATAACAGTTTTTATCGCTCTCGGGGGTTTCCTGCAATGCAATGGTGTCATATTTCAATTGAAGCACACACGCAAATGTCTTGAACATATTGGGTACACACGAGCTGTCCTCACTCAAGTAGCTGACACACAGAATCGTTATGTTAAATTTATACCATTACATGAGATAAATGATTCAGTAAAAAAAATCGAGGAACTCTTGAGTAAAATATGACTCTTATTATATTTCCTCTTTACTTTTTAGCTTTTAAAGCCAGTCATTTATATCATATATAAATATTTATCTTATGTTTATGTTATTAACATTTGTCTGCAAGGCATTGAGTTAAAGGCTCGCTGTTAACTCTTTTAGTGTGTTAACTCAATCTTCCTCAGCAAGCATTTGGTAAACTGTTTTAACAGAAATCGTCCTGAGGAGTCTTTTTTGAGTCCCCTTGATGATTAAAAATAATAAATCTCATGAGCGATCGAAAGAAGACTATAAATGACACTTCCACATGCTCAAAATATGATTGGTTGAAAATACAAAAACAAAATTCGCGCGATACATAAAAGACTTATTTATGCTCTGTTAACTTCAAAAATGCTTGCTGGGTCGTCTGTCAGCAACAGTAAAAGCCTAGCTGTTAATAACATATTTATGTTAATAAAATTAAAGACTCGCTGTTAACCCTTTCAGTGTGTTAACGCAATCTTCGTCTGTCAGCACCAGTAAAAGCCTAGCTGTTAATAACATATTTATGTTAATAAAATTAATTGCGCTCTCCACTTAATATAACCTGTTTATTATAAATAAATATTAATATATTTCCATTCTATTCATCCCTTAAATCTGCACTCGAAATCAAATTTTTGGCATATTGATTGTTTATCTTAAGTTTGGCCAGCACTAAAATTGAATAAACAATTTGTTGAAGAACTGAATAACTTTATTAATTGCTTTCAAAAAAAGTTTGTGGCATGCAGAGAGCACACTGTCATGCAGTTCTAATGCAATTAAATTGAGTGCAATACCTGCACTTGAGTTTCATTCAACCAGTGAAAGTTGCTAAGTTGAATGTAATTGTTGAACAATAACATTGCGTATACGCAGCGTTGGCTCACTTATTCGCTGCAGCAAACAGCTTTCAAAGTTTTCAGAATGTGAATGGCGGGCTAATTTTTAGTTTTCAAAACCAAAATCGTTGCCAAACGTGGATATGGGCGTAAATGGTTGTCAACTTGTTTGGATTTAGTTTTTGTGGTTTCTTTTTTTTAATTTTTTTTTATTTTTGTTTTCGGCATGCGGCGTTGTGCCCATGAATGCTGATTCATTAGGAAGTCCCATACAAACTGAGCTACTTAAATGCGCATTAGTGTAACCGCTTTTAAGCCTTGCTCATGGCTGACTGTGGCTCTGCGGCTTAGCATTCAGGTTACTGCAGCCAGGCATCCGCCAAAGCACGTAGTCGTATCCTAACAGAAGGATTTGGCCAAACGAATCGCCAGAAACGTGACTTTCACTCTAATTTAATTTGTTGTTAGTTTGTGTTCCAGCAATTAAGAGCATTTAATTGAAGAACAATGCGATCAAATCGGTTTGTTAATGACGTATGGTAAGCAGGTGGCTATTATAAAAGCATTTAAGAACTTCCCACGTTATCCCGAAGCAAGGCAATAAACCGAATCTGAATCCTGGCACAGATGCACTTAAGTGTTAGCATTTCAATTGTAGATTTATGGCGCTGAGAAAATGTTTTCAAACATGTGCTAAGCGATTTTATTAGCTGCACGGCCAACATCAAAAGTCTATAAATAATTCACCCTAATAAAAGCCCAAAAGTCGAGCAACGGCAACGGCAACGGCAACGGCAACAGCAATGGCAAAGGCAACAAATGTAATTAACAAACGAAATAAACAAAAGTAAGAGTAATCTCTGAAGAAGAGAAAGAAATCTGTTTTAATTTGCACGCGACCTTTAAAATTACCAAGCAATTCATTTTCATTCTTTAATTCTATTCTCTGTGCGTGTGTGTGACAAAATCAAAAATTAATGCAACGTGCAAGCCAAACCTGATTTGCCATAAAATAAAATTTCTCGCCCATTTGGTCGTCGCCAGTCAACCGGTGGACCAATGGACCAATGGACCAGTGGACCGTGGACAACAGCTAACCGAACGGCCCAAAGATTTGTGCAAATGCGTGCGATTTGCCAATGATAATGATGATGATGATAATGTGGATGCTGCTGATGATGATGATGATGATGATGATGTTGATGATGCTGATGACGACGTCAACTTGCATTCAGATGGCAATTTTTGGTTTTGCAGCATTCTCTAAATTATGGTCAAAATATTATGGGCAAATAAATCAATTTTGTGAAACTGTGATAAATGCTGTAAGACTTTTTTCGACATTTTAACGCGCTACAAGTGTGAAAAGTGCAAAAGCAAATCTTCGACGATTGACAGCAGCAGCCAGAAATAGAGCAAAAACTGCCATTGGCAGCAAATGGCAACAAAAATATTAATAACTATAATATTGAGAAGGTTCTAATTAGCTGATCACGCTAATAAGATACCCTGTTCATAATTTTATGAAGTTTCTAAATAACCAAATAGAATATGAATTCGAATTTATTTATCTAGTAGATTTTACTTACATAAATAAATAAAGAGTTCCTCTGGTAAAATCGTCTAACTAATGCTGATTGAAGCACAGACCAAAGAGTCAAAGCTAAAAAAGCTGAAAGTTGTTAGCATGTATTTACGTATGAATAAATGAAAATATGTATGAATGTACATATGTATATATGTCTATATGAATTTATGTGTGCATGCAGTTATGATTGAGTGTGTGTGTGTGTGTGTTCATATGAATTGATGTATATGTACATGATCTGACATATAGACCAACTTCACTTGTCACTGCAATGCGACATCAAGACTATACATTACGTAAAACTACTATTATTTACTTATAGTAGTTAAAAATAATTAAAATTAGAACTAACTATAACTAAAGCAGTGACTGCTAGGGCCTTCCACTTGAAAACGAGTATTGTATTTAGTATATTGTGTACATGTATTAAATGTGTTAAAAGATATCTATTTCCCTGTCCTCTTTCTCTCACTCTCGTAATTTGTCTCTATCTCTCGCGGCTCTCTCAGTCTATTCTCTTTCTTTCTGTATATTTAATTTTCGAATTTCTTTCTGTTATACATTTTCTCATTTTCAATATTTTGCTCTCAGTCTCTCTCTCTCTCTCTCTCTCTGTCTCTCTTTCTGTCCCTCTCTTTCGTAATCAGTATAACTACTTTTGCTATATCGGTGAATTTTTTCACTCTGTCCATCTTTCGCATTCTCTCTCTATTTAACTCTCTATTTAACTCTCTATTTCGCTCCATTTCTCTCTCTCTCTCCCTCTCTGTCTCTCCCTATCTGTAAATATCTACATAAATATCCATTTAACTTTAAGATAAACACACATTCAGTTTGTATACATGAATTGATGAGTATTTGCCTTGTTTACACTCCTTTGTTGTCTGATATTATACACGTAATATTCTAAATGGCTTTTACTGTACAATGGGTTCTGGAAACACAATATACACTCAATATACAAATGTTATGGCATAACATTTATTTTTAGCCCAAAATGATGACAAGCTGTTGCATCTCAATATATTTGCTGGATGGGTCATTTGCGGTTAATGTATCAATTGTTTTCATCAAGCCTGATTTGTTCACAATTTCATTGAATTATATTCTTATCATTATATTTATTTGTTTGATAACAGATAATCTACTTTATAAGAATTGAGGTAAAAAATTATATATATATAAATATTATTTCATAAAGATATATATAAATAAAATGAGATATATTTAATTATATATTGTAATTTAAAATTTCAACAGTCTTATATGTGTGTATGGATTGTAAACCTTCTTCTCTGTCCCATTCTGACATTGCAATATAAATTAGACTTTTAATTACGCTTAATTAAGAGCAATTAAAAAACATATTTTTTTCGTACATTCCCGTTTGCTCAAACATCGCTTGGCTGGGCAACAAATTAGGGAAATACAGTAAATAATTTTTAAATGTTTTTTCTCCTACTCATTTTGTTTTTTGGCAATTGGCGATCACATAAAAAGAATTTTGTGGGACTTTTTCAATAAGCCACGAGCAGCTTATTGAATCTTTTTTTTTCTGTCTCACATATTTTGTTATTATTGTCGCTGTATCTTTTGTTGTTGTTGTCGTCTATGTTTCACCTTCATAACGAATGTTTATTATATTTTATATTTATTTTTTGCACAGAGGGCTTTGAATTTTTGGCTGTCGCCGCTGTTGCTGTTGCTGTTGTTTGATTAGGCGTCTAGGCTGACACATGGGGGGCACTTAGTCACACACATACAGCAGCAGAAACAGATACAGATACAGATACAGATACAGATACAGATACAGTTACAGATACAAATGCCAAATCTTCGTCACAGACACGCCCCGTGCTCGCCCCATGCGAACGACACATGTATATGATATTTTACACAAATGTGCAAATTTAATTAAATTCAAACGAGAAATAAATATAAAACACTTTGCCTCGACATAAATATATATATTTGTATATATAGCATGTATGTATATAGAAATATATTTATCTCTAAATGATGTGTTATAATGTGTGGCAGTTCATGAAAATAAAAAGCTGCGGATAAACATGAATAGCAACAACAGCATCAACTTTGATACAATTCGCTTAGCATAATAAGCGTACAAATAAAGTATTTTTTACACATTATTTTTAAACTCAGCGAAACCATATCGAGTAGCAGAGCTCTAAGTCTAGAGTGTGCGACTAAGAAATATCCTAAGCAGCTATCTGCCAATCAGCTTTCACAAAAACTCCAGCTTAAGATAAACTTTAGGTGCATATGAACTTAAGCAGAAAGATTATTGCCATAAGTGTTTATCTGCGTATAATATAATTATAAAATATAAATATAAATAACGCAGTAACTCTATTGTAGTTCTTAGCTGTTTGGCTCTCCTGACCATAAGAACCATAAGAACAACCATGACTAAATCTACTGAATAATTGCAGCTACATGTAAATACTATTATATTTTCCTATATATAGTATTATACTTTCTTCAAGTTTCCTTAGCAAACCCAATATAGCCTTAATCTACATTTGCAATGGAATCCGTTTATGGAAAATAACTAAAAGTACATAAAAAATTTTGTTTATACATTTAACAAAAAAATTTTAATTATTAACAATTTTCCAATATATATATATATATATATTTTTTTTTTTTCATAAATAAAATAAATACGTAATACGAAGAAAAATTATGTATAATATTAAGTTATTTGCGTTGCCGGGTACCGCAAATGAAAGCAAATGTTCTATTTCTTTGTTAAATAGTGTAAATAAAATTTCAAAATGTTTACCTTTGTCGAAAGACAAACAAAAAAAAAACTTCTATCTAAAAATGTATGTTCATATCACACAAATGCTATTTGATATATGCGATTTATGCGAATGATTACATCTGCTGTACCTAGAGGTATACCTATACTAAGAACACCTGAAAGAATTGGGTCAGCATTGGCGCTCTCAGCTATGTATATTATGCATCTTGCATTTATTTAGAGCACATGTAAAAGAAAAGAAAATATTGTGGAATATGTTCATAATTTATAAAACCTAATCTACAACTATGTCAACTAAATGATAACATCGTTCACTTGGGTTTCCGAATCAAGTGAATCATAATTGAATCGAGAATCGAGTAGAGGTCTCAGTGACTCACAATAGTTTAAAATAAATGAATATATATGTATATACAGTAAATAAAATGAATATTAATCTATATTTATGTGTATAAATTATCATTTAATTAATTTCTTGATTGAGCTGAATTGAGAGTCTTTATAATACGAACAATTCGCAGTTGCCGACTTCATCTATTTAAATACGAAATGTGAAATATAATTTGTCTCATTGCGCTTTATGGGTCTTTCAATTCAAGTATTTTATCGACGCTATCGGCTTTGATAATGGACGAGCCCAAATATAAATTTAGAATTGAACTCTGAAACAGCGCTTCCTCGATTAGTTATCAGATAAACTAAGTAATTTCGCCTACTGGGCGCTGATGCCTCTATATAGCGCATGGCGGTTATTTTCTTTAAGAATTTCAAAATTCGTTGTCTCACCATAAAGATAATGATACATATATAATAGAATAAATAAATAAAAAAGCAAAGTGTGGGTGGTAATTTATTAACGCTCAGCCGTGAGCCAAAAAGAAAAAAAAAAAAAAGCGAAACCAACGCGAACATTTTTATAACTTGATTTATTTAAAGAAAACATTTGGCAAATGATTTTGTGACTAAGTAAATGATTATTTGTATACCCTTTGCAGTGGGAATTATATGATGAATCTTTATTTTATTCACTATCAGATCAGATTACTATCAATAGGCGTTAAGTTGTAAAAACGTTACATTGATTTCAATTGGGAATTTTGTATAAAGATATTAGACAGATACACTATATTAATATAAGTATAGCAGTACTTTTTGACCTCTAAGGAATGACAAAATACTAATACTTATGTTTTTTATTGCTAATATTTATGATATTTATAATCATGCCAAAGTCAATGCCACCCACAAATTGTCGAGATAGTTATGCATATAGAGCCGGCAAAATATCTCTAGTCGCTAACTAAATTTATTTGTGACGCCTTTGTATCATTTCTTTCATCACATTGCTTCAGACACACACACGCCACACACTGGTCCGTCCGTCACAAATAACGAAAAAAAAAAATTGCAAAAAAGCAACAAACAGCATGAGAAAACATATCTAAAATATAAAAAAAAAAAAAGTGAACTGACGCAACGTGTCGCCAACAGCTGACAAATCGAGAGCAACACACAATTTTTTATTACCTTTTTTTTAAACATTTCATTTGTGCATACGTAGATATATGTATATAAATATATTTAATTTTATACAATTTGGTTAGGCTAAAAGAAAAGAGAATAAAAACAGCCTTCGGGCGTTTTGAATTAGTTCATAAAATTAATTATAGAAATCTCAAATCAGAAATCAAAACCGATTAGCGGTTATCGGAGGGCTCTCAAAAGGCGTTTAAACTTGATTTGGTCTTTTGTTTTGTTTCTATTTCTTTTCATTCTCTTTATTATTATTATTTTCCTTCTTTTTTTTTTTTGTTGCTTTTGTTATGTGTTCTATTTTAGTTTAATTTTAGTTGCTATTGAACTTAGCAATTAGTTGGCGCCGATTTTCGCCGGCTCGCCTGCATTTTGCTAGTTGTTTTCTCAAGCTCATGCGTTAATTAAAACTTCTCATTGTGTCAAAAAGAACAGATACAATACCTAAATGATTGGAAGCTTCCGTGGCTTCTCTATTGTTGTTGTTATTGTGATTCAGTTCTATTTTGTTCCTTTTTGGTGTTGGTCTTGGCAATTCAAACAAATTTCACATGTGTATTTGAATATATAACATAATTATTTATATCAATATATTTATATATATGCATATGTGTATGTGATGTTTAGCAGCGTGTGTTGTTAAATTAAATCACATACGCACACAGACTTCATACATTAACACACATACACCACACTAACACTAACACTAATACAGAAGCGCGCGCTCGCACAAACGCGCGAAATCAAAATCAGATCGAACTCGAAATCGCGAAACGAGCACGAGCACGAGAACGCGAATGAAAACGCGAAATGTGAACCGCACGCCCGCACGGTCTAATCAGAACTGAGCGCAAATTCTAATCAGAATCGAGCAATGTCCAACAGGCAGTGGCAGTGGCTGTCAAACGGAGCAGCCAGTGTTGTCGTGCGCTCACATCAACACAAGCCGAAGGCTTCCGGCAATCGTGTGTCTGCAATCGTTTAATAAATACACTGAGCGAAAATTGTGTTTACTCACACTATTACTTTTTGAGCAATTATTATTATTAATATTTATTTAAATTTTAAATATTTGTTATATATTAATAATAATTATCACAAATAAAAGAACATATGTTTTAAAACTATAATAATATGGTTCTATTTCTTACAGTGACTTACTCAAAAACATGTAAACACATTCAACGCTCTCTTGTTGCATATGCTTGATGCGAAGCAACAAGCCAAATGTTGCCGACCTTGCCTCAAATGTTGCTGAGCGCACGCAACAGGAGAGCGAGAGAGAGTGTGAGACCAAATGCTGAGAGCGCTGGCAGTCTGTTGCTCTGTTTTGGTTTTTATCACTGGTGCCGGCAAATTGCACACACACACATGCGCACACACACTCTCTCAAATAAACACACATGCACACGCTTGGTGAATGAAACGCACACATTGGCGCGTTCACATACAAATACACGAACAATTTGATTCGTCACACGTTACGTATGGTTAATATGTGATGTGGCATTTCTTTCAAGTTGATTTCGGTCAAGCGACATTTGTTACATATTTACTCACATAGACGCTAACTTTTTTACGTTAATCAATTAATCAATCAACATAAAGTCGATTTAATGCTTTATTAAGCCAAAGTTAATTTGAAATACTCATTAGCTAATTGGAATTTCGTTTATGCGAAAGATTTTATGAACTTGAGAAAGAAACGATATTAAAGTGAAAAGAATTGACCAATACATATAGTCACATATTATATTTGACTTTCAAATAGTATCTATGCAATTCCACCAACTATACTTCCGCTTAATTGAATTTATTGATTTCCATTTGAACTGGGGACAACTGCAGTAATTCTTTTAACAGTCGCTAGCGTTGATTTCAATGAAACTCGAAACGCAATTGCCGTCTGCACTTCAACCTCAATTTCCACAAGCTGTCAGTGGAGCTTAAATTAAATTATATATACATTGCAGTAACGAGTCCGTGCGGTTCAGTTGCCTGAGCACTTGTTAATGCCAGCTTAACAGGATATTGTCAACATTGCCTTCCGGTTGCGTAAAGCGCTAGTCTAAGAAAATGTCGACGGGCAAAAATTCCGTTAGCACGCAAACACACACACACACACATACATACTTATACTAGCACACAGAGATATGTCAAACTGTGTTGAAGTTTGTTTGCAGACTTCTGCAATTTCCGCATGACAATACGTGGCGTATAAAATTCAAACATTTCTTAGATCAGCTCTACAAAAGGCTAGGTAAAAAAAAAAAAATAAGAAAAGTAGAGCTTTAAAATTGCTAATTTTATGAATATTGGAATTTGATTAGAATTAAATAAATAATAGAAAAATACTATTTCTCATTTAATTCATGTTATTTATTTTAAATAAATTTCAATACAAATTATTGAAATGTTTATATTTGAACATTTTCTTGTTTTATAGATATTTTTATAAAATTTAGAAAAAACAAAAAAAAATTATATTTGTAAAAGCGTTTAGCTTTTTAAATTGTGTGCAATCTCTGGCATATTCCTAAGGCAATTACAGCGTCTGCATAAATTATGAGCACAACAGGCAGACACATATTACATGCATGCAAATACTCGAACTTCCACACCCACACAAGCGTAATATCCGCCAACGGGGCTTTTGTAATTTGCATAAATCCAACAAAGTTCAAATTTTAAATCTAAAAAAACAAAACAAAAATAAACTACAAAAAAAAATATTTTCTAGGAGATTTAACTAAATGAAGAGCAAATGGTTTCAGCATAAATTTGATATTAAAGCCAACTTGCGTCAATCCCTTGTCAATGTTACACATCAAAGATTAGTTTCATGCCATGCAAAAGTCATGGTCTTATTGAAGTCAAAACATATTTAAGTTTGGACCAACGCGCGCCCTTCTTCGAAAAGTTATCTAAGCTTAATTTTTGGCCAGGCGAGGGAAACCTTTCAAGAATATTGAGTTCCTGAATTTATAATGAGTCAATGACTGTGTATGTGTGTCTATGTGCCTGTGTGTGTGCATTGCGCTTTGATCAGGACTGCTGATGAGTCTCTGTGGACAAGAGCTGGCAGTTTAAGTCTGATTGGTATATTCGCTGCTTGCGCAATTAGAATATTGATAGTGTCAGAGAACGTTGTTTAACAGCTGAAAGCACTTTCTGTTATCCTTGACTCAACTAAACTAGAAAATAACTGTTTTTAATGGAGAGCGACCTAGACACGTTCAATGTTATAACACGGCCATTAAGACTCTTGCATTAATAATAAAAGGATGGCGTGATCCTTGAACTTTGTGCAAGGCGCAACCCCAAGAAAATCAATTGCATAACACGACTTTGGGGAAAAAAAATTCCCTAATAAAATACGAGTTTGGCTGCAGCTAACAGGATGTCAGTTGTGCAGAGCATAAAACCTAATTACGGATTTTGCCTTAATTAGTGCGCCCGACTTAATTACAAAACAGCAAAAACTGCACAGTCAACAAAGGCCACAACAGCAACATGCTGTGCGTGTATGTGTGTGTGTGTGTGTGTGTGTGTCAACAGCTTGTCATATTTAGCGTGTACAACGCCCGAGCGTGTGCTTTGCTTTTGTTTATTCACACATAACCCTAACCACTTTGTGACAGCTTGAAAATTTTGTGAACTATCCGAACGAAAATAACTTCAGAGCTTAACGATAAAATTTAAGTGTTAAAAGCGAACCCAAAAATTACGTACGAATTTGTGCTAATACACCCTGTAAAATGAATAACAACTAATGTGGATAGTCTATAAAAATAGTCGAAAATTCTTCAATAAAATTTTAAAGTCCCAATGATTTCGTGGAACAACTTTGGTTTATGAACCATTATCGTATTTTACTGATTGACACAAACATCTTGAATATCTAAATCAATGTCCTTAAAAAATGCAGATGAGTTGAGCTATTTGAATAAATATATTCACAAATCACACAAATCGCAAAAGGAAACCGCAAAAAAATTTCAATATAAATGAAAATTATTCTGCTGTCCAATGGGGAGAAAGAATACCTACAAAACGCGTCGCACACGCCCTCGACCCACGACTCGGAATTGACGCAAAAGTCATGAGCCCACAGCAAACTTTGGCTAACATTCGAAAAAGGAAAAACTGCTGCGTGTTTGTATTCCGTCTGTCCTTCACATAATTCTCAATGTCCGCTCTCATAGCTCGGTGGGCGTGTCCGGTGCGTGCCTTTCAGCCCATTTGCCGGCTTATCTGTGGATACCTTTAAACGACTTACGGGAAATCTCTTTAAAGCTATCCTTTTCTCATGCCCTGAGACAATTGAAAATCGGTGAAAAGTAAATGTATGTAAAAGGCAGAAGTCAGACAGGAAGTTCATTTGAATCCATAGAGTATATTTCTAAATTATGTTTTAATTATTGCACTATATAAATATATATATATATATATATATATATATATATATTTTATACATATAATATTAAATAGTAATGATAATATAATTGTTGCCCTATTGTATATATGTGCAAATGTATTGAGGCTGTACATACATATGTACATAAATGAATACTAGCTGATTTTAGGTAGATTCTTCACTCAAACATGCCAGGCGAGGCCACACATATCCTCATATGCTTCAGTTCATACTCGGGACAACACAGTCAGAGTTTAGACCTACGTATTTGTTGCAAAATTGTACAGTATTATTAAAACTACATTATTTGATTGCATCCAAGTTTATTTGTCTAAGCGAAAATATAACTCAGTAATCCTAATCGTAATCCTAGTCGTAGTAGCGAGGGCGCCATTATCTTATAACTTAAACTTACTTTTAACTTACTATATATACATATACTATATATTTTCTTTAAAAAATTAAAGCCTCTTCATTACAATTGCTATCGTTGACTTCTATTCAAAGATAAAATCTTTAAACTTTTGTTTGTATACTCTTCCTGCTTGATAAATTATGCAGCTAGTTCTAATCTCGTAAGTATATTAACAACATTTGGTGACAAAAGAATACAATACTTACCAATTTATTGTTGTTTACTTGAAAATACCCTGTGAAATGAATCAATACTTGTATAGTAGTAATAGATCAAAGAATATCCCTTGTATAGATAACATGACAAGCATAACGTCTTCTGCAAAAGATAAACTACTAATTTTTCCAACTGCAAAAATCACAAAAAAAAACTATAGAATTATTTAAGAACTCTCATCATATCGAGGATATACCATTTAGACACAAAGCTGTCAGTAAACTGTGCCTAAGCAGCATGATATACGCAAAAATATATTCATCATACGACACGTCGTCCGCATTGGCAAAGACCTAAAACTTTTGCACGTTCGCTCGCCTCTCGGCATACGAAATGAACCGCACGCACAAATCTTTGGCATATTCAATTAAGCTTTAATAGACACATTTTGAAGTCAAAAGGGACAATATGAAATAATAAAATGTTTTAATTTTACGAGCAAGACGAAAAGGATTTTCAGTTAGTTAGCCAAACTAAAAGTCATATAATGTGAAAGTATTTGATGTGTGCGTAAATTACAATGTTTAAAGATTTTTAAGCTTAAGTTCAAAATGATAGTTTAAAAGGTTTCACTTAGTTCAAAGTGGCAAGTGAAAAGGATAAAAATGAAAATAAATTAAGTCAAAATGATAAGTTAAAGTTGTACTTTTAAAGTTATAGTTTAAATATGAATATTATTAACTTCGAATTTTTTACCCAGTAGAGAATTTAACGTGAAAATTACGTGGTTAATAAATGTGGACAAAATATATGAGAAAAAGCTGCTATAGATTGTCCAATCTATATTGTCAAAGGCAGAGAGAAAAGCTCGCACTCAATTTAAATTAAATTTAAAAAAAAAAGCTTTCCAACGATAATTAAAGTGAATGTAGATACAAATCATATAAAAAAGTAAATAAAATAACACATTAAATATAATTGCATAACATACAAATGTGTGCCCCCCGGTTAATTGTTTTTCAAATTTATTTAAGGAAATGACTCCAGGCTATTATTGTTGTTAATGTTCCATTATGCGCATTTCGTTTTGTATACAGCCCAAAATTCCCTAAAGGCATTTCCTCTTGATTTTTAACAGTCAATTTAATTTGTCGTGTAATTTTTAGACAAATTTTGCCCAATATATTTAATTCATTATTTTATGCATTTCAGATGGCATTCACACCAGGCAACATCTCAATAACATGTTAATAACAAATGTAAGCATTGCTTAGCAAATGCTCTATCTCATTCTCGCTCACACACTTATTCACGGCGTTTTATACAGCCTGAAGAAAAAGTCTGTATACATTTGCCATGAACTCTTACCGCATGTAAGCAATACAAACGAAGTAAAATAAAGACATGTGAAATATATATTTAAATACATTTTATTCTCATTGCTTTTCAGTTGCTTTTCCTGCTTTCACTTATATTGTACACAAATTACACAGACAGATTAGAATAGAGTACAGAGTGTAGCATTTTAATGTTTGCAGTTTTTAAAATTAATTATCAAATGCATTAAACGGTTTTTTTACAGCTAAAGTACATACATACATATGTTATTGGTATTGTTCTCAAGTTTTATTTGAATTCTTCTTAAATACTTATCAAATCAAGGTTATTTTTCCATTACGTTAACGCTTTTAATACAAGGCAAAATGCACAAAACTTTCACAAAGTTTCTCATCGATCTCTTTCATCTTTAGAACATTTCGAAAAATTATGTTATACATATCCAATGGCATTTGAAACTGACTGAGTTTGGTGGTACGAATGACTGACTGGTTGATTGATTGACTGACTGACTGACTGACTGTTCAACGACTGACTCTATTATATAGCAACAAAGGCGTGACTTGCCTATTGTTAACACACATTCCATTTATATATAGTATCAAAAATACTTTATATTCATTTACAAATTTTTTTAAATATTGTAGATAATACCGTTAACAAAAATACTTGACAAATAGGAATTTCGCTTTTCATTTCTGACAAATTCACAAAAATAGTTTATATTAATTTGGAACCACAAATTAGGTGACTTGTATACATATATATATGTGTGGATGTGTGTGTGTGTGATTTAGTGTCTGTGCGAAGTTGTTTCTCTGTATGTGGTGTGCCTTATGCCCAATCCTTCTTGATCTCAAAGGTCCAATCCCACTTAAGATGTATGTGCTTGTCATCATCCGTGAATACCGATGAAACAGAGTAGGTGCCCCTCGACACCATACCCGAAGGCGCCTCCTCAGCTGGCGTCAAATAGAATTGAATTTCCTTCTTGGGGGGATAGGAGCCAACCATATGCGTCATTTTATCCACTGCGATAAAAAAGGCAATATTATTATTTATTATAATTATAATTATAAGTACAATCATAAGAAGCAACAAATCAGGCTTACCGACAACTTAATGCAATAAAAATCAATTATCCAGAATGTGTTAGACATTAAAGTTATAAAGATATTTCATATTTAATATTGTCTTAGCACATTACTAAAGTAAATATAGCAAACGTTATTAGCACTATATAAACCACACTAACTACGCCACAAAACAAAGCTGTGCCATCGAAACTGCCGCCCATTTTATATTTTAAATAGAAATGTATTTGGCTTGAAGGTATAAAACATACTAACAACCTAGTGAGGTACAGTACGACGAAACCAGCCGAGTATAACAATTCAAAGCCCTAAAAGTGCATTCGTCAAGGCCAAACGACATTGGTTAATTGTTATACAAGATTTATTCAAACATATTTCTATGTTGGATAGCAAATATATTTACTATAAAATGGAAAATATATATTTATTAATGTCAACCTTACAATTTCTGATTTCTATTAACCTATCAAGGGACAATCGCTATTTTAATATTGTTTAATATGCGAATGATATGCTTACCTGGTACTCCCATTCGATAGGTCTTTTGCACATACTTAAGCCCATGAACAATTTCACGTTGCACAATAAAATCGATGCGCACCTTATATTGAACACCTTCCTTAATCACAAAGAGCTGAGGTGAAAGTCCAGCAATCAGTTAAGTCTGCATATAGTCGCTTTATACAAAACTCACCTGCTTTTTCAGCTGACTAATATCTCCACTCAAATCCAATTCCATATCTTCACGTCCATCAACGACAAGCGCCAGTTTTTTAACAATCACTTTTCGGTTATCATTAGGATCTTTTTATATAAATTGAAATACACGGTTTTAATAAAAACGGCTATAAATATTAATCTATCTATATTTACCAACTATTATAGTTTCGGCTTGAGCTGCACCCAGCAAAGCCTCCTTATAACGACGCAAACTTTCATCTTCCTGATCGGCAGCCATTATCTCCTCAATTGTCTTCTCCGGTGGAGCCTGATAGTTGGCATCGTGCACATCCTCATCATGTGGCTCAGGATGTTGGTGCGTCTCTGTTTCAGCCATGGCAATCTAACTGAAAATATTCACATGAAAAAATTTTAATATTAAAAGCTATATATCTTGTGGTGTAATCAATAATAATAAAAATGTTACTTTCGATTTTTCACTTATGCACACAATGGTGAGTATATACATATACATACATATGTATATTTTTTCGTAGCCTTGTTGTAAACTCCAAATTATAAATCTAGTGCTCTCTTAAGAGCTTTATTTATTGTTGCCCATCGCATTATTTAACTGTTTTAAATGTTATTTGTCGATATACACCAAATTATTTCATGACGTTCAATAATATTGATTAAAATCGCATTATTAACGCATAAGTGAACGCTGCTTAGCCACAGAAAGAAAGCTAGTCAACACATGAATGCAGCTGAGCTCGTATACATACATAAATACAAGTACACATACATAAATATATATACATACATATATAGACCTGACCGAATACGGGCCCGCATGGGCAGATAAGGCAAAAAACACAGCAATAGAGCGAAAAGGCATGAGGAGGGCGCTCGACCGGCATTGAATAATATTGACCAGAATGGGTTGGCTGCTATCGCCCCCCACACGCATACACAAACAGACACACACACATATTGAACTTTTCTTGTTTTATCTGTTTTTTTGTTGTTGGCATTGTTGTTCATTATCTAAATACACGTTGCTTAGCGTTATGCCCATTTCCTTTTCTGTAAAAAATTTATTTTGTTCGATTTCAATTACAATTTACTTAAATGGATTCCTATATGCACAATGTACTAATTTAAATATACTTGTTGACTTATTGTGGGCATAATAATAATATTTGTTATTCTGACGCATGGCCAGCGACAAACGAGATAATAAAATTATATTTTTATATAGCTTTATATATTTTACTTTCCTACTTTATACATATTACTCGAATAAAGAAAAAAAATAAAAATAAAAAAATACGACAAAAATATGAATTCTATGGTAAAAAAAAAAACTTTTCTTTTTTTTTTTTCGTTTGGCAACACAAATTCCAGTTTGCCATTGTATTTGAATTGGAATTACGAAACGAAAATTAATTAAGTGTGAATGCAAAATAAACAGGCCAAAGGCGAAGTGAAATAAGAACATTTGGAAGCAACCAAACGATCAAACGAAACAAATTTCAAACACACACAAATCCAGACAAGCGATTGATAGAAAAGCAACAATGGAGAAAAAATAGCCTAGACGACCCCCCGTCAAACTGTGAGCAATTTTCTCCGAGGAAATTTTGTTCAAGGAAATTAAAGCAGCGATGACGCTGCTGCGTAGACAGCCTGATAAAATAATGCACGGCACGAAGCGGCAGAAACCCAGACGCATGAATCACACACACTAACACAAGCGCATACATCCGCACCTACCACCTACAAGCATTGAGGCCGGTGTTCTCCGTTGGCTCTGTTGGCCAGCAAAATATTTTCGGGAGTGGCGTAGCTATGGCTAAAGATAAGCGTTTGTTTCAAAATTTTCAACCTAATATTGTTATTTTGCCTGCACACACATGTGTGAGCACACTGTGTACATTCTTAACAACTTACCTCTATATTCTTTGAATATTGGTTTTATAGTTTAAATACGCAAGTATTTTTCCACAATATATTATTAACACAAATAATTTTAATATAAACAAGAAAAACAACAAAAAACGCGCAGCAAAAGGTGCAAGCTGTGACAATCTGCTAGAGATGAGTGATGATCTTTTGTACTCGATACTTTACAAAAATATATATACGTATCGATACTTATATATACTTATCGACTCATATTATGGAATCACACATTTCCAGTAACTAATAAATAACAACTCTTTTATAGATATATTAGCAATTATTGTAGAAATTAACTAAATTTCAGTTTAAGTAAGGTAAAGCTGACCTAAAATGATGTTCAGATACTAATAAATGGAAAAGAATGCCGTTAGTCAAAAAGTTACAGCGATTGGTACTAGTACTTTTAAACTAGCAGGTATCTCCAGTGCTCTGTTGTGTAAGTAATCGCGAATGTAACTTACCAAAGCCGCATCAGCTGTGGATTACTTCATCGCCACATTAAAATCGTAACAAAAATCACCACAAAATGCAAACTTCACAATACTTAAATCAACTACACACCGCTGACAAACTGTCCGAAGAACCATGGCCAGAAGATGCGACACTCTATCAGGTAAAAGGAGAGCGGCACAATAATATTCAATATTTATATGTGTTCTTATTCCTACCAGCCCTTTGAGGCGGAACAGATCTTATTACCAGAGAGCGCCAGCTGCTTGGCTGTGAAGGCATATTTAAAAATGTGCAACTTACCGTTTGGTATACGCACTTGCGCAAATGCGGAGCACATGTCCCCCGGCGGCCGAATGACCAAATTACCATTCATCCGCGCGGGTGCCTTCTTATTTGCAGAGTTCGAACCTATTGTGAATTTTGTGGAGCAGAAGGATATGGCCATTGGCAGCTGGCAGGATGAGGACGAAAAGGCAGATATGCGCACATATGTCTCGCTTGTAGAGAACATCTTCACTATGGCGGAACTGTATGTTAGCTTTAAAAACGAACGTGTCTACAAAGAGGTTACTGCACCACGTAATGGAGCTGTATATCCATGGCCATTGAATGCGATGCAAAATTACAGCAAACGTCGCAATGCACTGCGTCAATTGAAGGTCTATCAGTGGCACGACCTGAATATCGATCAAGTCATCGACAAGGTGGCCAAATGTTGTGAAACACTCGAATATAAACTGAAGGAATCACCAGATACACCATTCTTCTTTGGAGATCAGCCCTGTGAATTAGATGCTATCGCCTTTGGCCATTTGTTTACGATCTTAACAACAAGGCTGCCAAATATGGCACTGGCGCAAACTGTACAGAAATTTGGTCATTTGGTGTCATTTTGTCGGTTCATAGATGAGAAATACTTTTAAATGAGGTGCTTGCAAGAATAGATTTAAAATGGTTCACGCTCTTATCATTTTGTATATAAAGAATATGTGAGAAAATTAAATTAATTTGTTTAAGTTTCGCTTATGTTTAGCCCGCAATCTTACGTTTAACACTATTTTTTTGTAGCATTTATCCACCACCGTTAAAGCATTTACCATGCTCTGTACAATACAATTGCCTTGGTTTATAATTTATCTCTCGGCGCCGCTTCAAGAAAACCAAGCCTCAATTAAATATTGCTTTGAACTTGACCTAATAACTCAATATATTATTTAAAAGAAAATAAATATTTATCTCTGGGCGCAACTAATAAATATTTTTCAACAATACAATAGTTGATTATTTTGTATTATAAATGTTAAATAAATATAAATGTTAATTAAACTGAAACTGATTTATATGTTTACACCGAAGGCATAATCGACAAGTCATTATCAATAAATGCATTAATTAATCTGAATTGATTTACTTGTAACGGCATCTTTCGAAAGGTGGAAGCCTTGATCTCAAATAAATTTGAATTACTTATTTTTGGTGTCAAGAATTCTTATATTTTCTACTACTACTACTACATGCATACATAACAAGCAAAGCACACACACTAGTTCTCACACTTACAAATCGACTGGGCTCTGAGCAGGAATATATAAGTTAAGGATGTGTAGTAGGCTGGATCTCCTATCAGACATTCGAGAGGAGAACACATCATACGGAGCTGATTCTGTTCAGCTTATATTCGGACGAGACAGAGTTTAGACCTATTGTTCCTAAAGTATACAAAATTATTTAAAATATTGTATTTCATTGAATCCAAGTCTATTTGTATACGCGAGAATATAACTCGCTGCTTAACTTATATAGTTTATGGTGTCTGCTACGCCTGATGCATGCATATATCAAACTCTTACCCTGATTTCCCATTTTCAATTGATACAGGATAAAACCATTAACAGGCACAGCTAAGCTACATGTTTACGACAAATCAATATTCATTGATTCATGCCCGTTTTATAGTTAGGGTAAATTTTAACTATAACTTGAATTGACATTGACTAAACTTTTAAATCCCAATTCTTCGAATGGCTTTTCTTGCTACCGTAAAAATCTTCTTTTAAACGTTCAACTACCAACTGGGGCCTTAAGCCCACAGCTTCCTTCACATAACGGAAGAACGTTTCAGACTTAAATAAATTAGTAACGAATTTTAGTGCACTGTAAAAATATATATGCAACATTTTATTCAGCGTAGCTTATATAGATTTTTTTTATTCATTTTCTAAATGGTTTGCATTTCGCTTTTCTGTAAACTTTGTTAGCGCTAATTTACAAAATATTTTATAAATATTGAATTCGTATGGAATTCAATAGAATTGCATACATAAATTCATTTTGCAATGTACATGGGTTTGTTTGTAAAATAGTCATACATAATTATTACAATTGTTTAAATGGAAATATGTGCATCATAATCGTTAAGTAACTTGCATTCAAATATATTCATAAATATGTGTGTATATATAAATATATATTTGTCGCTGCACTTAATATTTATTTGGTACCTCAACTTTAAAATTGATATTTGTTTTTTATTATTATTGTTATTATATATATTTTTTTGTTGAATGATGTTACTGAACACATTACAAATGTCCAATATGCTAAGTTATACAATTAACACAACACAATAATAATAATGGTAATTATAATAAAAAATTATGCATTTTGAATAAACTATGCGCAAATTGAAATTTAAATTTAAAATTGAATTTGAAGACTTAAAAAACCAAACCACAAAATATAACGAAACGCCACCGTCCTCAATTGCCTCCTTTTCGTCCCCATTCCGATGCACTTGGTTTCTCAGTTGCAGCAACAGCAGCAGCGCCGCTTGCGTCAGCGTCTTTCGTATTTTGTCACTGGCACAGACAGACGCGTGCGCAACCCATGGGACTGAGCTGCGGTGCTGCTGCTGCCGGCGCTGCGCTCCACTGCGGAACGACGCCGTTTACTATTGTTGTTGTTGTTGATGCTGTTGCTATTTGCTGGCAGTGAAAGATTATTGCTTTTGTTGCGCGTCGATGATCCGTTACCAGTGGCGTTGCCCTCGCTGTAGCGCTGCCTTTTACTGATCACAGCAGTATCTGTGTGTGGGTGTGTATATGTGTGTATGAAAGAGAATGTGTGTAAAATATTTGGTAATATGAATGCAAATGTTAAATGCGATTTACGAATTACATTTTCTAGCTTAATTATCTTTAACGGGGACAGTAGGACTCCCAGTTACATCAACATCAACTTCATTATCAACACCATCATCAACATCACCATCATCAGCATCATCAATATCATCAATATCACCATCAATATGATTAACTGCTGCATCAACATCATTAACACCATTCCCATTGACATTCTCATTGTCATTGTCATTGTCATTGCCATTGCCATTGTCATTGTCATTGTCAGCAGCTAATACCTGAGGCGCATCCACAGCGGCCAGTTCTTCCAACTGCTCCACATCAGTAATTTCTGCTGTTAGCCAAAGCACATTGTAAAACAAATGTAAATCCGAAACAAACAAAAGATGGAAAACAAATAGAAAGAGAGAAAAAAAACATTGGGCAATTTGCCATGATAATAATAAATTTTGATACCAATTTTGAATAAATTTGTTTTTTTTTTTTTTCTTGTTTACTGGTCGTTTGGCGTTATCAATGAGAACTTCCCATGGATATGACTATGACGTTGGCACAGTGATCCTTAATATGTTAGAGTAAGAACATATATGCATATAAATGAATGGTTAGACATGTACTAAGGAAACACATACATACATAAAAATTAGTTATTTACGACTGGCTGATTAACTGACTACGCTGACGTAGAAAATGTGATATTCAATAATTATTAAAATAAAAAAGCCTATTCACAACATACGTCTTTACAGAACAAATAAGTGAACCAAATAAAGGGTATGCTAAAGGGAAACGTTACTTAATTCATTGCACTCAATTGTCATTAAACTAAATTAAATTAATATGAGTATGATGAAGCATAATGATGTGGTTATGATGAATGATGAATGTTAGGGGATTGAAATTCGTTTAGCCCGTAATTGGCCGTCACTTACCTTTAGCGATCAATTTGCGTTTTGATAAAGAGTTGGCAGTTCTGTTTTCGGAGGCACTTAGTCGTCCGCCGTTGGCGTTGCGCTTGAGACCCGGATCGGAACGCCGTTCGCGTGTGGTAGCCAAATTGGCAGTGATCGGTTGATCGGCACTCTTTTTGGCCACATTTTTGCTGCCATTGGCCGCCGAGCTATCCTGGCCGTCAAGCGCGGCTGCAGCTGCGGCGGCGGCTGCGGCGTTGGCTCGCTTAAGATTAGCCGGCATGCGCTTGGGTGGCTGCATGGCGCTGGTAATATTGCCCGATGAGGTAGTTGCTATATCATTGATAGAGTTAGTCGCTGGTTTCTGTGGCGACCTTTGCTTTAGATCGTCCTGCTTCTTGTGCATGCCCACATCTAACCAGTATTTAAGTTGCGCCTCGCGCTGTCGCTGCATCAGCTCCTGGCCGGCAGCATATTTACTAAGCAACCCCTGTAGCTTCTGAACAGTCTTGTAAACTGTCTCTGCCGCAATCAGACCGTAATCGAACAGCGAGCACATATGCAGTATGAAATTGCGATAGAGATTCTTACGTATAATCTCATGGCCTTTGGCATCCAGGAACATTTCGCAGGCCAAGGGCAGCTGGCAGTCACCCACAAAGCCATGCCGCATCACATGCAAATTCCAAAGCTTCATTAGCTCCTTCTCGCCTTCGTTGACATCGGAAAACTCATCAATCATTTGTATGGTCTTTTGGCGCAGCCAAAGTGGATCGCTCTCGCCTTCCGAATCAATGTCCAGCTCTTTAGGATGTACCGGCAGGCAGGTCTCCGTATGATGATATAATCTATAGTAAATATAGATTAATTTTCATCGAAATTATGAATTTAAGTTATGTGCTTACCTATTGTGTCCGGTTATGTATGAACGCTGATTGCTAATGTCATCCTCATCCAACTCTAGGAATTCATCAAGGCAGGTCTTTTGTCGCCTGGGCCTACATACCATCAAGCTAGTGACAGATGTACGTCTTACCGGACCACATGTGCGCGCAAACGATGAGCCTGATGGTCCGGCCAAATCATACGGTGAACCGGCATAGGATCCATCGTACGCATCATTGATGGTCACATCGATACGAGCACCGCTGCCCGCCGGCTGATACGTAAAATTGAAGCGTGCATGACACAACTTGAGATGCTTTAATAGCGCATACAAGCGCAGGCAGTCTAATCCACACCATGGACAGTTCAACTCCTGCGTGTACTCTGTCTGCTGACGCGTATTGTTGCTGTACATAAAATTGTATACGATTTGTATGAGTTCCGGTACTGCCTTGCAGACACTGCCGTTCTTAAGGCCGCTACAGTTGTTATTGTTATTATTATTGTTATTGTTATTATTGATATTTATGTGATTAAGATCCGCCTCGGAATCCAAATGCTGTACATAACGTTGTAACTCGGGTGCTGCAATAACGTCGGGTAACTGCTCATTCGACAAAGTCAAATGAAATTTTAGCATAGGACTCTGCTGGTACACATCGTAGCTCAATGAAAGTGGAATGTAGCTATCAGGCATAGTCTCCCAGGTGCATTTCTTTGGTGAGAACGATTTAATGCTCGACGAATTCAACGGCTGCAGCATTGCCTCGTATTCGCCTTCAGTGATAAAACCACTAGATTTTTCATACAGTATCAACTCCGAGCCATACATCTTCTCATTGCTGCGTGATCGTTTGCTTGGCGGCGTTGCTGTTGGAAAGTAAATCACATAAATAATTAAAAATTTAACTATATTTCAATCTCGTATCTCACCTGCATTTTCATCGTTGCACGCCTGTGGTTGCATTTTGATGCGAAAGAGCAGCTTGTAGAGCGTATGCTGATCGCCCATGGGTCGCATTGTCTGCAGAGGAATGCTAATGGTGGCATGCTCATTGACTCCCTCATTTGGATTGTAAACTATTTGGCAGCTTTTACTCAATAGCTCCTGAAAGTCCAGTGTGCTATCCTTGCGCTTGCTACGTGTGATCTTATAGAGGGTTGTCTCCACGCAGACCCTTTCACCCGCTTGGCAGAGTAGCTGATCCTGTCCCTGCCTCATCAGCTCATCGGTGTCTTGCGGCTTAAGCTTCTCGTGTAGCGAATCATATATTATATGCAGGTAGTTTTGGGTTACAGCCTCAGACTTTTGTGTGATTATGTCCAAAATGGAGTCGATCTTGAAATTTGCACGTTTCTTGTTATTCCGTGACATACGCTCCTTCATATAACTAAGTGTTCGATTTAGAAATATGGGCTGCAAAATAAGAAACACAATTTAACTAAAGCTGCATCCAAAAGTAATTAATTAGCTTACGTTTGTCTCGTGCCGATTGCGAAGGTAGCGATAGATTTGTGTGGGTTCTGTAAAAGTTTATTGATTAGTAACACTGCAGCTAAAAATGTTGAAAAACTTTCAAACATACTTTCAAATGCCTGTAAAAAGAGTTCCTGCTCTTGCTGATGTCCATTCAGTTTTGCATGGGTTTCATTTGTTGATAGATTTGCTGCTGCTGCCGCAGCCGCAGCCGCTGCCGACGCTGGCGCTGCCGACGCTTCGTTTTTGGCAGCATCTGCATGTCTACTTACATTATTTATTCCACTTATATTGTTTGCAACAACACCCGCATTATCGCCATTGTCCCTTTCACGTTTCTTAGTAGGTGCCATTGTTTTGGGGGGGAGGCGGAGGGTGCTACCTTTGCCTCAGCCGTTTTACAAACACACCGCCGCTTGCTCACACACACGCACTCACACACTTTGCCCTGATGTCTGCTGTAGCGTTGCTGCACTTTCAGCAAACACAATTTATCGTTGCATTTGGTTGTTAACACATTTTTATGTTTTGTTCAGCGCATGAATTTTGTTTGTTTCGTTTTTTTCCGTAGTTTCTTCAGTGTTTTCGCGTTTTTCTTTTTCGGCGCGAAACCGTATGCTTTGTGCAGCGTTTTTGGTGTTATTATAGCAGCCGTGTCACGATACAACTGCATGATATATACTAATAAATGTAATATCTGTCAGTACTATAGTCAGAGCCATTTGCTGATATATTTAAATAGTCTTACAATTGTATCTTGTTATTTAGTTTCAATAATTCAACTTTAATAAGATGAAATAAAATAATTATTTTAATTAATTTACAAATCGTACCGTGCAAGTGGCCTTTCAACTTAAACACACCCCCGCGATGTTTTACAACATTGTATTTGTTTGAGTATTAATTCAGCATTTATTTATTTAGTTGTACTTAAGAGAACCTTATTACATTTAATATTTTCAGAATAAAGCAAAACGATTCTGATATATGAATTAACTCAATGTCTGTTTGTAATGCTCAAAAAAATATCTTATCTTGAATTTACTGTCAGCTGTTTTCCAGTGTTGTATTCGATGACTGTCAGCACCAACTTTTAACAGAAAAGCGTGCGCTGTTGGTTTTGCAGCTTTGAGTAGTCTACAAAATCATCTTTTGCTTAAGGAAATAGGTAAATATTAATAATTAATACAGCTGAAATCGTATTGCTGTTCAATGAAAATAAGCAATATGCAGATACAACTAATTAAGCTCAGCGATAAGTTGACGACAACTTACACTTGGACACACATACATATACAAGTGTGAGCAATGCATTTGGTTGATTTTGTTTAACAAATTATTTTCCAGGCCCAGACCGGCAACTGTTTAAAAACTTCAAGAAATCTCAAAAATTCCAAATATTTATCGTAAAAAATGGATAAAAATAACACAGCCCTGTATAAAAAAATGCAAGCAGAGGTTGAGGCATATCAAAACCTGCAAAAGTGTAAGAAAATTACAATTTCCTGTAATCGGTATTCATATAATAACATTTTTCATTTGCAGCTTGTGTTAAGGTAGTTAAGCAACGAGCACTTCTAGAGAGCCAGCTAAATGAAAATAAATGTGTGCTAGAGGAATTAAATTTACTTGGCCCCGACAACAAAGTTTTTAAACTATTTGGTCCTGTCCTGGTGAAACAGGAGCTGGAGGATTCCCGTCAAAACGTTGGGAAACGCATTGAATACATCTCTAAAGAATTAAAAAGTTCAACGGATACACTGGAAAATATGTATGTTAATTGATTTCGATCACTATTGAAATATATTAATTATTTTTTCTTTGCAGGGAAAAAGATATGCTGAAACATCGCGAGGCTGTCTCTAAATACCAGCAGCAATGGCAAGTCGCGGCAGCCATGAAATAATACAAAGTGCTTTTATTATTATTTACTACATTTTGTCATTTTTAATAGGCATTCGCATTGACTCAAAAATAAAACAATTGATTTAAATTTGTTGTGTATGCCATATATGATATATCAGCAAGTGTATTTATATTTCGTTGTCTCTAATATATGTGTTCCTATGTTTATTTCCAATTTGTTCCTCTGTTAATGTCATAGGGATAGAATCGAATTTCGATAACATTTATATCATCAGTATCGCATCCCTGGCTGGTGTGCGAGCGAGATGCATTAATCGAGAGCATTTAAAACACTGAAATTTGTACCACAAAAATTGCCACGAAGAACAGAACTCTCTTTAGTGCCGCATCAAAATTAAACAATTGAAGCTGTATTGTCAGCAAATTAAGTCACTTACATATTTGTTGTTTAAAGTGATAAAACAATGGGATCAAGTCATAGCGTTCACGTACCCGGCGGCGGCACCGAAGGTAAAATACACAACCACGTAAACTGTGTCAATTACTCTAGAAGAATTGACAACCAATCATATGCATACACGCATACACGCACACACTCACGTAAATGGAAAATAAACACAATTTTTGTATTTTCAAACACAACAATAGGTTACCACGTACTCAAGGTGCAAGACAATTCGCCCGGCCAAAAGGCTGGCTTGGAGGCCTTCTTTGACTTTATAGTAGCCATAGCAGGCACACGTCTCGACCAGGACAATGATATGCTAAAGGAGTTGCTACGTCAGAATGTGGACAAGCCAGTTCGCATCACCGTCTATTCGAGCAAAACACAAACTGTACGCGAGCTGACATTGACGCCCAGCAACAGCTGGGGTGGGCAAGGATTGTTGGGTGTTAGCATACGCTTCTGCTCGTTCGAGGGTGCCAATGAGAGTGTCTGGCACATTTTGGAAGTGCATCCCAATTCACCGGCCGAGCTTGCGGGTCTTCGTGCGTACAGCGATTATGTGATCGGCGCTGATGCCATTCGCCATGAGAACGACGATCTATTCACACTAATCGAGACTCACGAGCAGCAGCCGCTTAAGATGTACGTCTACAATCTGGACGATGATGCTTGCAGAGAGGTTACCATCAAGCCGAACACAGCTTGGGGCGGCGAGGGAGCTCTTGGATGTGGCATTGGTTATGGCTATCTGCATCGCATACCAGTGCAGCCTGCACCTGCACCAGCTCCTTCAACGGGACCTGCTGCCACGGCTACATCAAGTGGCCAATCGAATCCAGTTGTGCCGCCTGTTGTAGCCACCAGTGCTGTTGTTGCACCAACGTTGCCTTACATACCGCCACTGGCAAACACATTTGGTTCGACTAACGCCGAAATCCGGCCACCAACTGTTGAGCCACCGGCACAGAGCATATTTAAAACCTATTTCAATCCGGACGATGCAACGGACGCATTAAGCACAGCACTTGATAACCAGGCAACAATTGCTGAACCCCAGGTAGCCACCCCTGCCGGCAGCATTGCACCGCCCGCAGTTCCAGCTCCAGCTCCAGTTGCTGCTACTGAGGCCCCAGCAGTGCCGCAACCACAACAACAACCAATTGCACCCCCAGCGAATATCTATATACCCGGCGTCTTCGACCCCAATGTCCCACAACAGAGTACGAATGTGAGCGTTGGCGGCATACCGGCTGCCCAATTGCCATTCCCACAAGCAACTGCAGCAACGCTGCCACCACCAGCCGTACCCATGTTTTCGATGGCCGGATTGCCGCAGCAACAACAACAGCAGATCTATATGACCGCACCGGCAGCTCTATCGTATCCAGCAGCTGGATCCGCTGCCCAGACCGTGCCCACGTATCCTCAGGTGCAACCATCTATGGGCGGTCTATTTCCTACTCAGCCAACACCGCTGCCACCGCAAATGGCGCATGTATTTGCTCCGCCGCCACAGTCGCAGCAACAGCCGGCGCAAGCAGCAGCCAGCACTGAACAAACACAGCTAGGAGCACCACAAGCGACAGCCGCACCACCACCTGCAATGTCAAGTGCTTAGACTCCACTCACCAGACAGTTATATTTACCAATTTGAGCTTCTGTACGTTGTTGGCGACTTTGCATAAATTGTCGTTAAGTTTAATAATGTGATTTGTTTTTATGATTCTTATTGCGATGAACCGAAATCACAAGTGACAACTGTCAAACATTTCAGTGCATAAATGCATAAATATAAAACGATACATTTACATTTATTATTATAAAAACAAATATTATCTAAATATATAATATACATATGTATGTATATTTAAAAAGTACCGTAACATATGAATAAACTTTGTATGGGGAGAGAAATGCGCACTGTGAGCTACATCAAGGATTAGTAAACAATTTGAATACTTGTGCAATGTTTAATGATGTTTTTTTTTTACTCTCAATAAGATATGTATGCTGTATACGTTATTTAGCACATTGAGTCAATCATCGTCTGTTTTTGAGCTGAAGGGTGGGTTTGATGAATTTGTTATAATTAGGTTTCTAACATGATTATTAAACTTTGCATTTCAAGATTAAAACCAGAAATAATGTGGACTATCATTTCGTTGGATTTATATAATCGCCCATTTCGAAGGTCAAACAAAGATTTGGTCTCCCTTCTAGTCTTTGTCAATTTTTTTATAAGGGTGACGGTTACGGTTTGATGTCTTTAGACTTTAAAGACTTACATATTTTACGTTCAAGATTCAAAATTAAAAATTCATTTCACTTGTAGCTATATTCTCGACTAGATCTTAAGCGAAATGAAGTTCGCTCTATTAATTGCAGTAGCTGGAATTTCACTGGTATCTGCTCAACTACCGACTGTAAGTGCTAATAGAATAAGATTATTTGATTAATTATAACATAATTATTATATAGGATCCCGTTGCACTCACTGCACAAGTGCTGCAACTCGTGGATTCGAATGAGCAGCTGCAGCAGAAAGTAAACGACTTGTATATGAGATTAGCTGACCTTCGTTACAAGAAACAGCTAATTGAAAATCTAAAGTTTATGAAAGAAATACTTCTGAATAAATGCAATTCAGTTGGAAATGTTGGATCATCGAACAATGGATTAACCCAGCCATTAGTGTATAAAGTGGACCAACTAAAGATTACCGTCGACAGTACAAAGACTCTTCTCCAAACGACTAAATACACGTTGGTCAACTTCTTGGATCAATTGAGAATGAAGTGCGATAAGTACTCTGGCCCGCCATTTGCATTTGAAAGTGTTAGTGAAAATAATGGAAATAGGGGTAATAATGGAACTAATATCTTTGATGTTAATTTTGGAATTAATGGATTTGATGGATTTAGTGGATTTGAAGAAATGAATACCTACCCACAGCAAAATTGATAAATATATGCGATACCTTCGATCATTATTAAAACATATATGTATGTATATAGTTCACATATATACATGTTTTTGGTATATTTATGTGTATTTGCAAAGTACTGTATCATATGAATAAACTTGTATATGTAAAAAAATAACAAGTTATTGGATTTTCTGCATAAGAGACTTATTTATATGCTTTACCCATTGGGCAAAGCATCATCTGTTTATGCCCTGAACCCATTGAAAATGGGAAACCATCGTGTAAAATGTATGTAGGAGGCGTGGCTGAACCCTCAAAGAACGTTTATTTTTGATCAAGGGGATGAGCTGAGTGGATATAGTCCTGTCCGTCAGTCAGTTTTTACGTATTGACTTCATAACCTATAAAAGCTAAGGACTTCAAATCTTTTTTTAGGTCCATATATTGTCAGCGCAGATCAAATTAATTTTAAAACAACGATAACCATTATCGCATGTCATGTTATTGTTTAAAAACAATCAAAAAATTATTTATATAATGAAATCTTATTCTTCTTTAAAGATAGTATACAATTTGGATTGTTTGTTTAATTTGCAGAAATTTCAATTAGTCTTGTGCATTGGCAAAAACACACCCATAATTCGTATTTTCTCTCTCTGAAAATTTGATGAAGATAGTTGCTCTTCAAGAGGATTATTCAACAAATTAATTCCCATTATAGCCAAATCGTCTGCTTAAAAGCGGAATATCAGTTTTTTTCCAGGTTTTAGGAGATGTCCTAATTGAGAATGCTCGATTTAAAGGATTACTGGATTTTATCAAGTTTCTTTTACGATAATTAAACTTTGCATTTTTAGATAAAACATAAATAATGGGGATTACATAATCGTTCGACACTCCCCATCCCTTCCCCCATCGTAATCGTTGCCAATTATTTTATAAGGGTGACGGTTACGGTGTAAAGGGTTTAGCTGCGAGCTGCGAGATTGAAAATTCAATTTACTTGTAGTTTTATTCTCGAAGCGAAATGAAGTTCGCTCTATTAATTGCAGTAGTTGGAATTTCACTGGTATCTGCTCAAGTACTGACTGTAAGTGATAATAGAATAGGAAAATTATTTATTTGAATAATAATAATAGTAATTATTTAATAGGATCCCGTTGCACTCACTGCACAATTTCTGCAACTCGTGGATTCGAATAAGCAGCTGCAGCAGAAAGTAAACGACTTGAATATAAGATTAGCTGACCTTCGTTACAAGAAACAGCTAATTGAAAATCTAAAGGTTATGAAAGAAATACTTCTGAATAAATGCAATTCAGTTGGAAATGTTGGATCATCGAACAATGGATTAACCCAGCCATTAGTGTATAAAGTGGACCAACTAAAGATTACCGTCGACAGTACAAAGAATAATCTGCAAACGACTAAATATATATTGATCAACTTCTTGGATCAATTAAAAAAGAAGTGCGATAAGTACTCTAGCTCTTTATCTGTAGAAGTTAGTGAAAATAATGTAAATTGGAGAAATAATGTTAACGTAATTGTTGGAATCGGTGAATTTGAATTTGAAGGAATTAATAACTACACAGAAAAAAATGGATAATAATAAAGGGAGTTTATTATTAAAACATATAGTAATATATTTATATGTGCATATATTTAAACATATATTTACATAAATACTATTTATACATATAAAATATGAATAAACTTTGTATTAGCACTGCGAGCTGATCAAGAATTAATATACAATTTTATAACTTGTGCAAGGGAATTTTATGTTTTATAAAAAATATGCTTTATACAAGATCTACTATACAGGCTTTTATTAATTTTATTAAATTGCTCATAAGATTATTGAGAAATTAGTATTGCTAAGGTCAAAGCTTTGTCTGTGGCTGAGAATTATCTGCCGATTGAGAATTATGAGAATAATACGCCGAATGTAAGTGCTAATATAAAATTGAAATGATTTATTCATAAATTTAAATTCAATAAATATGATATAGAATGCAGTGAGTAATTTGATGACCTTTCTTTAAAAGATCAACTAAGTGATCGTCTGAAGTCTATGAAAGAGTACTTCAAAAAAAGTTCAAGCCAATTGGAAATACTGAAGTAGAGACCAGATTGAATCAAAATTCGGAGTTTAAAGTGGCCAAATTAAAGGCCAAAGCTAGTCAAAACACGCTACTAAACTTATTGAATCATTTGGCAAGCAAGCACTGCAATCCCCAACAGCCCACCCCCTCCACCTACATAAAAAAATCATTCAATTTTTTCCGTTTGTTCCGGCCAAACTACTGCCTACAGAGCATATATTCTTAAATATATATTCTTAAATATATATATATATATATATATATATATATATATATATATATATATATATATATATATATATATATATATATATAAT
The DNA here is from genome assembly GCA_030914345.1 of Drosophila koepferae. Lineage (NCBI taxonomy): Eukaryota > Metazoa > Arthropoda > Insecta > Diptera > Drosophilidae > Drosophila > Drosophila koepferae. The sequence goes on from JAUESR010000200.1 coordinate 1,378,287, forward strand.
ATTCATTTATCGGTATATAATATAGAATTTTCCATTAAAATTGCAATCAAAAAATAGGAACAATATTTATATATTTAAGTTTTTATTTATTATTGTATGCCATTTGCGCTAATTGCCAATGAAGAGACGACCATTTCTTTTAGGGAGTTAGGTTTAATTTTGGACTTTTAGTAAATGGGCAATATTCATTTGACATTAAATAGACGTGAAATTACTTGACAAAATTAGGATTCTTCTTTAATATGACAAAGCCTTCCATGACGGGTGTTAGCGAGATATACTCATCGGTGGCCAATTCGGCACGTTCGCCAATCGCCAGTAGCACGGGCGTAGTGTGTGTTTGGAAGCCGGTTATGGTCTTCGGCTTACCCGCCTGGCCAACCACATCGATGGCAATGCCCACACGGACCGGCACCTGCAGCTGGTTGAGTTCCTCATCGAAGGTGATTAGCATGCGTGCCTGCATTGCGGGCACCAGTGTGTACAGCAGATAATGGGAACGATTGAGGATAAGATTCTTGACATCAAGAAGCGATACCAACGTGGCCATCAAGCCAGCAACAGCCATTGGATTCATCAACTGGCGGTCGCTATGATACGGGCTGAGGGAGAGTGTACCCTTTCCCAAATGCGTCAGACTCTGAGCAATACGCACCATGAACAAATTGCTCGGATCCTTCGAGTGGTACTGGGCCAGCTGGCGGAGCATTGAGGCGAGACGTGCATTATTGGTGCCAGCACCCACCAGACCCATAGCAAAGATGGCATTGTGCGCTACCTCTGCATCACTGTCGTGTGAGAATTTGCTCAACGTATCGAGAATGTTCAGCTTAGGATTAGAGGCAGATATCAGACCCAGAGCGAGTGGCACTGCACGACGAATAGAGGGCTCGCAGTAGCGCAACAGATTGCCAAATGAACGATACGCCATCTCTGCACCAATGTCCTCACCCATGGCAATGAGAGCAATACCCAACACAGCGATCGATTGTGTAGCCGACAGATCCTTCTCGCGTTCCTTTTCTTTTTCCTTCTCCTTCTCCTTATCCTTCTCCTTCTCCTACAATGAAAACAAAATTAACTATAAGTAAAACCAGTTAAATTACGCACTTATTTACCTTCTCCTTGCTCTTGTCCTTCTTGCTCTTCTCTTTCTCCTCATCGGCGTTGGTGGATTCATAATGGTCAGAGCAGATGTGAAGCAGCTGTTGAATTTTGAGCACATTGCCAGTGCCAGCATAAGCACAAATATCCACCATAGTGGTAGCCATGCTACGATAGGGCTCCTCCAACACCTCCAGGGTCATCATCACGGCTTCTGTGGATTTCTGACGTCCCAGATAAAGGAGGCCCAAGCCAAGCCAAAGGAAACGCGTATAGGTATCCTTCAGATCCGCCTTAGTTAGGCCCATGATGGTCTGCAGCAAAATCTCAGTAATCTCGGCATTGCACGAGCCAACGCTTATCAATCCCAGCGATAGTGCTGTTATGCCCAGAATCTCGACACTGGGTGCTGTCTTGCCATTGCTGGAAAATATCGTCTTCAACGTATCGATGACAATGGCCCGATTCGAGCCGGCGTAGGCGATGCCCAGGCCCAGGATAGCGCCAATGCGCATGCACGAATTCGGGTTATCAATATAATCGGAAAGCAAAGCATGTGCAGGATCCACTTCGTTGCGTATGCCACAGTTTACAATGCCGCAGGCCAGCAAAGCGCCCGACTTAATGTTGTCGTCGGTGGAGTAAAGGTATTTATCAATCATGGTCAAGCCACCGTCGACATCCCAAAGCAGAATCAGACCCAGCGAGGCAGTGGCCGAAAGCATACCATGCTCCTTATTCTTATACAACCACTTATTGCCATCCTCCGAGAGCAATTTGTCCACACCGAATCCGGCATTGACAAAACCATTGACAAAACTTGCAGCCAAATTCTGCTTAGCCGAATCCACCTGAATGGATGCAAAGCGTGAGCGAGAATTGTCCAAATGCGATTTGTAGATATCTTCGGGAGTCTTTGGCTCCATAATGTCCAGCTCACGGGCCAAGTTCAAGAAATGCTTATTCAAATTTGCATTCGACATGATTTCCATTAAATCATCGTAGTCCGGCAGCGACTCATCCAAATCTAGGCAAACCTGTTGGCGTGCGAGCATAAAGGCTAGTTGTTTCTGCATTGCAGGCTCCTTGGGCTCCTTGAATATTTCACCAATCTTGCCCATGTCGTTTAACATCAAGGCCAGCCTCATGGCCTGCGTATGCTGGTGGAACTTCCGGGCCAGTTGTAGGGCCGTCTCTAGAATGATCGTGTTGTCCGGCTCGGGCACGTAGGGATAGCAGGACTGCAAATACAGGCAGACACGCGGATAGGCGGACTCATCCACATACTCAGCCAGCAAATGCAAATGGTCAATCTCGATGAGCAAGTCGCAGGCGTCAGCCTCTGCGTTATGCTCCATGTTGTACGGTATGATCTGCTTAACCAACTGAATAAGCTGAGTACGGAACTCACCAGTCGTGTCGTGATAGTGTGCCGATATTTCACCAGACAAATGGCGCACATACTCATGACCCCAGTCGCCAATGGCCTGGGTACGATCGCAGAGGAAACGATAGGCCAGACAGTCTTTGCCGCTGCCCATGGTCATGGAGAGCACTGAGATGATGTCAGCGCATAGCTGCCGCGAGCGCTCATCGGGCATCTGCTTGTACACCTTCTTCATGGTCTCGTAGTGAGGACGCATGAATTTCAGCGGCTTGGGCACCGATGTCATCGAAGTCGTTGAAGCGCGGATCAGCTTGGCCATCATTTCAAGCGCTGGCTGATACATTTGCTTGTCTTTTTCTTGTAAGCGCAACACCAACATCTCCAACTCTTCCTGCAGCTGCTGGTCCTCATCGGACAGCTCAGGCTGCTGCTCTTTTTCATCCTTTTTGGCTTTGCCAGATTCGTTTCCCTTGCTTTTCAAGTCCTTGGCATCGCCAAGAGGCTTTTTCTCCAGCTTGGTTTCACCAGTCATGCTGTGTGAGCCCTTTGTTTAATTTTATAATTTTTATATTAATGTATTTGTTAATATTTCGGCGTACACTGTTCTCCGCTTCTTCTCTTTTTCTTTGCTTTACTACTCAGCAGAATTACAAAGCGCTTTTTGACCTGTCAAAAGCATGAATTGCCAACCATGTTTTATTAGTGATGGGAGTGAAGCGAAAAATAATTGATATACAACAACAATATTTATCGATGTTTTCAGAATATATATTGAATATATTGCCACACTAAAATGCGTTTTACAGCACTAAATGCAGTTTTGAAACACATGTTTTGATTTAATTTTGCGGCATTTTGTGGGAAAAATATGTTACGAATAACACAAACAAAAAACACGCTGCTCGATGGAGCAACTATAGCAGAAGAACTATATGCAACACCTAAGGATTGTGAAGATTTCTTTGAGAGCATTGAGAAACCCACTCAGGTAGTTGCTGCTCCACGCTCCACCTGTAAGTAGCAAATATACAATTTTAGTTTTTTGTTTGTACAAACTCATCTCGTTTGCAGTCATACGCGCTGGCGTTTTAACAACAGTTCGCGGCTCTGCGTACATGGAATATGGAAACACCAAGCTGATGGCAATTGTGGCGCCACCGCGTGAACTGGTTCGTTCGAACGCACGCCGTGTAAACATGGGCGTCATCAATTGCTATGTGAATTTCGCGGCCTTTGCCACCGGAGAGCTGGATTCAGTGCCGGAGCGGGAGAAGCATTTAGGCAGCATGCTGACAAAGGCACTAGAACCGCTTGTTTGTCGCAATGAGTTTCTCAATTTCCAACTGGACATTCGAGTGCTTATATTGGATGACGACGGTTGCCTACTGAGCACCGCAATCAATTGCTGTGGCGTCGCGCTCATTGAGTGCGGAATATCCACTTACGATTTGATAACGGCATCCACTGCGTGCATCTATCGTGGCTATGTGTTTGTCAATCCCAGCGCCAAGGTCGAAGAACTGCTTTGGCAGCATCGAGGCGGCAACGCCTTGCTGGGCAGCAGCGCAAACACTAACAAAGATGATGCGATACAAGAGCATGGCCTGCTCATCAATGCAAGCATGGACAGCTTTGAGCAGCTAGCGCAGTGTCAGCAGTGCGGCTACCTGAAGCCCGAGACGTATGTGCGACTGCTCGACTACACAATGGAGATCAACAAATCGCTGAGGCATCTAATTCGACGAGTGCTCAGCGAGCGAGTAAAGGAGCAGCACTTATTGGACATGCGGGAACAAGAAGAGGATCGCCTGGAAGATAAGCGTCTGGCGACAATTATAGAAAGACTAAAGCAACAAGGTCTCCATGAATTCATTCAGTCCAATATTAAGGAAGATCCATATACAAAGAAATAAATATTTCGTCTCGTTTTACATAAAACTGAATGTTTATAATTTTAAGCTTATCACCTAAACTTGTAACAAATTTTGTGGCCTAAACAGTTGTGTGATAATATTGTTTACAATCACCAGCAGCACTACTGTTGATCAGTGGAGGCCTCCAGCACGGCGCCCGAGTAGGCCAGATCCCAGTAGTGTTCTACCTGATGCTTTTGAAAGAATTCGCGCGCCATTTTCTCCATGGGAAAGATTTTGAATTTTATTTCGCCGAAATGACGTCGCTGACTCGTGCCCTCCCAGACGAGCACACACGAGTTGGGCACTTCCTGGCCGTCGTTGCCATTTACCATGTCTTCCTCCCACTTAATGCGATGCAGCATGAGCCGGCGGTATTTCTTCTGCTGCTTTGGCCCGCCTTCGACGACAACGACACAGCAGTCGCGAAACAGGACAACGCTGCCAGTCATTTGCAATTGCTTGGCATTGGTTTCGACTTTGAACTTTTTGCTTTGGTTATCCTGCAGGTCACGTATACGATATACGCTAACGTGGACGCCGCAGCTGGTGTCTTCCTTCAGTTTTCGTTGTTTCTTTTCGCTCTTCTGTTCGCTGGTCAGTTTCCGTGCGTTGTTGGCATCTTCGTGCGCCTTCTGACGTTTGGCCATTTGCTCGCGCACGTGTGCCTCGATTTTGGTCGGGTCCTGCACAGCATCTGTGCCCAGCACACGCATCAGATTTGATATACGCAGCTTTGGCTCCGGTGGAGCCACCAGACCCAAACGTATCTTTTCCTGCTCTTCCTTCCAGGCTTCACGGCGATTCTGTCGGCGCAGCTTTTTACGTTCTTTTTTGGTCAGAAAGACGGGCAAGTAAACAGGTTTCAACGGCTCATCTGTGAATAGAAGTGGCATAATTGATATGGCTGTAATGTTGAGTTTGATACTTGGAAAATTTCTACTCACTTGGCGGCTTCATTTGTGTGGGATGCTCGATAAGATTACTGATTGCCGTCTTACGAATGCTAATCTTGCCACTCGTCTCATCCAATGTCTGCAAATCCTGAGTGAGTATGACAGAGTCCCACCACTCCATAGCCGGCACATCGTCAGGCATATCCTGCTTGGGGGCAATCAATGCCAGCTTGGTGGCCGACGAAATTCCCGTCTTGCGGGCTATTTGTGATATCTCATTTTGCAGCCGCTCTAATTGGCTCTTCATGCGCATACGCTCCGCCAATTGCTGAAATTTGCCAGGCTCGTGGAAGCGCAATGTACGCTTATTGCGTACAATGGGTTTCTGAGCAATCCGATCATCAAAATATTTAATGCCATCGTCCTGAGCAGAACTGGCCGCACCGCTGTGACTGTTACCTTCGCTGCCAGTTGTCTGGCGCTGGAATACTTCACGCTTCTTGGCACGTATATTCGCCTTAAGAGTGGGAGTAACTGTGGGTATATTAATAGCACGTCCACTCTTGTCTACTGTTCGTCCCTCCTCGTCTAGAATTAGAGGTTTGGGTCGCTCCTGCTGCTGTTGGGCAGCGGCAGCTGCTGCTGCCGCCACTGCTGTTGGCTGCTGCTGGATTAGATTGGCCAGATTTCCAGTTAACTTTGCGCGTATTTGCGCTTGGAGTTCTGCAATCTTTTTGGCCTTGTCCGCATCTTCAGGCGTTGGTTTCTTGGCTAGAGCTTGAGTGGCCAGCGCCACTGGCATTCCAATTTGAGGTACAGACGCCAGCAAAGGATCCTTATCACGAAGATTACTAAGAGCACGCTTACGCTCCTCGATCTCGCGCTGCGCATGGGCCATCATGAGTTTGATTTGTGTGGAGCTCAGCGAGGAGGCCATCCCATCGATGGATGGTGTTCCACCATTCTTTTCCTTGACATCGAAACGTGACTTCTTAGGTACCGCATCGACGCCGACATCGGGGCCAGCAGCGCTGCGTTTGTTGGCTGTAGCTGAAGCTGGTTTTGGTTTCTGTTCGTCGGCGTCGGCGCTTTCTGCATCCTTGCGCGTTATAATGGACGACATAATATTCGCAATTAAATAGATCTGGCTAAAGACGTTAAAGTTATTTACCAAAAAACTTTGCACATTCCGCTTTATCCGCAATGCTTTTTGTTTTTGGTATTTGGTGAATGTTTATCTGCAAAAACGTTTACGTGAAAATTTCTTTGGCAAAAAGACAGGGTTGCCCCATTCTTCTTTCCACTGACAGCACGAGATATTGTGTTCATTTTTGAACTAGTTTAATCGAACTGGTAACAAGAATTGAACTATACATGGAAAATACTTTTGAAATATAACAACATTGTATCGTGTTACAAATAGATCGCCCGATTTTAAAAATAGTGTCTAATTGAACAGAAATTTTCGCTTAATAACTTTGCAGTTGACTAGTTTCGGTTTTTTTTTTATCGATAAGTATTCTTGGATTTCATTTTCGTCGCTACACGCCACATTTTTTATAATGGACCAGCGATACCTTAAGTTATCGAATATTGTTCAAGAATCTGTATTTCATTAATATATTAAAAATTATACTTTTTGTATTTTAATAAGCAAATCCTACCTTTATTTAATTGGTTTTGTATTTAAATCAGTTTGGTTTCTCAACATACAATGCCTACAAAAAACGACAATCGATATTATAAAAATTATCGATATTTTCCCATCTCTATAAAGAAGCGTTTCGTATATTTTTTTCTCGTCGTGTCTGTGTGTGCTTAATTATTTGTTGTGAAGATTAGGCGCTTTTATTGTGCAGAAAACGGTAAAAAGTTGCATTAAACTGCAAACATGGCATCAGAGGAAGAGAATGACGATAATTTCCAGGGTAAGTGCAATGTTTTTATCCGTTTTTTATTGTGCTGAAAATTTTTCGGCAGAATCTGAATACCAAACCGTGGTCATGATCAAGCGAGCAGCAGGCGTCAGCGGCGGTGTCTCGTTGCCGCTGCCGCGCTTCATTCGTTTTCTTATTATTGTTTTCATTTGTTTTTGTTGTGACTATGTATTAACTATGTTAAAAAAATATGTTTTGATTGTTATGGGGGCATATTATTAAATATTTTTGTGAAATTTTACATATGACGCGCGAGATTCCCCATTTTTTTTGTCTCCGTCATTCTAGACAAATTTATTATTGCATTTTTTATGCCGTGTTTCGCAAATGCAGCTCCGATTCGAAAGATAGCTATCTCACTCGCACATAAAAAGTGTTGGCGAGCACAAAACATATGTTTTACAGTCTTGTTTTGGTCGTTCTTTCTGTTTGAAATAAGGGCGCGCGATAGGTAAGAATCGTGTTAAATAAGAAACAATATAAAAATCTCTGCGATATGCATAAGATACAAAAGATTTATGCATATTTTAATAATGCTGATTAAATCAATGAAACCTCTTTAAAATTGATTCGTCCTTCATATAGTTTGTATATTCGAATTTATGTAATTTTTCCAATTTGCATAACGTACGTGTACGTCTACGCAAATTTATTATTTTATTTTATCATGTTTCAATATTTATCGGTCTTATAATATTATATTCATTTGTATATTTGAAAATCTCGTGCTGAATTGTTATTATTAAAATAAAATATAAATATATTGCTTGAGAAATAGCCGCTCATACAATAAAATATTGCACTAAATAATCCAGCTATATGGACACAAGTGTTTGCATTTATTTGCAAATTATTGGTAATTTGTACGTAAACGGCAATATGGTTGGCTCGCTCTATCTCATATAATTTCATATGAGAGAATATTAATATGACAAATCCGTGTGTACACACTGCACTTGCGCGATGTCAGCAACATTCGTTCACTCTCTCAGCTCACAAACGCACTCGCAACCGCAACCGACGATAACGCCGCGTGAAGTGGGCTGCTCTGGAAATTTTACGATTCATTGTTGCTTGGACGTGGCAGCCATGACGTGATTTCTGATTTGACTAAGAAAATTTTTTGTTAAAATTACATTTGTAAATTATAGAAAATTAACTTAAGGGGAATACGTGCATTATTAAGCCAGCAACAAGAGCTCAATTAAGTGTAAAATAAAAAGTGTGTGAAAACTATTGCAATTTATACATAAAAAATTGTGTAAGAAAAATGAGAGAAATAATAATACATATACACATGTATATGCATACATATGCATATGCTGCAAAAAAAAAAAAAAAGTTAACGAATTTAAATGTGTCCAATATGGAAAATTTTAAATTCAAATTCTGGTTTTCGCTTCTTCCTGTTATGCCGTGTTTTATTTTGTTGATTGATTTCTCCACTTTTGTGTACGTCTCGGGCGGATCGACGTTTAATCTGTTCGTTTAAATGGCACAGGCAGTTGCCACCATTTACATTTATATTTGCAGTGGCCGTTCAATATCGTTAATATCGTTAATATTTTATTTAAGTGTATACATATATACATACATATATTTACGTCTGCTTGCGTGAGAGAGCAGCTCCCTCGCACTGAGGAAGCTTACGTACATACATGTATGTATGTACGCAAGGTATATATGTGCATGTACGTTTGTATACATATATGTATGTGTTATGCACGCGCGCGCTCCAGCAGCACTCGTCCTCGTCGTCGTTGTCGTTGTCGTTGCCCTGTCTCGCTCACGCTCGCGCTCAACCACCAAAACGTCAACCAACCGCTCTTTCAACGTCGTCGTCGTCATGTCGCCGCTATCGATGCCCGCTGCTGTCGTTACGCGATTTCAATTAATTTATAAATATCTATATTTCCAACAATTACATACATAAATCGCCAGAAATATAAACTTTTATGCATTTATAACAATAAAAAAAAGAGCTTCAACTTATAAACACAGTAAATAGAAAAAGAGACCAACTCACAAAGTAAGGTGGTAGAAAGCAGAACTAAATTTGTTGGATGTTGACAACAAAACACTGGTTCAAACAAATATATTCAAGGAATTATGTGAATTTATAATATTGTTGTCACTATTCTGCTATTCTTAATGTTTATATGCATGTTTGTTTTTCGAAAAAAAAAAAAAAAAAATCATTAAAGGCTGTTGCATTTAGCTGCGAATGCGTATGTGAAAATATATCATTGAATTGTACGTGGGCAGCAATTTTCCATATCTAAATTTAACATGTGATGTGCGCGCATATAATTTTGTTGTTGTTTTTGTTCAGGGTTCTATCGATTAGATGGCCCATTTATCGATAGTTAGTCTATGCAAATTGTTGAAATTGATGTAGCATTACTTTTAATAACAATAACAAAAACTGCACTCACAGTGACGTCAGTATGTATATATGCTTGCTCTCTTTTCTCTCATTGTGTCGTCTCGCTTATTTCACAACTCGGCATTCCAACAGCTGTCTGTGCGCATCAGTCTATGGTATGAGAGTAGATTGTATATCATGCAAGGCCTAATTCACGCCAAATACAGCAAAAATTTGAAATAATAATAAAAAAAAAAAAAAACCGACAAGTCTTTCACCAGCCTTAATTTGTATAAATTTAGTGTATTTTCATTAATTATTATAATTTCTTCTATTTCTCTGCCGATCTATTGGTTGTTAATAAAAAGAAAGTGTTTCAGACTATTCTTTATATATATATATATATATATATATATATATATATATATATATATATATATATATGCATATATGCATGTGGTATTTGGGCTTTTAGGTAAACACGTTCATATTGATTTGGCATTTCATAAATTGCTGAAACGCCTAAGAGTAAACGAGAGAGTGAGTGACATCCGAGACAAAACGTCCACGCGTCGTCTACTAAAAGAGAGGAGAGAGTGAGTGAGAGAGAGAAGAGGGAAGGAAAAAGATTGGTGTGGTGGGAACGTCTCACAGTGAGTGCAGTCCGGTTGTTTGCTGATATTGCTTAGAATATACACTGATATGTGTAATATGAAAGGGAAGAAACTAGACCTGGGAGCTGTCTCTGCACACAGTAAAATGCGAGTAGAAATGCAACTCCATATGCCAGGTGCCAAGTGCATTGACGCATGTAGTTGTTACTTGTGTACTGTGTGCTTTGCAGATAAGCACTCAGTGCACTTGTCGCTAAATAAAATTAAAATATACGTGTCGGTTTTTTTTTATCGTTCCGAATGTCATTTAGTTTTTGAATATTTTACGATTTTTTATATTAATCCAAATTGTAGGCATTTCGATATTCTTTTTGTTTCGATAACCCAATTTCAAATGCATATCTCGATCACATTGCATACGCACGAAAACAGCTTTTTTTTTCTTACCTACCTTTGTCATTTGTGTGTGGAGGCGCTGATTTTCTATAATTTGTATTTTTGCTCGCTGTTGCTGAGGGCCTCAACAACTAGGCACACGCATTTATACACACAAGCTTACACACGTGCATGTGTGTTAACATATACAAACGCAGAAAGCTTGCATAAATCTCTTGAAAAAATATAAAAACCACAACAAAAACATCCCCGTGGCGCCCCAACAAAAATTAAATTCAATACAAGAAGTGAAAGTATTGTGTATGTGTAAGGTTGAGTGTATGCGTGCAAGAGTGTGTGTATCGGATCTTGCCTTGCTTTTGAGCATGAAAGAGAGCAAGTAGTAGCAGCGTTGATAATCATGCATTGTGATGCTGTCACGCTCGCACATATTGCATTTAATTATGCCAAAACAAGAAGCAGCCAACAAGTGGTATTATTTTCTGTCCATGTATTTCAGTGCTTTAAGTTGGCATTTAAAAAGTTTACTTGAGCTTAACCGATCTACAATGTAAAACAAAAAGATTTTAAAACAACGGACAACCCGCTGCTAGGTTAAGCTGCATTAGGAAAAAAAATTTTTTTTTTAAGGTATGTTTCGTCCAAATCACTTTATTTTGTTGGTATTTCCGACAAATATTTTGTCCACACGTTCGTGTCTAGTTCAGAGAACGGCTCTCTCGACGATACTTGTGGGGGATTTTCTCACTTGATTTTTAGTTGTATTTAACGCGAATTGGTATAGACATATGTGTATGTGTGTGTTTTGTGTCAGTTGCTATTGCTCTTAAATTGCTTTTGTGTTGTACAAGTACAAAAAAAATACAGCGAGACAGACAGACGGATATTGTTGTTGCTTGCTGTGCATGCGAATGAAATCGGCAGCGTTTGACATTGATTACCGTAATACCTTGTATATGTACATATGTATGTGTGCTGTGTCTGTGCTTTGCGGTTGCTTTTTATTTTATATTTGTGCAACTGCGCGCTGTTGTCTTTTTCACCTATTTACTGTAATTGTGTTGTTGCTCGATCACGAGCAGAGAAGGAGAAGGCCGTATCGCTTCTCGTGTGTATGTGTATGTGTGTACATTCACACATGCAAACATACTTGTGTGTGTGATATTGTGTATGATGTATGTATATGCTTTTCATTTTTGTTGTTTCAGTTGATTTGTCACAAATATTTATGTACATTCGTATGTGTGACATATACAGGCGCCCTCAACTCGCTCTAGTGCACAGTGTAACTAAATAACAATTGATATTTTGTAATTTTATACGAACATTCCTCATTTCATATGTACATATGTATATAAAAAGAAGGCATATTTAAAGTACAATCGAAAATCGTAACTTAGTCTCAGATATTTATTGAAATGTTCAGGTCTAGATTAATTACATTCTTGTTAGTATACATACATACAAAAAGGAGGGCCTCAGCCTTCTGCAACACAACAAAAAGTGAAAGTGAAGGTCATTATTATTTGCATATGGGAATATTTACACATTAAGAGTGCAAGAGTGCCATAAAAATGCGAATATGCCAAAAACTTCAAATTGATATTTATGTGTATATGTAAATGCTTATACTATATGTATATGTAATATATACAATGATACTTATAAGTGCGTGTGAGTATCGTTCCCGTGGGCCTGTCTGCTTGACTATTTTGGTCGCCATTGTGGCTTTGCACGCTCTCACCACCTACATACCAATATATACATATGTTTGTATGTAAGTACATACATACATATATTAAAAGCGTTGCTCTCCCTCACACATACACATATGTACATGCCCGCATTTTTGTTACGGGGAGCTTTGTATATTCGCTGGAAAACATGGTTTGTTGTTGATTTTGTTTTTAAATAGAACTCTTTGCTTAATTGGTTCAATAGTTTTTTAATTGCCAGCGTGTTCTATATATCACAATTGTGGCACTCAGACAGATTATGTTTAATTTTGTTTCTTTATGTCAATAGGAAGGTAACAATTTTTCTGTTATGGGTGTTTCAAACACCAAGTTATTGTACATTGAATATATGTACGTATAGACTTAAAATACAGCCCCAGTTACAATTTTAAGATAAATTTGATAGAGCTCGATGTGTGTATGCTATAAGTTCATTAAGACACTGTTGCAAAGTGCCAGTTCGACGAGTGCTGCGCGTTGCCAACCAACTGCATAATTGTCGCACGTTAATATTAATGGATGTATGTTTTTCTTTCTGTGTATATAAATGAAATATTGTTTCTACGTTTTGATTAGTGTAGTCCTTCGTTAACTTTGGCACAGTTTTATGTAGTCCACAAAGAGAAAAAATTAACAGAAAATTAAAGCGGCATTAAAATTACCAACCAAAAACAACAATGAAGTACAAGAGCTGCACTGTCGTCAACGACATTGTTATTGTTGTTAGTTTTCGTGGTGCTCGGCCATCGTTTTTATAGAGCCACCTGACTTGTTACATACATACATATGGCTGTTGTTACTGTTGCTGTTTCGCGGTTGCTTTAGTCATACAGCCGTAGCTGCCCATAATGTTTATATAATTTTCGTATCTTTTTTCCCACTTGCATACCGAGGTTTCTTATTGGTTGTGCACTCTTGTTGTAAGTTGTTGTACATTATTGTGGGTTGGGTTGAATTGCTTTGTTTTATTTAATTTTACTGTGTTCGGTGGTTGTCCCGAATTAAGCTTGTTTTAAGTTCACATTTCGTATTTTTTGTTTTCCAAACTAGGAATGTTTATTGATTATGTTCTAAAATCAGAATTCCCATTGTTTAACTATCCGTAAAATTGTAAATTTGTAGTTCGATTACCGACTAGAAATAACTCAAATAGATTTCGATTAAAAGAACTTTTCCAAGATCTCTCATCTGTAAGCTTATTTAAATATACTATGTTATGTCTTCAGACCATCTGAGAACAGCACCATAAAAACCAAATAAGACGAAGGTGAGGGCTTTGACGTTGACGTTCTACTTTTAAAGTATTAATACATGGAAATACATACATAACAAATTACACACTATATAGAGCTCATTAAAAATAAATACATGCCCTTAAACTGAATTCAACATTCTGCGGAAGATAAACATAAAACGGAGCTATTTAGCAATAAACAGTTTCATTTATACATGCAGTATTAATTGTATATTTTTTGATAAATCGAAGAACTATAGACTTGCAATTTGGAAAGCGCTTAACATACATATGTAATTAACAATGTATGTATTTAAGCAAAATGCATTCTTTTTTGGGACAATATCAAACAAGAAATAAATGTTTTATGAATTATAAAAAAGTATATTGTACGCTCAATTTGGATGACCTTCAGTCATTTTAAAAGATATAGCTATAATATAATGCCGAATACAATATGAAGCTATACATATATGTATATACATATATTTAAAGTATATGTATACGTAAGTATAGAGACAAGCAATTGACAACAAGCTAGCTGGTTGGGGGAATACCAGTCTCTGTGGCTCAGTTCAGTTAACGGCTGTGCATATGTTGTTTTATTTCTGATTTTATTTTTGCTGTCTGTTTGGTGTCCGTTTTTAGTCCAGTTCCAAATTGCCAACGTTGCCATCTCTGTCTCTGTGGTGGTTTGACTTGCTTCTCGCTCTTACTCTAATAAGAAGAAATAATCCAACTGAATCTGGGAAGACAAGTTTTTTTAAGAGCTTGCAAAGCTTTGAGCTTTGGTTCGTTTTGCCGCTCACTCCACTTAACACACGTGAGAGTCGCTTCTCGCTCACTCGTTTACTTCTCTCTGTCTGTAGCTTTGACTTGGTTACGGATTGAGCCTTCTAGCTATTTTTTTTTAAATCGAGTTTTATTTTTGGGTGTTGTTGCTGATTAGCATTCACATCTAGCTATCTCTGCCTATGTGCATATGTATGTGTGTAAGTGGCAGAAGATATCGACGGCCGATCGATCGGCGGCCAGCATTACGAAAAAACAACAACACATTGAAAAATAATAGTAGTTCGCTGTTTTTATATTAATTTTATTTAAGTTTTGGCTTGCAAGACAGAAAAAAAAACTACTTAATTTGGAAACAAACAAGTCCATAAGCGTCGAACCAGTTGTCAACGTAATTAGTCTGCATTGACGCAAATAGTGAATACATTTATTATCATTTGAAAACCATTTTGGACATTCAATTTATTTCCAATACTCTTAGCAAAACTCTTCAATTATTATTTTGAATATTGTTAATTATATATCAAAAATAAATTGGAGACTGAAATTTTGAAAAAAAATGAATAAATGATAAATTTCGAATATTCTGAATATGTACATTAAACTTAAAAAATTAAACTTTTAATATTTGTTCAGTTCGCTTGTAATATAGATATTATTAAAAATAATTTATATATTTTTTTAAAACAGGTTTTGTCAATATTCATTTTAACCGATTATAATTAAAATAAATACAAGCACCTTCAAGCAATTAAAAAAGATAATATATTTATACGAAGCTTAATTGAGCGCTCTACGTCTTTATCTCTCTTTGATTTGTTGTTCTCATTCTCTCTTTCTCTATTAAGCAGCGAGAACAGTTTCTCTTACGTTTTCGTTACTTTTTTTTTTTTTTTGTAATAAATAAGATAAGAATGTCCAGTGGAGGAACTCTCTGATACGAATTGCGTATCTTATCAAAATAAATTAAAACAAAATATTATGCCCATTCACGGTCAATGTTTTTCATTTTTATTACAATTATTTTAGACATATTTGGTTTTTTTTTAGCATGCGGTTAGAGGAGAGAAAGCAGGAAAAACGCATTTCTGTCGTACTTTTGTAAAAAAAGACAAAAAATAAAAAATTATGCAATGACCATCGCGTTGTTGCTTAAATCGGTCATTGAACGTTTGTTCGGCGAGTTCGAGAACGAACCATTTGTTTTTGTTTTTGGTGTTTTATTTTATTTTATTTTGTTGCTCAGTGAGATCTTCCATATTTTGTTGGCTGTCGGGGGCAAATTCAAGTCCGTTTAGGCCACAGTTCATTGTACGCCTTTGCTTTGTTTTCTCTCTCTCTCTCTCTCTCTCTCTCTCTCTCTCTCTCTCTCGCTCTCTCTCTGCCTTTTTGGTTTCCCTCTAACCCTTTCCAAGTGTTCTTTGATATGGTTTATATGATAAAGGAAATTGTTTTCATTAGCTTGGCCTTGAGATTAGCTGTTTTTTTCTTATGTAAATACAGTCTTTAAGAGTTGAACAAAATGAAAATTAAAATTTCGCCACCTCTATTCTTAGTTCGAATTATCTGTAGCCGATTACAGGGTAACCTAATAACGATCACGACTGAATAGAATTTGAAATCGCCATCGTTGCTATATCTATGCACGTGTATTTGTTGTAATCATATGTATTTATCCATAATTTAGCGACACTCTGATGCAAGCTCTCAGTAGCGGGCACCGCTTAACGCCTTTCTCAATATAAATGCGTATTTTCACATTGTGTGGTGCTTGTTCAATGAGTCACATTTTCATTATATTGCTGTTATTTCATTATTAATGTTATTTCTAGGCTATAAATAGCAAGCGTTGAATAAACGAAACTCGAAATATTGCCATAACATACATATATAGACACATGTATTGATGCATGTACAAATGTGTGTGCGTCTGGTTGCCTTTTGTCACATTTGTTGTTGCTATCGAAAGTGCACCATATACAAAATGCTCATGTTGACAATTCGGGATTCCCATGTGGCCAATTACCGATGCAGAGGCAGATACAGAGAGAGAGAGAAAGAGAGAGAGAGAGATAAAGAGAGAGAGAGAAAGAGAGAGAGAGAAAGAGAGAGAGAGAGAGATAAAGAGAGTGAGAGTAAGAGTAAAGCGCAGCGGCGGCTGGTACTTATCTTTGTTGCGACAATTGATTATTCATTTGACACCCAAATATATATAAATGCATACACATTTTTGGACACCTATGTGTGTGTACTTGTGTCAAGCGCGAGAGACTTGCACTCCACACCGCCCTCTTTTCATCGTGTAAAACCATTTTTTTGTTTCGTGTTTCCGCTCGGTTTTTGAACATCTGCTCGCTGTTGGTCACAGTCTTTGTCGCTGTGCGACATTTATAAAGTGTAAGTTTTATATGGTTTGCACGTATTTGAGTACACACACTATGCCCCTTACATTTGCATATGCTTGCGCGTATGCAAATGTGTGTATACTTATGAATGTGTGAATGGCTTTCAGAGTTGCATGCGTATTATGAATGCGTTTAAGTGCGATTTGTTGTGGGTTTGTCTATTTATCGATTTAACTGAACTTCGATCGGTTTGGCGAAGGTGGCAACGCCGCCGGTGCACAGATAGCCCCGATTGCTAGTCTTAGTCTTTCTCTCTCTCGCATTTTACATTGTTATCAATGGTTTATTGGCATAAGCAAGCGCAACACAAAGCAAAAAGCAAAAACTGTCTGCACAGCTGTCAGCTGCTCGGGTGCGTCGTGTGTATGTATATGTGAGTGTGCACTGGCATTTACGTATTCTAGTTTTTTTTTTTTTCGTGAAACGTGTAAGATTTTTCCTACCGTCCTTTTTTCCGAGCATTCCGCTGCACACGTTCTCACGTTTTTCATAGGTTTCCTCCATGCACATATCATTCTTTTCGGTGGTTGTTGCTCCTGTTGTGTTGCATGAAGCCTGCGGCCAGCTGTTGGCTGCGTGAACTCGTCCTCAACACACAAAAGGCACTCTCACACACACATACACCCAGACTTAGTCTCCTCAGTTAGCTGTTTCGTCTCGTTGTTGTCGTTGTCGTCACGAGCAGTGCATTGGCCTTTCGCTCGCCAGGCAGGGCTCTCAATGCTATTTAAGCGGCGTTCCTCCTCCGAACAACGTTTTAACAAATGGCCGCCGACAACGTCGTCGCCCGCTTCAAACTTGAAATTGTATTATTATTATTATTATTGTTGTTTCTTCATTTTAAGTTTTGTGGCTTTTTCATTCGGCTAATTTGCTTAACGTTGACTGCAAATTTGTTGTTATTGGAACTGAGGAACGCACACATGCACAGACACATACTAACACTTGACGTAGACGCTGTCAAACCAGGGGCAGCGTTATTATTTTTGTTGTTTGCTTAAATGAACTTCAAAGTGTTGCCTTGGCTCAAAACTTATATTAGTGAGTGTGCCTGTTCTGCTTTTATGGTTTTTAATAAATTTTGCGGATTGGCTGGCTTTCTGGCTGGCCATTAAATTTATCCTGTTTGGCTCAACTCAACACACAAACACAACATACAGACTAGCTCACGTATTATCCAGTGATCAACAAGACGGATATAAGCGAAAGAGAGACAAAGATAGTTTACCTGAATTTTATAGTTTTGTTTTGCTAACTAACACTGAGAGTTGCGGTGAACCTGGTGGCCAGGTTTGCTTCCTGGCTGACTGAATGTAAAAGATCCTCAGGAGAGAACCAGGTGTGCTGTGTGTTTCTTATTTACAGTGAATATTTTTCACAATATAAATAAATATATATTTGCGCATGTATGTATTCGTAAGTGTGCGATAGCTCAAATTCCTATCAAAATACAAAAAATAAAACAAATAATAGATAAGCCCACATCACGGGCCAACTAAAAACAAAAATCAGGCACGACAGACGCGAGCAAACGAGCACACGACTAAATTACTAATACGGCCAGCGAATATACATACATATGCACATAGGCACATATACACAGGGGCATACATGTCCACACATGTACATTCAATCATACAGAAGTCATCGGCTAAAATCTCTGCTGCCTACGGTAAATCTACCTGAAAGCGGAAAATTTTCGTATGCAAAAATGTCAAAAGTGAACAAATATTAACAGCACGCTGAAAAAATTGACAACCGTGTTCTCTTGCGTTCGCCCGATCTGTTTGCTCTGTACATAAAGAGAGTGAGTCGCTTAAGAGAAGTTTTTGTCACGTAACGGTGTGCAACGTAAACATAAATCAGCTGTGTTTCACGTATCGGAACGTATGATCGCGTGCGCGTAACGTACACAAATACAAGTGAACAAATTCCGACAAACATAATTCGATAAATAACGGAGGGAAGCGAAACCCCATATAAGTGAAAAAAAAATTGTGAACATTTTTGACATTTATTTTCCATAAAAATATAGAGTGAAATTTAAAGCAAATGCATAGTTTTAATTAAAAGCAAAAAATCAGAATATACAACTGCACCAACAAAATAACTAGCAACAACTGTAAAATCTACTCGTCAAATATTTATCAAGCTGTAGCACCAAGTATAACAACAAAGTATGTAAAAATACTTGTACTATATAAAAGTGATTCTCACTTAACCTGGTCACTATTTTTGTAGAAAATCCATCGGCCGTAGCAATAATAAGAGCATCGCCCAATTGCAAAGCTATAAAAGAGAAAAGTATAAACCACAAACTTGCTATCGATTGCCCATCAAAGCGATATATACGCACAGTTTACAACACTGTTCAGCTGAACAGCGAGAGCACAGCTGATTGTGCCTGCCTGGCTGGCTGTTTGGTTGAGTTTGTTTTTTCGCGGGGTGGCAGTGGAAGGTTTTCTGCGCTCGTTGTGACCGAGGAGTAACAGTTCAACAAAAAAAAAAAAAAAACATCAACAACAACATCAACAGTAGCAAGAAGAACTACACTATATGTGACGTGTTGGAAACATCAGCAACGGCGACAACACGCACACACCCACAACTACAGCACGCAGGTGGCAGTTAAGAACAGCTGTTTCAACACTTCAAAACGACGATTATAAGCCACTGAAATCTACAAAGCACTATTTAATGTAATTACATACATACAATCATACCTATATTGTAAGTACCTGAACAGTTGAGTCTTGTGCTTTATTACAATTTGTTTAAATATCTTGTTTTCATATTGTTGTGACGCGTGCCCCTACGTACGCCTCTAGCTTTTCGAGCAGTGGGTGAGATAAATACACACACGTATACATTCAACCGTAACAACAAGAACCAAGTAAGCTAAAGCTATTATGTTTTTGCTCAGACGTGCATCGGGTCGCAAGCTTTTTAAGATAGACATACACACACAAACACAAGTACTAAAAAAAAAAAAAAGACGCGTATATGTTATATATGTATGTATATGTGTGAGAAGATAAGCGAATGCTTTTCAAGAAAAACGTAGACTCAACGCATCGCGCTCTTTTAGAGTTTGATTAAAAGAGACGCAGAGTAAAGAGCGCAAACCAATGTGAATAACGGACTGGCCAACGGCCAGCGGCAGAGTGCCAAGTGCGCACATTAAATTGCAAACTTGTTTTGCTCTGCGCTTCACTTCCATAATAACTATATTACAATAACAACAACAACAACGAATGATTGTCAGCAATAGCAGTAGTAGTAGTAGTAGTAGTAGCAGTAGCAACACCATGCAGTAGCAGCAGCAAGTGATACAAGGCACGTACGTATTTCAAACGAAACATCGAGATGTTGTTTCGTCGCTGATTTTCAAGACTGAGCAACGTGAGCGAGCGAGTGAACAAGCGAGCGTGCGAGAGTAAAACGAAAGAGCACAAATTGAGCGCGTACCCAGGAGTGCATGTATGCGTGCGTATACTATATGTGTGTGAGACACACGACAACGACGGCTGTTGATCTACTCCGTCGCGTCACACTCGTCGACGTCGCTGTCTTAGCATTGTCCACGGGGCGGAGGTGAGCGGTGTAATAATAAACGAGTGCACAGCAGCAAAGCAGCAACGGCAACCACTTGAAAGCAACTCGTTTCGATTTCATTTAGCAGATACCTTTTGTACGTTGATTAAGATACCTTGGACACACAGACACGGGCAAAATTCATGTGAAAAAGGAAATAAACTGAAATTTTACAATACACATATTTGCAAACAAAACAAAAGAAAAAATACAATACGAGAATAGTAAAAATTATTGAATTCCAGTGTGTCAGCAAATGGGTTGAAAAAATATAACGAAGCTAAATTCCTCAGTAAAAATGTCTTGAGTAAAAGTGTTGGCGTAAAAACCCAAAATACATGCATATCTGTATATACGGCGTACATTGTGAATACTCACGCACACAAAAGTAAATGAAAATCAACAACAAATAAGTGGTAAAAAGGCATTAAATATTTAACATTATTTTGAGTGAACTCTGTGCCTATAATTTTCGACATAGATAGTGTCAGTGTGTGCAAAGAAAGAGATATTCACACATATGTATGTATATGCAACTAATATAGAAGTGGACACAAAATATAATAAGCAACAGCAGAAAAAATTATATATATAAAAAAATCAACGTACAAACACAGATGATTTTTAGCAAAAAATAAAAAAGCGAAAAGAAAAAAGATCAAGCAGAAACAACAACAGCTACAGTGAGTGCCAATCAAACCAGCAGTTGTCCCGCTTCTACACGTTGTGATTGGCGAGAGCAAGAGAGCAAAGCCAACAAAGCCAACAAACCAGCGAGCGCACACATACAACCAAAAGCAGTCAAGCGACGTGTGTCCATATTGGTGTATGTGACAGTGTATGGGTGTGCGTGTGCATATGTGTGCGAACAGCATTGATTGCTCGCTCTGCTGTCTTTGATTTTGCTTATAGCTGCCGCCTGACTTTTGAGCGACTCACACACATACACAAACTCAACTTGGGCTCACACATTGACAAGTTGAGCACCTGGCGCAGGAGTCATACTTTCAACTCAAGCGAGCAAAAGTTACAACAGCCATTCGCACACCAACATGTCAAATCAGCAGCAGCAGCAACTACAACGATAACGACAAGAATAACAACAACAAGAGCATAAACATACATGCCTACCTTAACCCAATTAAAATACATACCATATTATTTAACGAAAGAAATTGTGTTATTTGCAAGTAGCACACAAAGAGAGCAGCAGCAACGTGGAGTGCAAATATGAACCAGACTTGACAAAAGTTAAGAGGCAGAGATAGAGACAGAGAGGGACAGAAGAGAAGAAAGAAGGAGCGAGTGAGAAATGAGACCTGTGTATACGGAAGTGAAATTCTCAACCAACAGCAAAATTATTAAGAGTTGTGAATGTATTTGTATTCGTGCCTGCATTTCAAATAAAAATTTGAAAGAAAAGAAACGCAACGACAACGGAATCAGCAGCAGCAGCAACAGCAAGTTTGCAGCGCAGCTCAAAACTCTCAAGAGAGCGAGCTGAGTTGCATACGCATATATGTACACGTAGTTAGTTGTACTTGTGTTAATGTGCGAGTGTGTGGTGTGTTTTAAGTGTGTAAAGCTATGCATTTAGCTCGGTTCACGTCTTAGCAACAACGTAAATTTTACTTACGATTACAACATATTAAACAACAAACATTTTTAAATTGTACAGAAATTAAAGCAGCAATCAATTGCCATTGGGCCCCAGGCTTGTTCTACGTCACATTTCGAGATTGGGAGTGGTGCCAACAGCAGCAGCAGAATCAGAAGCAGAAGCAGAGACGCATTCAACATTATTCTGCAACATCTCTAATCAAAGTGCATTCGACGACAACAGTTACAAACACAACAACTTCCAGTTACAGTAACTTCCATAAGTTTCTTCCCTTTAAATAATTGTTGTGCAACACTGGCGTACAAGCCAAAAAAAAAAAAAAAAAGAAGAAACGAAATCAAATTTTTGCCATTCGCCACGCAACGTCACAACGACTAAGCAGCCAACTAGTAACTTACGAAAGTAGTTCAAGAATTAGACAAAATTAGCATTAATATTGTGATCTATATCCAAACATCATCAAGAAGAACATTTTTGTGGGGGGCGGACACGTTATGAGCAATTCGATTGCATCAACAAAATGCCTGCCCAATGTCTCGTTCTCGTCCGGCAATTATGGTATGTCACAAAGCCACCGTTACACCGATGATACAAAGGAGTACATATTTCTCAAGCTTACCGACTCTGCCTTCCGTGCCATCGAGGAGTATATAAGAAATGAGAATGCCAAACGATTGGCGCCCGGCCAATGTGCCAAGATTCAATGCAATGGCAACACTGGTTTCATCCACTTCCCGCTGCCCAGCAGCGATAGCAGCAATTCTGTTAATAACGGCAGCGGCAGTGGGATGGAAGCAGGACGTAAATTTGGCTTTACCATTGACGAACTGGAAGGCACATTGGAGTGTATACAGCAGCAGCGACAGGAGCTTGATGTCCTTGGTGCATTGGCGCGGCGCATGCGTATCCATGCCAACGATGATGTCTATGACACGACGCGCTCGAAAATGGCTCGAGTTGAGGAGACGGAGAAAAGCAAATGTATACGGGAAATCAAGCCAAATCAATCGGATATTGGGCGTAAGGTGAAGAAGCCGGCCTCGGCATCGTCACATCACAGTGGGAACAACAACAACAGCAACAGCAGTAGCAGCAATAGTTTTAACAGTAACAATAGTCGTAAGTTAGTTTCATCGCCATTTAATGGTATGACGTCGTCATCATCAGTTGCAACAGCAGCCACAGCCGCAACAGCAACATCAATCGCCTCACGCTCGCCCAATCCCAATATTTTGGGTGCCAGCGGCACAGTCAATGGAAGTCGCAGCACAGCCCTGGCCAACACATTCGCCAATGGTATCTCCCAGGGTTATGCGCTGAGCGGCAGCTCGCCGAGAGACAACAATAGCACAACAGCAGCAACTGTTGCGGGGACCGTTCTATCGGGATCATTCAACAGCAACAGTAGCAATGGACGCAATAAAATGCTCAATGGCAGCGGCAACAATTCGCGCAGTGGTAACGCCAAATTGGGTGGTGCGAGCGGCAACGGTAGCAATGGTAGTGGTGGTGGCAACGGTAATAAAATGTCCGATGTATCGCGGCGTAGCATACGCGAACGATTAATACATTTGTTGGCATTGAAGCCGTTCAAGAAGCCGGAGCTTTATGCGCGCCTTAAGAACGAGGGCATCAAGGATCGGGAGCGCAACTTAATTGGCAATATACTCACGGATATAAGCACTATGTCTCACAATACCTTTAATTTGCGACGCCAGATGTGGAACGATGTCGATGAGAATTGGTCGTTCTTCAGCGAGCAGGAGCTGCAGCAATTAAAGCGTCGCAAGCCACAGAATCTGACGCCCCCCATGAGCTCCGATGCTGGCAGCTCGACCTCCGGCCAAAGTCCAACGTCCACCCATACAGGCAGCCCGCCGCCCTTGCTGAGCATGCCCACAAGTGTGGGCCAGCAATTGGCCAATCACGGCGGCGGACCAGGCGGCAACAGTTTGAAGCGGAGCAGCATTGAATACGATGAAATGTTCAGTACTGTGCATCCGAAAAAGCAGCGCATCAGTCACTACACAAGGGAGTCGGGACCCCAATTTACATCGTCCGCCGGCTGTCCCTCTGGCAATTCCTCGGGTTCGGGATCGGGTTCGTATCGCAATCGCACGGCTGCCTATACGCCGCCGCAAAGACAACATCCACAGCTGGAGGATCACAGCAGCAGCGACTTAACATACAGCGTGCTGGACAACATGGACGAGTTCAGGAGCATGACTGCAGCAGCCGCAGCCGCAGCTGCGGTCGAGCAACAGCATCAACAGCAACGAAGCAATAGCAGCAACAGCAACAGTCGCCGTGGCAGCGGCAGCTCATCCAAGCTAACCAGCAGCGGCGGCGGCGGCAACCCTGACAAGCGCAACTCAACGGGTAGCAACTCAAGCAGTTCCAGTGGCTATGAGACGCAACAGGAGCGCAACAGTCGCCAATCGTCTACAGCTCAGCAACAGCAGTCGGCGCACAGTCGAAAATCGTCAACGACGCCGCCCAAATTGGCTGCGAGCTTTGTGCGTCAATCGACACCAACAGCAGCAACACAGCAACATCAACAGCAGCAGCAGCAACGCAACAACAATGCTCACGATGAGTACAATTCATACAATAACAACACGCATGCCGCGTCCAATAGCAAGAAGCGCACGAGTAGCAGCAACAGCAACGGGCAACGTCAGCGAAGCAGCAATAGTAATAGTAGCAACAACACTTATGCACAACAGCAGCAACAACAACAACAACAACAACAACAACAACAACAGCTGCCAGCGCCTGTGCAGGCGCAACAGCTCCATCATCATCACCAACAGCAACTGCAGCAGCAACACCAACAACTGCAGCAGCAACACCAACAACAACAACAACTGCAGCAGCAGCCGCAGCAGCCTTATAATAATCGAGAATCAAGCGGAACTACTGCGAAACATCCATCTCCCACACAGCAACTGGCAGCGGCGGCGCATGCGTACGCAGCTGCCACAGCCGACGCTGATGCGAATGCCACGCCCCGTTATGACTTCAGCCAATATGCGCCCATACGCACGCTGGAGGTGCGCAGACGCTACAAGACTGAATTTGAAAGCGACTATGATGAGTACCGCAAACTGTTGACCAGCGTGGAGGATGTGCGCAATCGTTTCCAGGATCTGTCCAAGCGCTTGGAAGGTGCCAGACGACGCGGAGGTGGGGATTACGATCAAATCAAGCGTCAGATTGTCAGTGAGTACGAGCGGATCAACAGTGATCGTAGCATCCACAAGGATAAGCTTCGATTTGACTACTTGCACGCGAAATTGGCGCACATCAAGCAGTTGGTGATGGATTATGACAAGACTTTGATGAGTGCTTCGGCAGCAGCAACAGCAATGCCAGAGGCGGCAGCAACAGCAACAACTGCTGCAACAGCTACATCACGTTTAGCGGAAAATATTAACATACAACAGCAACATCAATATCATCAACAAGAGCAGCAGCAACAGCATCAGCAACAGCAACATCATGCAGTTGAAACGATACAGCACCAACAACAACATTACAACAACAATAACAACGGCAGTCACGAGAGCGATTCGGATGACAGTTCTGGCAGCTCCGATTCCAATGATGATGACGACGATGATTGTGATGATTCCAACTCCAATACTGACGATGAGGAACACTACTGATTAAATGAATAATCCAACAATAACAAATCGGCCACAACACAAAGCTACTTCTTGATAAAACGATACAAAAACAACAACAACAAAACACCAGCGGCTGCAGTTGCAGTTGCAAACAATGTAAAAAGGCAAAAAAAGAAACTATTATAAATAAATATATATTATATATATATATATACACATAATATAGTAAAAGCAACTCCAACAAAAAGCAAAAAAAAAAATAAAAAAAAAAAAGAAACTGAACGTTCTAAAGGAAAATGTACTAAGATGGAAGTAAAAAACAAAAAAAAATGTTATGTTAACAATTAAACACACAACAAACGAAAAGAAGAAAAAACAACTATTTGCAACAGTTAAACAAATAAGGCGTAACAAGCAATAGAAAAACACGCATATATTTTATGAACAAGAATCAATTTTGTAATAGATACGATTTGAAAAGAATGTAGTACGTTTTATAATTGTTTTTAATTTTTTTAAACGTTTTGTGTGTATTAATAATTTAAATATTATTTCAAACAACTTTTTAAATATATACTTTTATATACATATATAGAACGAGAGAGAGCGTATGTTTCTTCATTTAAAGCACTAGAAATCTTTTTTCTTTTTTTTTTTTTTAACTGTTTTCCTTTTTATGTTTTAAAATACCAATTTGTTATAAACACCCATATCCATACCCATATCCATATTCACCCATATCCATACCCATATCCATATTCACCCATACACACACCCCCTCACACACACTGGCTTCATTATTATTATTGTTTTTTCTTTTATGCATAACACAATATGTATATAAGTTTCCTACTATCCAAATAAACCCATGTACTCTGATATACCAAGAACAACAGCAACAAAAATAACATGATTTTATGTTTGCACAGTTGGCCAAGAACAGTTTGGTTTTGCATTGCGTCTGTGCAGCTGACACACACACACACACACACACAGATGCAGATAGAGAAACACACTATATATTTTCTTGTGGTGTTGCATGCGGGCGTGCCTCTTTAACAATAGACTGAACTTTTAAACGGCTTGTTAATTTTTCTTAATTGTAGCAACTTGTGCAGAAAAAATTCATTTAATTTTTAATGTTTTTTTCTTCTGTGTAACTAGTTATTTTTTGTTATATAATATATTTGTTTCAAAAAAGAAAACAATTATTTATTGTTTCGTTTGCCTTTAGAGAAATTTTTGCTCAAAACAATGAAAAGTTTATACAAAATTTACTATGCAAATGAGTTATAGACATGATTGTGCGGTTGTATTTCAGAGCTATGCGACCATAAATTATAAAAATTAAATGAATACAAAAATAAAATTAAGAATTACAAAGAAGCTGTTTCTAGTTTTAGTAAACAATTTAAAAAGCACTTTACATACGCTTCCTTAAAATTGACGTGTAAGGAAACAAAACATCAAGTAAAATATTTTGCTTGAGAAATTATTACAAATAATTTGCTGAAACACTCTAGCGTGTCCAAAAACAAAAGAAAACATAAAAAAAAAAACATAAGAAATTTAATCGGAAAATGCAAACACACAAAAATTGTAATTAATAAAAAGCAAAGAAACCAAGAAAGAAAAATGAAAGAAACGACCGGCAAATTTTTTTGTTAGCTATTTCGTTGCAATATTTTTTATATACCATATTTAAGAAGTAGGGAAAGAATAAATAAATGAAGCAGAAAACAAACGAAACGAAAAGGGAAAATCAAATGAAACAATGAGATCAAGTTGCAAAAATCATGCGTTTAAAATAGATTTCTAGCAATTACAAAATAACAAAAATGAAAATCATATACAATTTATATACAAACAAATACAAAATAAAAAAAAATAAAAAAGAAACAAAAAACTATATATACCTATATACAACAATGACATTTGATAAGAGAATAGATGAGAAGATTGGGGGGAACTTACTAGTTTTATATGCATAAATGCCACGCCCACACACCACATACAAAGCAGACTTTCACACACACTCACAAATATACACACTGACACGCAAACACATATATGAACTAATCTACTGCAATTAAAAAAAAAAAAAAAAAACAACAACTTATGGATAAACAAAACAAAAAAATAAAGAAAATTATGTAAGCCGCAAGGAGAAAAGGAGTAAAACCAGATCAAGAGACATGAGAAAATTATTATTATTAAAATTATTATTATTGTAAGTTTAAGAGCAAAATCGCTGACAAAACCAGCAGAATTAAAAATCTTAAAAAAAAAATGAGATATTGTTATATACTAGTAATTATTAAGGCGACAAACAAAACAACAAAAAAAGAAAAAGAAAAAAATTAACAAAAAAAGCAAAGAAAAATAGAGTCAAATAAAATATTGAATCGAAAAAAAATCACCCGTATTTTGTGTTTTTCTTTTTTCTGAACGAGCAATCAAAGGCAAAGAAATTTGTATTCTTCATTATATGGAAGTTGGTTGAATAATCGTTCTTATTCATATTAAATATTCACAATTTAAGTGAATAATTAGGTCGCTTTGGTGTTTTGAAGATTTTTATTTGAACAGCTTTTCGCTTGAACATGAACCACGGTAAAACTTGCGTGAGTGATCACACCGCGATAGATTTATGAGCGCAGTCATTAATCGATCAAATATTTTACTTACAACTTATAGAAGAGGAAGAAGCAGTTGAGGACAATGCTCAAGTAGCGGAACTTTCCAACGATTCTGATGCCCCACTGAAGCCCAATGTAAGTAGATCATTATCATATACATATGTATATTCTGAAATATTAACTAATGAATTATGCTGCTCTGTAGAATGATGAAGATGATGACTACGACCCGGAGGATAATCGCAAGAAGAAGAAGGGCAAGAAACGCAAGACCAGAAAGGGAGAGGAGAAGGGACGCAAAAAGAAGAAGCGCAAAAAGAATGAGAGCGAGGAGGACAGCGACTTTGTGCAGCATGACGAGGAGGTGGAGTACCCCAGCACTTCATCGAAACGTGGACGCAAGCGCAAAGAAGAGAAGCAAGCCCAAAAGGAAAAGGAATCGGCATCTTCGGGTGAGTTGTAATATAAAGATATATATATATATATATATTTGTTAATAGGAAGAATAATAATATAATTTATGTTGTAGGCATGCCTTCTGTGGAAGACGTCTGCTCGGCGTTTAGTGTGTGTGATGTGGATATCGAGTACAGTGAGGAGGAGCTACAGAACCTCACTACATATAAGGCATTCATGCAGCATGTGCGGCCCATATTGCAAAAGGAAAATCCGAAAATTGCTGCACCCAAGTTAATGATGCTTGTGGCGGCCAAGTGGCGAGAGTTCTGTGAGAGTAATCCGCATATACAGCAGGACCAGCAGCAGGGCGGTCAAGCGCAGGCAGCAGCGGCTGCTCCTGAAGCTGATGAGCCGCGTTCGTCGCGTTCATCGCGTAACGAGAAGCCTGACGACATTTACGAAGAGGAGGAGGATGAAGAGGAAGAGGAGGAAGAGAAAAAGCCACGACGCAAACGCAGCGGGCGTAGCAGCAATAAAAAGGGACGTCGACCATCGGGAAAAGTGCCCACATTGAAGATCAAGTTTGGCAAGCGTAAGCGCGACAGTTCCGATGAGGAACCCGATGCAAGTGGCGCCTCCGAACGAGATTCGGACTTGGAGTTTGAGCGCATGTTGCAAAAATCTGACGATAGTGCCGATGAAAAGGATAAAGAGAAGGAGAAGGCTAAGCAACCGGCTGAGACGGATGCCGCAGCTACGGCTCAGGACGATGGAGCACCGGTTGTGCGCAAGAAGGCCAAAACCAAGATTGGCAACAAGTTCAAGAAGAAGAACAAAATAAAGAAGACAAAGAACTTCCCAGAGGGCGAAGATGGCGAGCATGAGCACCAGGATTATTGTGAGGTGTGCCAACAGGGCGGTGAGATCATTCTCTGTGACACCTGTCCAAGGGCGTACCACTTGGTCTGCTTGGAACCAGAACTGGACGAGCCGCCAGAGGGTAAATGGTCGTGCCCGCACTGCGAGGCCGACGGCGGCGCTGCCGAGGAAGAGGATGACGATGAACATCAGGAATTTTGTCGTGTGTGCAAAGATGGTGGCGAGTTGCTCTGTTGCGACTCTTGCCCATCGGCATATCATACTTTCTGTTTGAATCCACCGTTGGACACCATACCGGATGGCGATTGGCGGTGTCCGCGATGCAGCTGCCCTCCATTGATTGGCAAGGCCGAGAAGATCATCACCTGGCGCTGGGCTGTACAGCGCCGTGGTAGCAGCGAGGCATCCACATCGAAGAGTGCCAAGCAGGGCAGCCGTGTGCGCGAGTACTTCATCAAGTGGCACAACATGTCCTACTGGCACTGTGACTGGGTCTCTGAGGTGCAGCTGGACGTGCATCATCCGCTGATGATACGCTCGTTCCAGCGCAAATACGATATGGAGGAGCCGCCCAAATTTGAGGAATCTCTGGACGAAGCCGATACCCGTTTCAAGCGCATACAGCGCCACAAGGACAAGGTGGGCATGAAGGGCAACGACGACGATGATGAGGCCGCACTCGAGGAGCGGTTCTACAAGAATGGCGTCAAGCCCGAATGGTTGATTGTGCAGCGCGTCATCAATCATCGCACCGCACGCGACGGCAGCACCATGTATCTGGTGAAATGGCGTGAGCTGCCCTACGACAAGTCCACTTGGGAGGAGGAGGGCGATGATATACCCGGCCTACGACAGGCCATCGATTACTATCAGGATCTGCGTGCAGTGTGCACTTCGGAGCAGTCTCGTGGGTCCAGCAGCAAGAAGAATAAAAAGGGTCGCAAAACCAAGCATAAGCTGGAGCTCGATGATGAGGATCGCCCCGTTAAGCATTACACACCACCGCCAGAGAAGCCAACCACAGATTTGAAGAAGAAGTATGAGGGTCAGCCAGCGTTCCTCGAGGATACGGGCATGCAGCTGCATCCGTATCAGATTGAGGGCATTAACTGGTTGCGCTACAGCTGGGGCCAGGGAATCGATACCATTCTAGCCGATGAGATGGGTCTAGGCAAGACCATCCAGACTGTAACGTTTCTCTATTCGCTCTACAAGGAGGGCCATTGCCGTGGCCCGTTCCTGGTGGCCGTGCCACTCTCCACCCTGGTCAATTGGGAGCGTGAGTTTGAGCTGTGGGCGCCCGACTTCTATTGCATCACATACATAGGCGATAAGGACTCACGTGCCGTGATACGCGAGAACGAACTGACCTTTGAAGAGGGCGCCATACGGGGCACAAAGGTCTCGCGCCTGCGCACAACCCAATACAAATTCAATGTTCTGCTCACCAGCTACGAGCTGATCTCCATGGATGCGCCCTGCTTAGGCAGCATTGACTGGGCGGTGCTGGTGGTCGATGAGGCGCATCGCTTAAAGAGCAATCAAAGCAAGTTCTTCCGCATCTTGAACAGCTATTCGATTGCCTACAAGTTGTTGTTGACTGGAACCCCATTGCAGAATAATTTGGAGGAGCTGTTCCACTTGCTGAACTTTTTAAGCCGCGACAAATTCAACGATTTGCAGGCATTCCAGAACGAATTTGCAGACGTGTCTAAGGAGGAGCAGGTGAAGCGTTTGCACGAAATGTTGGGCCCGCACATGCTGCGTCGTCTGAAGACAGATGTGTTGAAGAACATGCCCTCGAAGTCGGAGTTTATTGTGCGTGTCGAGTTGTCGGCCATGCAGAAGAAGTTCTACAAGTTCATCTTGACCAAGAATTATGAGGCACTCAACTCAAAGAGCGGCGGCGGCTCTTGTTCCTTGATCAACATCATGATGGATCTAAAGAAGTGCTGCAATCATCCATATCTATTCCCGTCGGGCTCCGAGGAGGCGCCCACCTCTGCTGGCGGCATCTACGAAATCAACTCCCTAACAAAGGCAGCCGGCAAGCTGGTGCTGCTCTCGAAAATGCTGAAACAGCTGAAGGCGCAGAATCATCGTGTCTTGATTTTCTCACAAATGACCAAGATGTTGGACATACTTGAGGACTTCCTCGAAGGCGAACAGTACAAGTACGAGCGTATTGATGGCAGCATTACGGGCACTGTCCGCCAGGAGGCCATCGATCGGTTCAATGCACCCGGAGCACAACAATTTGTCTTTTTGTTGAGTACACGCGCCGGTGGCTTAGGTATTAACTTGGCCACAGCTGATACGGTTATTATATATGACTCCGATTGGAATCCTCACAATGATATACAGGCATTTTCGCGTGCTCATCGTATTGGCCAGGCCAACAAGGTGATGATCTATCGCTTTGTTACGCGCAATTCGGTAGAGGAGCGCGTCACACAGGTGGCCAAACGCAAGATGATGTTGACCCACTTGGTGGTGCGCCCCGGAATGGGTGGCAAGGGAGCCAATTTCACAAAACAAGAGTTGGACGATATTCTGCGCTTTGGCACTGAGGATCTCTTCAAGGAGGATGACAAAGAGGAGGCCATTCATTATGATGACAAGGCCGTGGCTGAGTTGCTCGATCGTTCCAATCGCGGCATTGAGGAGAAGGAATCGTGGGCAAATGAGTATTTGTCCTCTTTTAAGGTGGCATCCTATGCCACTAAAGAGGAGGAGGAAGAGGAGGAAACGGAGATCATTAAGCAAGATGCCGAGAACTCAGATCCCGCTTATTGGGTTAAACTGCTGCGTCATCACTACGAACAGCATCAGGAGGACGTGGGTCGCACCCTGGGCAAAGGCAAGCGTGTGCGTAAGCAGGTCAACTACACAGACGGAGGTGTAGTTGCAGCAGACACCTCACGCGACGACACCAACTGGCAAGACAATGGCAGCGAATATAACTCTGAATACTCTGGTGGCAGCGACGAAGATGGCGGCGACGATGACTTTGATGAACAGAATGGCGAACGCAAGGCCAAGCGTCGATTGGAGCGACGCGACGATCGTCCGTTGCCCCCTCTGCTGGCACGTGTTGGTGGCAACATTGAGGTGCTGGGCTTCAATGCCAGACAGCGCAAGAGCTTCCTCAATGCCATTATGCGTTACGGCATGCCGCCCCAGGATGCATTCAATTCGCAGTGGCTGGTGCGCGATTTGCGTGGCAAATCCGAGCGGAACTTCAAGGCCTACGTCTCGCTCTTTATGCGGCATCTTTGTGAGCCGGGCGCCGACAATGCCGAAACCTTTGCCGATGGCGTTCCGAGGGAGGGTCTCTCCCGTCAACATGTGCTCACACGTATTGGCGTAATGTCGCTTATACGCAAGAAGGTGCAGGAATTCGAGCACATCAATGGCTACTACAGCATGCCTGAGCTGATACTCAAACCCTGCGAGCCGGTGCGTTCAGCTGGCAAGCAAGAGGCAGCTGCAGCGGATGCTGCTGCAACGGCCGCCGCCAAACCACCGGCAGAGAGCGCTACGACCAGCAATAGTGCGACTCCAGCGACGAGTGCAGCGCCCAGTCCAGCGCCTGCTTCAGAGAAGAGCGAAGATAAGACAACCGTGGAGAAGGCAACGCCTGAGAAGCAGGAACCCAAGTCTGAGCCAGATGCTGAAGATGATAAAAAGGCAGTTGATGCATCTGTGAAGCAAGAGAAGGCTGAAGAGTCATCGGATGCCGAGACCAAGTCTGGTGAGGCAAGTGTGAAGAGCGAAACACCTAAAGTGGAGCCCAAAGAGGAGGGTAAATTGCAGCCAGATGCAACGCCCAAGGAAGAGCCCAAGACCGAACAGAGCGACGACAAAGAAAAGGAGAAGGAGAAGACAACCGAGGAGAAGCTGACAACTAATCCGAGCAGCAACACCGCCACTACAAATATCATTGATGATGATGACGACGACGTTATGATTGTCAAGGAGGACGGTGAGCTGGAGAAGCCCAATGCCAGCGCCAATGCCAATTCGCCCAAGGATCAAAAGAATGCTGGTGTCGCAGGCACAGGTGCTGGAGGCAAAGCGGCAGAGGATAATCTCGAGGTGTTGAAGCGCAAATTCATGTTCAACATCGCCGATGGAGGCTTTACCGAGCTGCACACCTTGTGGCTGAATGAAGAGAAAGCAGCTGTGCCGGGCCGCGAATACGAGATCTGGCATCGTCGCCACGATTACTGGCTGCTAGCCGGCATTGTCACACATGGATACGGACGTTGGCAGGACATTCAAAACGACATTCGTTTTGCCATTATCAATGAACCGTTCAAAATGGACGTGGGCAAGGGAAATTTCCTGGAGATTAAGAACAAATTCTTGGCACGTCGCTTCAAGCTGCTGGAACAGGCACTGGTTATTGAAGAGCAATTGCGGCGCGCAGCATTTCTGAATCTTGCCCAGGATCCCAGCCATCCGGCTATGTCGCTAAATGCACGTTTTGCCGAGGTCGAATGCCTGGCTGAATCGCATCAGCATCTGAGCAAGGAATCGCTGGCCGGCAACAAGCCAGCCAATGCGGTGCTGCACAAGGTGCTCAACCAGCTGGAGGAGCTGTTGTCCGACATGAAGAGCGATGTCTCTCGCTTGCCCGCCACCCTGGCACGCATACCACCAGTGGCGCAACGCTTGCAAATGTCGGAGCGTTCCATTCTATCGCGTTTGGCTGCCACAGCTGGCAACGCCTCCAATGCAGGTAGGTTTCCCTAACTTTCTAAATTTATGGGTTAATCCATTTGTCTTTCTTGATTTTGCAGCTCAATTGATGGCACAATTTCCGGCCGGCTTTCAGGGCACCACCTTGCCGGCGTTCACGGGGGGACCAGCTGGGAACTTTGCCAACTTTCGACCACAGTTCTCTGTGCCCGGGCAGCTGTCGAACACCGCCGGCGGCACCTGAGCAACATAAACGCATTCAAATTCCATGGAAATTAATTACTCTTCAGCTAAGAATTTTACGCTACGTATATTAAACAAGGAAAAAATAATACATACCTACCCAATACATACTTACTTAAAATATTTATCAAAAAACTCTTGCAATGAAATGAAATTAATTAACCGCTCTAAATTTACCGTATTCTATAAATAGTAAATTTGGGCTGCTTCTGGTCGATTATAAATGACAATTATATTAAATGTTTATTTACCTGCTATGTAAATTCATTTTATATGGCTACATATACAATATATAAATCCGATTCCATTGCCAACCAAAATGATATTTGCCGTTTTTCTTTATGTATTCATCAAATACTGGGAGATGGGAATTCAAATATTCAAAATATATATATATATTTTTTTTTTTTTTTTTTGAGAAAGAAACTGGAATATGAAATAACGAATATAGTCAACTCAACAAATTAATGGTAAGTTTCTCCGCCCTTGAGTATGAAATAAAACAACATTTATTCAAGCGACAGACTTTTATTTGATTTGATACTCGTAACTTTGTTGCTTTGTATTATTATTGTATATTAAGTATAAATTAGTTAAGTTTGTATGTGTATATATACTCGTGTGTGTATACATATGTATATATGCAATTTGTAAATATCAAATACAATGTTAGTAATCATAAGTCATTTGATAGGCGCAACACAGATCGCAGAAAATTGAGTAAGGCTCAGAAATAAGTGTGAATTCTGGGTGTTTCATTCGTAGCATCTTGCTAATAAAATATTGCTAATTAATATCAAGGTTTTTACAACATTTGACGAGCACAATTACCGACCATGGGTCTTTCGATCTCTTAATTGCAATATCGTTCTCCATTTCTATATTTACAATAATTACAAATAAATGGAATTACATATTTTGTATATGCATATACAAATACAAATAATTATAATTACAAGCGGGCTCTGGTAGCCTAATACATAATACGAAGTACAACAAAAGAAACGTTAAGAATAATTAAAAAATATATATAATAATAAACAAATTTAACAAACTTCGCCATTAAATAATCTAATAATAAACTGACAAAAACAATAATTATAAGCGAGCTAAGTTTGAAATTAGACATATAGTTATAAAATAATATTATTATATAGCATTGCATGGTACATATGGTATGGAATATGGTACATTAAACAAAATCACATTTGCAACGCGAATGTGCGACTGCTTACAACAAAAACAAACTTCAAGCATGTTTGGATCTACAACTAGACATTGTGGGAAACTTAAACTAGAACAGTAAATCAGCTTAGAATAGTAAATAACAAATAAAAAAAAAAAAAAAACACAAAACACGCACGCACACGCCCAAACATACACTCACACAGATAATATATCAAATTAATGACAAGCGATTGAAGAAACTCCATCATAGCCTTAATCCCTAAGCCTGTACTTCCGCTTTCTGCAGTTCGCAACAATATAAATACAATATTATGATATTGTGCATAGTTTCTCTCTCTCCGACTCGTCCGCATCCAACTGCAGGTTGGCGACGTTGGGCAGCGCCCGTCCCTCAATGTTGGGTAGATAGGGCTCGTAGTCGAGACCCTGGCGCTCATAGAATAGCAAATATGCTGCACTCGGATCAATATTCGGCTTTTGCGATATTTCGCGACAGGAGCTATCATTGTAACAATACCAGGAACCAGTTGTGTTTGATGCATAGGAAATGTAATGACCACCATTCAGCATGCCAGAATGGGACTGCAAAAACAAAGAATCATCATTAATTGTCATCAATAAGCCAGTAGATAGTTATAACCTACCACCACAGCGTATAGCTTATACTTGGGATCGAATTTATCAACATCCGGGTGTAGTTTGTGCTGATGATAGTCTTCGAACTCCCCATCAACAATAGGTGTCTTGGTGAGGCTCGTGGAAATGAGACGCTGCCGTCTAGCTGAATTGGTTGACTTGCTTTGGCGCAGCACACAGCTAGAGGCCAGCGGCATTTCCTTTGCTGTGTCAACGTTTTCGTCTGCAGCCTCTTTAGCGGGAAGAGGCATATCTTCTGTTACTTTATCGGTGGCATCGACTTCATCAAGTTCGCTAGGAACTTCATTGCTGGCGCTTGCTAGCTCATGCTTTAGCTCCAGTAGCTCTTTGTGTCGCAGTATGGTTTCCTGCGGCACAGAGGCCAAATAGGGCGTAGGATCAAAGTCATCGAATGGGAAATGCACAACTTTTTGGGATTTCACCCACTTGCCGTTTACACAATTGAAACGCTTCAAATGGACAATCTAAACAACAATGACATATTAATGAATAGTGAGTTCTGTTCTGCAAAGGTTGAATAATCGCTTACCAGGATCGGTGGCAATTTCCATATTTGTAACTTCTTTGTCGCTGGCTTTTTGCCTTTGCAGTGGCTGCAGTGGTACCACTGCTCCAACTTCTCCTCGGAGGTAAAGGCGCGTAAGCAATGCTTCAAATCAACGGGCTCTACTTGTTCCCGTCGGCATATCGCAACGGTTTCATGATCAACCCAAAGCTAATTGACAATAAACCAATTAATATATACAACTATATATTCATTAAAGGCAATTCACTTACGCGCTCCAAAGTGCTCTGGTAACGTAAATGCAATGCGGTTGGATCCCAGTCGATGGCTATGGTAAAGTCTTCAAAATATTTTGTTGTTGGTGTGTAGGATAGCGATGTGGTGTACTCCGTTGTACGTTTGGACTCCAGATTTGGTAGCGACGGGCATTTAGCGTTCATTTGTGGGGTGACTGCGTTATCTAAAGGATAATAAGCGACATATAATAATGCTCTAATAATTCAGATTCAAGATAACTTACTGGTCATAGAGCTAATGGGGGGCAGTGCGCCCTGGAGCACATAGTCGTTGTTGCAGCGAATTTCGCAGCCGCGACAAAAACTTGACCAGGGACAAATGGCGCAGGTGAGACCGTCCGCTTTAACAGCACGCAGTGTGAAAGGAAAATCATAGCCGAGGCTGTCATCACTGCAAGAGAGAATTGGTGTTAGCTTTAGAATCTTTATTTAGGCAAGCGTGAGCATAATTACCAGTCGGCAGCATGATTAGCTTGTTCGGTGGTGGCTGGTAGAGGACTCAGCAGCCGGCTTACTTGCTGCCAGACGGCGCAGTACAGATCCTTGTGAGTGCCACCATCACAGTTCGGTATTAGCAACGGAACACCAAACAGACTGGGCCGAGTTTTGTGGTAGGAGAGGAAATAACTGTCGTGACGCGTAATTTTGCGATGAACAGCCACAAGATATTTGCCCACCTTGTAGGGCTGAGAAGATCGGCGTGAGTAGACACCGCTGGTGGTTTGATTACCGCTCGTGCTTTCCGGCTGTGAAGTGGTTATTTGTTGATCTGGCTCCTCGCCCTCGATTTGCCCATCCTCATCGTCATCTACATCGTTATCAACGTCATCATCGTCTTCAACGTCTGCATCACGATCGAAACTATTGATGCCCAGCGTATGAGCTATGCTTCTGCCACTCGGCTGCTCATTCGTCGTGCGATAGGAGACACCGTCTTCGCTGTTGCTGGCATGTCGGCTGCCAGCCAGTTCCGCCAAGGGCATCGGCTCCGTTAGTGAACTCTCCATGGAGTTGTCGCCAGAGTGATTCGTGTACGAAACGGAGCTGGTGTTGCTTTCCGTTTGCAGTAGCTTGGTGGATGAGATGCGCTTTTGCTGTGCGGCCGCATCGTCCATGAAAGTGTTCTCCGGGCTGCAGCTGAGGATCAGCGACTCCTGTGTCAAATGTACCAATGAAGGTGGCCGGAAGTTTTGCATTAGTTGTGCGTAACTCACATTTATGTAAGTGTGTGTATTTAAAAGCTCATGGAATTTAAACAATTAACAATTACTACTCGATTAAAGGCAACAATTTTATAAACTAGGATAAACGCTCAAAAATCTACAAATATCGGAAAATATTGTTTTATTGCAGGTGTTCAAAATTAGCTCATGTATAATTATATATACTATATAAGAACATAGATTAAAATTGGTACTTTAATTAATTAGTTGGGCATAGTTGGTAGT
Source organism: Drosophila koepferae (assembly GCA_030914345.1). NCBI lineage: Eukaryota > Metazoa > Arthropoda > Insecta > Diptera > Drosophilidae > Drosophila > Drosophila koepferae. The sequence continues at coordinate 1,416,868 of JAUESR010000200.1, forward strand.
TTCTGTGGTGGAAATGAGTAGAATAGCATTTGCAATGTGTACTGAAAAGGATGATTCAAAATGAGAATTATATTGAAAAAAATTCTTTTTATTTAGAATCTGTGAAATAAGTTCAATATTGAAATTAAGAAAAGATTTCACTCAAATAGTACGATGAATTACGATAATGAATTATACGATTAGCAAATTAAGAATGATCATAAATTGCAAGAATTATAAATTATTGTGAATCACCCTTGCGTACAATTGAAAAGCTATGAATATTTCAATTGGCTACTTGTACCTTTCAACAGGAAGGCAAATGTACAAAAGAACGGGCGCAGTTATTAAATTATAAAGTTTGCATATTCGATGTAACGATAACCGATAGCAGCAACGATAACGATAAGGATAACAGTAACGGTAAGGATAGAATCTAAATGGTGAGTCTATAATATTAGAAATAGTTTAAAGCAAAAATGTACAAAAAGGTATTTGATTACAGCCATCAACGAATTGTATATGTGCGTGTATTAGTATAAGGAGGAGCATAGAAATAACAATAAACTACAAAATACGAGAATGTATATATTCAGAGATTTAGACTAGTTGAATAAGTGCATAGTATATGAAATTAAAGAACAATTAGAAAGAAGTTTAGACAGGTGTTGGTGGGTGGGTGGTCGATCGGTTGTACATTATACTAGGTAGGTGGCCCACAAACCAAACAGAAACTGAAACGGCAACTGTTCTTTTAACATATTTGTATTTAATATATATAGATTTGTTCGATATCGATTTAAGTATGTATTGCGACAATAGACGGGGGGGAGCGAAAATTAATGCCAGTTACGCCGGAATATTTATTTGAAAATCTTGACAATCTTCGTTTTGCAGGGGTTCATCGCTGGAGAGAGTTTATCCTAGGCAATTGGGAAATTTTTCAAAATATCATTTTCAAAATGCAACCCTCGGACGGGTCCATGAATCTAACATATTAAATACGTGTATGTTAATATAGTTTAGAAGCCATACCTTGAAGCAAAAAAGACTGTGGGGCATGCACTCTCTCTTTCCAAAGCACCGGCTTACCTTTCCGGCATCATCTGGCTGCAGTTCGTGCACGTGGCCGACGTTGCCGCTGCTGTTATTGGTATTAAGATTGCTGTATTTGGTTAGCTCATGGCCTCCATCAAGGCCATTTGGGTCCAGCCCATCACTGATATGCCCATTGCAGATCGCACGTGACGAGGACCGATTCGATGTCTGTAGGGTGCTAAGGGAAGATAGTGAGTCCTGTGTCGTAATGAGTGCTGCAAGGATGACTCAGTTAACTGATAACTCTCATTAGGTCTATGTTATGTTCATTTACCAGAGCTTCGCTGTATGTCCTTGAGACCCTGTTCAATGTGCATGCTGAGAGCAGAATTGGAGCGCGTTCTAACACTGCTTTGCTCCGGCAACTGATACACATATAAATCCTTAGAGCTCTGTGTGCGTAGCTTCTCCTCGTCGCCAACCACCTGGCGTATCTGCGAGTTCCAGAGCTCACAAACCAGCATTAGGCTTGGCTGTAGCGGACATAGTGTGGCCAGCTTATGCTTTAAATCGCTGTACTTACATTCCGAGTTAAGCCGTAGGCCGTACTTAATTGGCACACTGCCATCCAATAAAATCACTGCAAAATTAAAGACAGATAATGATATTGCATTGATAAGCGGAAGTTGTGATTAACTTACCCAGTACCTCCAGATATACATAGTTCTCCACAGGCAAGGGCAGACTCAATAAGCTAAAGGGATCGAAACGAACAGACTCGTGACCGCAACCAAGGCAGCTGACTTTTGATTTCAGCTGGCCATAGAACAGATCTATAATAATGGATTGATTACGGGCATGATGCTGGGCCCATGCCTCGGCGGCAACAATCTTGTCTGGTCGTCCATCAGAATCTTTCAATTCGCTATATGGCTTTTCCATAACACGGTTTAGGTCTTCGTGTAGCGCATCGAGCAGCCATTCAAGCAGCTCCTGCGAATCGTGCTGCCCACCGCCAGCGAACTGTGGTGCATGTTTGTTTACACAGAAGCGCAGCTTGAGAGGCGCCACAGATCGTGTCGTGGCCGTCCACACTTCCTTAAGCAGTTCCGCATAGCGCATAGCAAGTTGGCCTCGAGTGCCCAACTTATTGGCTGCATTCAATTCGAAGCGATGCATCTGACGATGAAAGTATTGGGCCAGTGGTTGCGTATTGAAGAGCACTTGGAGTGCCGCATTCATGAAACATGTATTGCCTAGATTATGCAGCCCTGTGGCGCCTGGCGCGTGTACGGACATGATAGAGGTGCGCGTTAGACGTCGCCGGTCGCCAGAACTGACACCAACTTGACCGCTTTGCGTGTTGGCAAGCGAGCTGAGCTCTTCGGGCCAGGTAAGATCTTTGTTACGTATCTCTAGCAGCAGCTGATCGTTGTCACGTATCAGTAGCTCTTTTAGGCACATGGTATCCTCCTCCAATAATATGGCACTATTATCTAGCGATGCGCTGGACGGCGGCACATGCCACAGTCGTATATCCTCCGGCTTCAGGCGCAGCTGATCACACAAAAACTCGCCCACTTGACGTACCGTGGCCAGCCGGCTAAATGCTGCCGTATACGCCAAATAACGTTTGGGGGGCTGAAGCACGCTGCTGGCTGCAATGGCCGCATAGCCGCCGCCAGAGGCCAAGACGCCATATCCACCGCTAGTGGTTGAGCCCCAGCTAGTAATTTGTGTGCCTGCGCCGCTGCTATTGGGTGCAGTCTGTACCTGGTGCAGTAGAATGCGCAAATTCAAAGGATACAGCTCTAGCTCCACCTCCGAGTTTGGTGGTTGTATCACCTGTAAGAAAGTAAAATAAGCTTAACTCAAGAAAGGAACGTTTATGGCCTGTTCTCTTACCTGTCTGGGCAACGGTAGATTATCGCCATACCAACGATTTAACGCTTTCCATAGAGACTTTGGCACAAGCTCAAAGTCGTGATTCTGTACAAGTGGCGTATCGCGCTTCAGGTGACCGCCTTCTCCTGTCAGAGTGCGTACATTGCGGTAGGGATTGGTGGTAATTAGATTACTATTGTCAATGGGACCCGGGCGGTGTTGACCGCAGTGCCGGCCAGCGGATATGCCACTACTACCGGATACAGATCCTAGTGAATAGCTGTCGTGTTGCTCAAGGCTGTGCGTATTGAAGCTCTCGTCGCAGACGAGTGCTTCGTCTACAGCACTGCGCTGGCTGGCAGTCCGCTTGCAGTAGTCGCACGTTTGAGACGTGTGCTGCGTGTATTGCATCCAGGTAAGCCACCAGTCACGTGAAATCAGATACCAAAACTGACCAACTCTGTAAGGGCGTCGCTCTTCGCGCTGCAACCAGCCGCGCACAATATCGTATTCCATATGCTTGCATTGCGGCCACAGGCCAAACACTATGTGGCACAGCTCGAAGATGAGGTCCAAAAGTGGCTGCATCAGCCGCAGACCGCACTGCACATTCCATATCATGAAATCCTCTGCTGTTAGCGAAACATTGTCCCTTGTTAGCGTGCTGGGTACACCATCTGGACTCCTACGCTGGGCAAACTCCAGCAGATCACTGATCACATGTTGTTTGGTCAAGTCCTTGAATTGCTGTGCATCGCGATTCTCCTTGGCTACGAATAGTAGCACGTTGATCATTTGCAGCGTCTCCTCGTGATTGAGCACACCATCGCGATCCACGTCGAAGATTTTGAAGCAGACTATCAAGTCGAAAGAAATTGATCAGATTGTGTAATGAAATAGTTCAGAAGTACTTACAGCGGGTGCGCTCCACACCGGGCCCACGACAGGCGGCACTGACGCCACAGCAAAGTTCCTTGAAATCGATGTGACCATCACGATTTTCGTCAAAGGCATTAAAGAGACCGGCCAGAGCATTCTTTGGTATCGGTGGACTAATGAGCGGTCCCAAAAATTGTAAATCGATTTGACCATTCGGCGATGTGTTTTTCAAACGCCAGAACTCTTTCTCTAAGTCACCAATATCCTGCAGCAAAATAATCAAATTTATAAATGATTCACATCATCTCATCTAGCATTGCTGACCTTTTCCTCAAGATGTGTAACACCGGCCAGACTCTGATAGAACGTGGGCGTCTCCAGCTCAGAGGTGAGACTGACGCAATTGTCGGCAAGCAGCCACTTGGACAGAACTGTTGCATTGCGATGCTTAACTATCCAATCCTGGAATTGTTCAAAGTTCACACGTTCACCTTGCGCAAACAAGGAGACACTCTCGAAGGGCGCCAGGTTCACATTACGCACATAATCAGATTTAATAATGTATGTGCCAGCGTCGTTGCAGTAGAGGTTCCAGAGAAATCTATGGTTGTCGTAAGAATACTTATAATAAATACTATGAACTTTTTAGGATCCACTCACTTAGTTTTCTCCTCCTGAGTGCCGCGTGTGATCAGCACCAGACCGCACAGCAGGTCCTTGAAGGATATGCCGCGCTGTGTGCCACCACAGGCAACATAGAGCATGTCCGTAATCTTAGGCGGCACACCCTCACACAGCACATCCTGCTGGAATGCATTGCGACTGAGGTAGAGTCGACCCACGCCAGCTGATTTCTTAAAGGCATCTTTAAGGCGCCGCAATTCGGCGTCGCTAACTGTTTAAATTAAATAACAGATTAATATCAGTGGAATTATAAAAAGAATAATATATATGGGTGCAAGTATAGCTGCTAAGCTAATTTAAATTTTGATATTTTTTATTTTCGCCTAGAGAATATGCGAATTGAGACATGCACGAATTGCGGAAAACCTTTTGACTTTTAAGATTCGTTACAAATTATGTTTTTCACAAGAACTTTGAGCTCTATTCAATTTAACAATATATTTTAACCTGATAAAGAACTACTAATAACTCATATAATTATAATTCAAGCAAACCGTTTTCGCACATTCAATGGGATTTAAGTATAAACTCGTTATTTGAGAAGTGCTTAGTCATATATAAAATTAAAATCCCAATTTCAGTGTATATATCGTCGGGAGTCATGCATATGCCTTCTCATTATGTGTGTGTTCAAACGTTAAGGTAATTAAAAATCGCTACGTTAAAATCAGAAAACAGAAACACAAGCACACAAAACAGTCTTATTCAAGCGTAATACTCGTAATCAATTAACTATACAATAAAGTCAATTTTTAATAGAGAGTTCTGAGAAGGGGCGATTTGAATTACTGGGCGCGGCCCAGTTAAACATAGGCCGCAATTCATAATCACAAATTGAGCATGAAAAGGCAATGCGGAATAATTTTGTAGATTGCAAAGAATTATTTACTTTGCGACGTCACGCGACCAACGGTACTTCATAGCTGCTTTTTGTTGTTGTTTTGCTGTATTGACAGAAATTTCTGCATAGCATTGCATTATGATGTGCACAGTGCACTTCAAACAGAAACAGCCATAAAGAGAGAGATAGAGAGACAGAGAGAGAGAGTGAGACACAAAGAGAGAGGGGGTGGGGGAAGTCGGGGAGGAAACATTTCCGAACTGGACGTGCATACGTTTTCATAAGAAACAAACCGGTCTTGAAGAGCTTTGTGTCAACAACGACGACAATGGACACCCGCACCTGGGCAGCAAGTATGGCCGCATAGGTACAGGTATATATGTACATATGTATACATGTACATATATGGGGCCATCTTATCAGTAACGTTCGTTTTCTTTGCCTTCGCGGCTGGCCATAAAATGACGAAACCTGCGACAAGAACAACAGGAACAACAACAATGGCATCAGCGAGATGAATGCCAATGCAAAGCGAGAGAAAATTAGAGAAGTCAACAAAAACTTAAACGTCATTGCGTATACGACAGATTCTAAATGATGAGAGAGAAGCAACAATAAATAGTAACTGTTTGCGTTTGATTGCATGCATTGTCTGCAATTTTGCTTTGTCTCAAGCAAAACATTCCTGCCCCCGCCACGAGAAAAACGCGGTTGCTGTGCTTTTCTATTGTGACGTCACTGAAGGCGACGACGCAAATACTCATACACACATGCAAGCACTTACATACGGCCACTCGCAGTCACACACACTCAGTGTTGAAATTTGCACAAAAAGCACCAATAGAATAAGACAAAAAGGAAACGAATTAGCTGTGTCCAGCAAAAAAGGGCAGCAATAATAGCTTGGAAGTAGAGTGGAAACAACAATAGAATCGATAGTGTAATTATAACTGTATTGGTGCATATTATTATTGTTTTTATTCTAGAACCTTAGGTACTTGAATGACCCATTTCCTTTGTCTGCAACTCACATGCACCTGCACCTGTCCTTGTGTGTATTGGAGGTTATCACTTACCACGTTTAACTGCATCCTCGTAACTGATGCAAGCATGTTTAGATTCTTTTGTACCCATATTTGCCTACGGCAAATTCTTGAGTGCTACTGCTCTGGCGTCGTCGTAGTTGTCTTGTGACTTCACTTCTTACATTTGTTTATGTTATTTGTTGCCGTTGTCGGGCCTTGGGGGTAAATCACAGACACAGAGTCATATACATGCAAAATGCAAGTTTCTGCTTTATTTTATTTTGTAAAACACTTTGTTTTTTGTCACACTTTCATTGCTTTACTAGTTTCGCGTTCGCTTATATTTTTCAACTATCAGCGCTGAGTGTGACCACGCTCGTGACATAAAAAATACTGTAAGTTCGGCCCATTAGAAAATAATCAGCTGTTTGGCAGTTTTACTATGGTCGAACAGCTGTCTCAATAGTTGCCTCAGCGCATTTTCCAACACTGCTTATCGATAAGTCGCCTCGTTTTCGTCCTACACAACACTGCTACGTACCAATCATTTATTGTTCGGGCGTAATTAGAAAGCAATAATTAAGCGTAATTTTTACGTGTAACCAACAACAACACACCACAGAATTGCAAGTGCAATACATACAAGTGTAAAACCGCGCGCGTCCATTTACTATTGCAATTTAAAGTGCTTAAAACAACGTCGCCATTTTTCGACATACACACAAAAGAAAACCACAGTCAGAGCTGAAAAAACCTGTGCGTGCTTGCGTGTGTTTATTTGTGTCTGCTGTGTGTGGTTACGTCTATGAATTTTTTATACATACCCTTGCGTACATATACATTAATACTAACTTGCAGTGGCAGTAGCAGCAGTAATAGCCAGTTATAGTAATTTAATCGCCAACATTAACATAGTGTGTAATATTAATCGAAAACCACTGATTACCAACCACCGCCATATAAAAAAAAGCATCACCCGAAGTTATCGACGTGGACGATAACGCCAAAAAAAGGAAGTGAAGAAGTTAAAGACCAAATAGCTGCATCTTTAACAAAAGAACCTGGCACAACCCGAAGCAAAACTGTGATTTAATCATACAAATACAACAATAGAAATACAATGGCCAAAACGTACGACTACCTGTTCAAATTACTGCTGATCGGTGATTCTGGAGTTGGCAAAACCTGCATATTATTTCGATTCTCAGAGGATGCTTTCAATACGACATTTATATCTACAATAGGTAAGTGTTATTAATATCCACCATATTTACAAAACCTAGAGAGGCAATATCAACAACAGCAACATCAACAACAACAACAATATCAATATCAACATTAGTCAGGGAACCAAACATTTCAAAGTGTATGCATCATCAGTCATAACTCTCAGTCCGTAATCCTCAGTAATCAACATTGCTCTCTCCCTCTGTCATTCTCGATTATGCTCTTTTGCTCTGTGAAATGTTTTAATTAATTATGACGCTGCCGGGCAGCAATCGCAATCGCACAAACACAAACACAAATACAGACACACATTTGCGTATTCATTTTCATGCTCTCAAACTCGCCTCTTGGCTCAGCTGTAAGTAGCGTGCACACAAACAGGCATACACGAACACGAATACGAATACGTGACTCATTTTGTATGCTCTTTTTCTTGTTTCAGTAATGTTATTTGTCATAATTATATCGTTGTTGTTGTTGTTGTTATTGTTGTGCCTTGGACAAGGACGTTACCAATCTAAGACATTTTTAAATGCGTATGAATAGAGCTGCAAGCAGCGAATAGCATATAAAATCATGTTGAAATATTATTTTTATACGATAAAGAAATCGATAAGCAGTATTTGCTTAAGCCAGTGTCATTGCACCACAATCTACTGTTTTTTAGACTATCTTCAAGTCTAGCGTAGAGTTGCCAGCTGATAAGCATCCGTTTTACAGCCAGTCTCAATGAGAGGGGTTCTATCAGCTAGAAGCAGCACTGAGACACAACCCACACACATGGCACGAGCTCAGCAATTTGTCTATTTATATATTTGGCACATTTCCCTGCACTAATTCCAATTTGGGTTATTTACTTAACGACGCCAACGTCTCGAATCAATTGCGTATTTTCAACTGCTGTCTCTTGTGCTCTTCTATAGTCTTAGCCTATGTATGTATGTACATACATATGTACATAAGAGATGGAGAGGAGAGGATGCCAGCTGCCAGCTGCCAAAATGATTTAAACTAATTTATTGCTGTGTTTTTGCTTATCACGTGTCTTCTCTCTTCTCATGATTTTACTTTTTTCGCAGGTATCGATTTTAAAATTAGAACAATTGAATTGGATAACAAGAAAATTAAATTGCAAATATGGTAAATTATCAATAAAAAATAATATTCTATTATAAATGAATTAATTATAAATAATTTAAGGGACACTGCTGGCCAGGAGCGATTCCGAACTATCACCACGGCATATTACAGAGGTGCCATGGGCATTATGCTCGTGTATGACATAACACAAGAGAAATCGTTTGAGAATATCAAGAACTGGATACGAAATATCGAAGAGAATGCCGCAGCTGATGTTGAGAAAATGCTTCTTGGCAACAAATGTGAGTTGAACGATAAGAGACAGGTAAGCATTATAATCAAGAGCAATTCAATTTAAAATTCTGAAAATGTAAATAATTTCTCTAATTTTTCAGGTTTCAAAAGAACGTGGAGAACAGTTAGCCATTGAATATGGCATTAAATTCATGGAGACCTCCGCGAAAGCAAGCATTAATGTCGAAGAGGCTTTTCTCACGCTCGCCAGTGATATCAAAGCGAAAACGGAAAAGCGAATGGTAATTGCCGCAGAATTGTAGTCACAATCTATTGTCTCATTGTTATTGTTTTACTTGTGCAGGAGGCGAACAATCCACCGAAGGGTGGTCATCAGCTGAAACTAACAGAGATTCGAACAAAGGATAGTTGGCTGTCCAGATGCAGTTTGCTTTGACGTGGCAATGTACGTGTGGCACTGATGCGGCATGGTGGAAATAATAATGATAATGTATGTGGTAGTAGTTTTCTTAACTCCTGTTAAGTCCCAATAACAACAACCAAGCGAGCAAACACCCTTGAATATGCAACATCATGAAATAATACATAATTATAATATAATAATAGAACATATATAAAATTGTATTGTAAAATATGCGAAGGAGACATGGCGATAAGAGATCTACGAAATATGCATCAATATACATCTATACACATTCAATATTCATTTAACGTAAAAAAAAACATCAGAAGTATAATACGAGTATTGTGAGTAGCGTAAATACTGAATTATTAACGAAAAACATATAACCCGCCTTCGCCCTCCGCGCCCATCAGTTACAGTTTTTATTTTAGATTGCTTTTCCCTTTCAATGTATAATTTAGAAAATTTTCTGTCGAAAGAAACATACAGCCATGGTTGTTCACGATTTGTAAACTAATGACAAAATAATAATGTAGGAAATAAATATATATATTCATATATTATCTACATTTTTCATTTCCGTTTGCTCTACGTTATGCTCATTTATAAATATTTAATATAATTTAATTTGTACACTTTTCGTTCGATAACAAACAATTCATGAAAGGTTCACAGTTCGCAGGACGCAATTTAGACTCAGACGCACAATTTTTATATCGATCCACTTAGATATTGCAAGTTGTAATGGATGCGGGTGCTTCATAATACATTGTCAATAAACAAAGCGTTAATCTCTTATGGAATCCATGAATATGATTAATATTTGTGCGAGTAGATGGAAATAATAATTACAAAAAGATATGCGCATATGCAATACGAAGAAAACAATGCGAAGTAAAAGAATAAATGCAGAGCAGTAAAGATACATATTGTGAAATTAATTGATAACTAAATCTAAATGCATATTTGATATTAATTAATTAATTAATTATGTATGTACTTGTAATATTAATTATTAAACGTATACAATTTTATAAAATAAATCATGTGCAAAAATGCATTATTTATTACAAATTTACAATTTTTGGATAGAGTTCTATAACTAACTATAACCAGCCCACTTACCTTTATATTTAGCAGCTGAAATAGCTAGGATTAGAAAGAGTTGTGATAAAAATTTCGATAGTCATTTATTAAATGCATAGATTTGGAAAAATGCATTTTAATATAGTTGAAATCAGTTCAAGACATTACAAATTGTGCTTAAATTAAAACATAGAATTGGAAAACGTAAGTGTAAATACAATTCAAATTAATTGTAAGATTAGAATATTGAGGCAAAACAAATCACGCACACTACATAAGCACTCACAAAATACACACACACGCAGAAAGACAAAGATAAGGACAGATAAAATGACTCGAGGCAGGTATTAGAATATGCGTCTCAGATACATACAAATTGAATAACAAACATAATATATATATATATATAAATATGTAAATAGTGGAAACATATAGGACACGATAGTATAAGCTAAGCAAATTGCACTAATTGTTGTGCGGGGCAGCCCTCAAGATTGTTATTGATGAGCTCCGGGTTACGCCTGCGGTAGATTCTGATAGTAGGTAGCTAGTATTTTCCATGCCTGCGGCTCCATAAAGCCATCGGGCGGACTTCCTCCCGTTTTAGCCAGTGTACGCATTTTAGTGCCAGAAATAAACTCAAATTGCTCCTTGCGATGCGGTTCAAAGAAGGCCATACGGCTGGCAGACTTATCATAAGCGGCCACACGGAAAGGTAATATCTAAAAGTAAGAGAATATTTGACGAGTTAATTTATAATTCATTACAGTTTTAATTTTACTACACCCACCTCCATGCTGTCCAAACCCTGAGCCATTTTGAGCACACGTGCGCCGTGCGTTGCATCGTAGAGATTGCCATCGGGATAAGCTTCTTTGTCTGGATGCGGCATGCCAGCCGGATCGCGTCCCACAATATAGAAGTTGGCGCCCGCATTCATGCGCGCCTTGGCATGCCATTGCACCTCCGTTGGACCAGCGTACATCATGGGCGATGGGAATATGGCCAGAACGGTGTCCTCGCGTCGCAGTACGCCCGCATCGAGCACCGCCTGATGCTGCGCCATTCGGACCTGCAAAGGCACGTCATCATCCTTGGTCCAGCCACCAAGTGGATGCAGCAGCAGCACCGGTTGCTTGAAGCCACGCTCCAGCAGTTGCCGCTTGGTGTCCTGCATGAGCAGCGCGTGCCCGTTATGGATGGGATTACGCAGCTGAAAGGCAAAGATAGCATCCGCATTGAGCTCCTTGAAGCGGGAGCGCAGCTCATTCGGCGTCAGCCGATACTGATCGAGACCATCTTTCCAGCGTATGCGCTCAATGACCGACAAATCTCCACCGACCAAATATTGGCCGGATTCGTACACCTGTTTGCAGTACGGATGGTTGGGATTGCTGGTGCCAAACTGACGACACAGACGTTCTTCCTTCCGCTGGTAATAGAATTCTGGTCGACGCATAATGGCTACCGCCTGACCTTCATGCTGGAGCGTTATAGCTGCCTCGCCCTCCAAGCGCTGCTTGTCCGCTTCACTGGCGCTTAGCACAATGGGCACAGAGTGGTTTTCACGATAGGAAACGTCTAAGCCACTTTGCAGCGTATTGAAATGGAGCGTCTGCAGATATTCGTCCTCCCGCATAAAGCCACGCAATGGATATGCCCAGCCTTCAGAAAGTACCTGCACCCATTGCAGCTCAACGGTGCTAATGGATAAAGCGGGCAGGGACTTCGCCTCTTGTCTCAGCTCCTCCACTTCGCTGGCCTCGCTGGGGTACAGTTCTGGCAGTTGATCCACATCTCGCAGCGAACGTGGTATAATACCCTCCTGCTCCAGCAGTGCGACGAGCTGCTGCGTAGATTCGCGGACCGTACAGTCGTGCGTGCTGACCACTAGTTCCGGGTGCTGGGGTCGCTCATACTCCTGCGTGATGCCCGTAAAACCTTTGATGACACCCTCGCGCGCCTTCTTATACAGCCCCTTGACATCGCGCGTTTCACACACGGACAACGGCGTATCCACAAAGATCTCGAAGAACTTCAGCCCAGCATCCTTGTGTATCTTGCGAGCCATTTCGCGATCGTCTGCAAAAGGCGACACAAAACTGCAGATGGCTACAACGCCGCTATCCGCAAACAGTTTAGCCACCTCGCCCACCCGCCGTATATTCTCCTCCCGCTCGGCAGGCGTAAAGCCAAGATTCTTATTCAAACCGGTCCGTATATTATCGCCATCTAAACCATAGGCGGGTATTCCTCTCGAGACCAGGTACGCTTCTAGCTCAAATGCAATCGACGTTTTGCCAGCGCCACTGAGACCTGCAACAAAATGATTGCATGTTATATTTACATTTGTAAAAAATAGTTATTATTAAAAAAAGAAATTTCATGGTAGGAAATGCTTGTGTACCAACACTTGTTTATTAAAAAAGTTTTAAAAATAGAAATTACATCGTAGGAACATATTTTATAGGAAGTGCATTCGAATTGATGGCATTGAAATTTAAAAAAATTTTTTATCAACTGTAGCTAGTCTCTAGCACTAAATAACTATGTAAGCAGTATAACTTCCCTAATTCTGATGTACGTAGCGGATTTACGTACTAACCCATCAAATATGTATATATTACATATATTCATAATCAGAATCCACACTTGAATGAATCAAACGCAATTCAGAAGTCCTCATAGTTGTGAAAATTATATGGAGGCTTTATAGTTTATATAATATACTATTCCTATTACTATATATACTTCAACACTATATATTGAGCCTAAAATATTTGGCCAATCATCACTCACCTGTTAGCCAAACAGTACAGCCTCTAAAGCCGCGGCACAATCCCAAATTCCTGCCTCTCGTCTCCCGGGTGACATGGTGCTTCTGTTCCGTCACATTCGTGGCAACCTGGAGGCACTGCAAACAGACAACACAACAAAATCGAATTGATATGCCAATACAATAGAATTTACGTAGCTGCGAGAAATTAACATAAATTAATATTCATGCCCGACATCAGCTAGAGGTTTGAGACTCTTACATTGACCCTAAGGCGCTATTTGTGCCGTTCAATTCGCTGAATCTGCACAGTTTGTTGACCCTTTCGGACGGGCAGCTCGCCAGCTCGCCAGCCAAGTCGTGTGTTAAAAATAACAAACACTGTTACACAGAGGGAATATGAGATAATGATACCATACATATAGATATATACATGTATGCAATATTCAACAGATAGATGACAACAAAACACTATAAAGGCATTCGAAGAGTGGTCAGTTCATAGAGCGTATCCACCTTGACTTTAAGACAAATTATAACTAGCTAATTATGATAAAAGAGAAAATTGTCTTAGGAACCTTTTACAATCAAAACTAATTAGTTAAAGTAGAAAAAACTATCCTATTATTAAATGAGAATAAATTCGATCCTTTATTTATATGTTAAATACATACACTTATATGTTTATTTTCTTCTATTCAATATTAAGGAGTTTATTAGGTTGTCAATATATCATAAATATGTGCCACACAGTCATTCACCGTCTAACTACTTCGTCCACAGAGTAAACAAGAGTCGAGCTTTATCTCAATACTCAGCTCTATAATAGTTTGGTTTTGTTGGCAAATAAATTTGGGTCAAGGCACATTTAACGTCAACTTGATTCTTAAACACACTTCATTTTCTTTTGCAAAGCACTTAAATTCTTTTTAATGAAATAAAGCTTGGAATGCGCATGCGTAGATCTCTCAACTTATCTTGAGAGCTTTAGCCATACCCTTCTTTTGATATGAGGAAAAAATCCAATGGGCGGATTGGGCATGATTTAGCTTTCTCTGCTTGATGCTAAAAGTTGTTTGTTATATTTAATGCACTTGAGCTCTAGCCGAAAAATTGGAATAGTTATTTTTATGTTATATTACTGAACGTAAAAGTGATCTTAGTTAAATATTCACGCAACGAGCGCTGAAAGCGAACTGAAAGTTTTGATAAAATATTTACCGTGTTATATGTCGACCCGACCCGAACTAAGACACCGAGAGCTATTGAGAGAGAAAGAGCGTCAAGCCGAGTGCTTCACGCTCTTCTGAGTTTCAGTTCGGTTCCATCTGGTTTCAGATCGTTTTTCTATCTGCCAAGTCAGCCTGTCTGCATTCATGTTTTTTATACCCTAAACCCATTGAAAATGAGAAGTCAGGGTATAATGATTTGTGAAAATATATCTAACAGGGAGAAGAAGACGTCGCAGGCCCCACAAATCAGCACAAACAAAATCCGTATGAACGTCGATATTTCGGAAACTACAAAAGCTAGAGAGCTGAAATTTCACATGGATACTCATATGGTAGTTAAGCAGTTCGAAAGTTTCATTAAGATCGTGCGCTCATACGTTCGTAAAGAAGAAAGGTATCTCGTAGTCGAGCCGTCTCGGCTAAAGTCTTCTTACTTGTTTATTTTTCTGTTCGTTACCGTAATTTTTATTATTATTGTGAAAGACTGTTCAACAATTAATTTTCAAATTTTTTCCTTTGCTTTTTCTAATTTCCAGTTTTCTGTATTATTCAGACATTATTTAATAACTAAAAATACAATTATATTTAAACAAGTTTCTTTTAACATATATTCTTAGACCGAGTCAAGCAGCAAAAATAAATATAAATAAAACAAATCCTTTATTACATTTTTATATAAATACAAATCGATAAAGTTTAACATTAAAAATTATTAGTTACGCAATAAAATAAAAATTCCGAGGTTGACCTAACAAATTTCTCCCCATATAAATTATATTGGCAATCCAAATTGTTTATAGTGCAAAAAACAAAAACAACATTAAGCAATGTGGATTGACTACTACTGACTATACCTCACTTAATAGTTTATAGTATATATAAGCATTTCATTTAAATTCCATTTCAAATTGAATAAATGATGAGCTCAGATTATAAAGAATTGTTTATATAAAAATCTTTTAGTGTACATAAATCTAAATAAACAAAACTATAAACAATCCACGTACTTTAGCTAAATATTTGGTACCGAATTTCCAGAAGTCGAGAGTTTAAATAGTAATCAATGTCAAGACCTTTGGAAGTAACTTCGGCACGATTTAGAAATTGTTTACATATTTATATAAACAAAAATAAAAGAAAACCTGAAAAACTTACCAAATCGCTGCACTTTTCATGATTTAATAAACAAGTGTTATTGTTGCTATCATTATTGTTATTATTTTTGTGTTCACTCTTGAGCAAATTGACGCGTTTTGTAAACATTTTCCGTAGAGTCTTAAACAAATATCGCACGAAAAGAAAGCAGACACAAAACAGGCAACGAGACTCTGATAATTAAACAAGTGAGAGTTTTCGAAGAGACTTTTTTCCTCAACGCAAAAAATGAGAAAAAGTAACGAGAAAAAAAGCCAAACCCGCTAAACTTTCTCGTCGAAGCTCAAAACTGCAACTGATATTTCTTTGCAGTGCCATGGATTAAATGCAGCCAAAATTGTGAAAACGTAACTGAAGACAAGCAAACAGATACATATATATATAGATATATACATACATAGCTTGATGGCCAACTATTGGCCCGAAAAGGAATTTTTTAACGCACAAATTTAAATACTCTTATACCAGAAAAAAAGTTATATATTAATATATTTATAATTTTTATTTTGTAATACGATTACAGGTTATTGATTAAATTTATAAAAATAAAAATGCAATTTTAAACTAAATAATTTATAGTTATTCCTTATATATATAACAATATATTATACATATATATTTAAAAATAAATTTTGCAATAAGACTGGACGCACATAGCTACATCCATCCATCTCTCTCTTTCTGGCAAGGGCCACACCTAGTTTAGTCTGTTGTGTTTACATCTATACTGTTTTGAGCATTTATAAGTTTTACTTCAAAACAAATTATCTAATGATTAAGATTAAATATGTTTACAATATGCTTATTTTCCTATTTCTCTAGCTAATTCTCAAATACCAAAATGAATATAGTTTCATGTAATGACTTAAACGAATGTCATATTATGCCATTCACTGATATCTTCATTTTAGATTTATAGTTTCAAACGACGTAATAGTAATTACAGACAGCAAATACAAACACCATTAGCACTCGTGCCTAAGCAGAGATTGTATGAATTGCACAAAAGCTTCAAGTTTACGTTTAAATTAATTAAAGTTTACATGCAAGCAACTTTTACTTTGACTTTGTTGGGTAAGTCATACAGCGAAATGTGAAACGAAACCGTAAAGCAAATGACGTAAAAATATGTAAAACTAATGCATAAATCCTTTGAGACTAGTAAATTCTCTGGAATAACCACAATATCATTAGTGATGAGTTCATAAATACCCAAGAATCAAGTAAGATTAGAAAACAATCAACCATAAAAAGATAGATAGAAGTGAGACGGGAAAAACTATTATAGCTGAATTTATGACGATAAGATCCACACATTTAAATATCAAATACATATTTATATTATTTGATTTATTTGTAATTATGATATATTTTTCAAAGATTGACTAAAGTTTTGAGGCTTTAGAGTTTGTAACTTTGGCTGCATCGAGAATTTATTGTTTTTATCTAAAAGGTTCATTAATTAATATCAATTATGGCTTTTTCGTAAGAAGTACGAAGCGCTCAGGGACCCTTGAGGAATGGAAGAATCTGATTTATTCGACGACGATCATTGATGCAATACAAAAGCCTTCATTGTATGAAAGAATTTTATGCTATATTACTCTCACGAGTATATAGCACACTCTAAAGACTTAGCTTGGCTTAAGAGATTCTCTTGCCATAGACATACATATGAGTTCATATATGCCTACCTCAAAGCTGTTCATTGGATATATTTAACGCTAGCGTCGTTGTTAATTACAGTTTAAATAAAAATATGAGTTGGCACTTTAACAATACAGTATGAAATAACAAGCGAATAATAATTGTTTAACATATGTATACATATGATTCGATTGCTTACATTGAAAACGCGACCCAAATATAAACTAAAAAAAAAAATTGGTAAATACAACAACAGCAAAAAGACAATAACATTGAAAAAGATTTGCCGGCTAGATTATCAGTGGTCATTCAACCTACAGCTGACCAAGTTTTTCCACAATAACAACGACAGCGTGAAAGAGACAGAGAGGGAGAGTGAGAGTTGTAGAGAAAACGAGAGAGAGAGAGAGAGAGAGAGAGAGAGAGAGAGACAGAGGGAAATAGAGAGCTTTTTGGAGTTGTTAACAATTTGTTAGGCTGGCCCACAAGATATTTACTTTGGCCTCAACAAAAAAACACTTTCTTTTCAATTTCAAGTAGTTAAAGCACATGTGTTTGTCTGTGTGTCATAAAAAAGTGTACAAGCACTAAAAAAAAAACAGTTGATTGCATATTGCATAAGTTTTAAAATTGCTTTTACCTTATCGTTGGGGCAATAAACTGTCTGCAAACGGTTAGCAGACGAACAAAAGGCCTCGTCTATTATATGTTTCCAAAATGTGAATCGTAATAAAGTATTTAATTATTAATATACATAATCTTGAATTAGACAAATATTTTAGCTTAGAAACTATACAGCTATATTTATTTATATAAAATAACCACAAGAATCTACATTTATTTTCGGTGACATCTGTTTTTTTTTTTTTTCTACCATCGTTCATGTAATGATCGTTTAATTCGTTCAATTTTTTGCACCCTTCTTGGCCTTATTTAGGCTTCCTTCAACGAACCTATTTCAGAAATTGATTTCTTGATTATTACTAGAGTATTAATATAAACCTACTTGTTGAGAAGAAAATTAGTAATTTTATATATTTAAAATGTATTATTAAAAAAAAACAAGTAAGAAGGCTCTAGTCAAGACGGCTCGACTACGAGATACCCAGAACCCTGCAAAAAAGAGATACTCTTCTTTTTTACGCACTTGTGAGCACACGCTCTGCTAACTGCGCAGTTGCTGCCGTGGCTTGGGGGTAAGTTGGCTTATAGCTCCATTTCTAGATGGACGATCTTCATGTAATTTCAGACTATATTAAGAGCATCCAAATGTGTCTATTTGCCAAATTACAAGTCTCTAGTATTTAAAATGCGTTTTTTGTCAAATTGGGGGCGAAAAGGGCGTGGCATCTTAAATCTGTAAATTACATAATCTGCATATCTATAATATCTATCTAAATATACAAATTTTTAGTCTCTAGCTAAAACGGTGTAGGAGTTATACCCAAAAAACCTAAAAACTTAAACGAATTTTAAAAATATTCAATCAATAATTCAATTAATCAATGGAAACAGGATGAGTTATCGAAAAAACAAAGAAAACTTGTACCGCATAACTAACATACGAGTATTCTCATGTAAAGTTTCAGCTCTCTAGCGAAATCTTGACGTTCATACGGACGGACGGACAGACGGACAGGGCTAGATCAACTTTTTTTTTTATGCTGATCAAGAATATATATACTTTATGGGGTCTGCGACGTCTCCTTCTGCCTGTTACATACATTTTCTCAAAACCAATTCCCATTTTCAATGGGTTCAGGGTATAAACAAACACACACATCAATTTTTATGTTACACGCAAGACAAGTGCGTCGGTAGTCTGTAGTATTATATGCATTTTATTTATATAGAATTACATTACATTGATTAGGAACCAAACTTGGCAAAAGATAAAATTATTAAAATATAATTAAATTAATAAATTTTTTTAACGTCTTACAAATGTACTATCATAAGAAATATATATATTAAATGGTTGTAGATCGATCAATTTTGCATTTTTATTTAATAAATATTGCTTAATAAAAATTGTTATTGAAAATATTGTATCTTTCTTAAATAAAATATGTATATATAAAATTGGAATTCATTCGAAGTTCGAACACTAATTTATTTATTTTTAATATATTATAGTACATTTCTATTATAAGTCCAACTCAAGCTACTTTTCAGGCCAAATTATATATTGAATAAGTGTGTTTTTAAATGAAACACGTGATTCTTCAAATATACATATGGAAAGAATTTATTTCTTTCCTTTCAAGCTAATGGTCAACGTATTTTATTTCCATGTAAGCCACCTTTGCTCTGCCTGTCTTTTTTTGTCAAGTCAACAAGTTGTTTGCATGCGTATAATATTTATTAAACTGAGCACATGTTATATGTACATTACCTTGACATATTAAAAGCTGTGATTAAGCTGCTAATGAACTATTTTTCGTTTACTCCAGTATTTCTGACTTTTCGATTTTTTTTATAATTATTAACTTCTTATCTATTTAGGCCATATTCAATGTATGGCTACTCTTTTGTTGTTAGATACCAAAAGGTAAATTTAGCTAACCCTCTATTGAAACAATTTTGATATGGAATAAGTATTACGTGTGTGTTTTAACAGAGAAAATAATTATGCGGAAAATGTTAAACAACGTTCTGGAAATGATTCGTCCAACTGTGTGAGGTACACAACAATACATACATAAGACCTCCAGTACATTAAGACCTCCTGTTCAATACGGCAGCTATTCAAATATAGCTTTACCCAATTTTTATAGGAGTTTCGTGACTGAATCACTATTTATTTCCCTGGCACATTTGTTCAAATATGCATGTAGCTGACACAAAATGAGGTGCAAACACTTACCGTCTTTTGACGTTTTTTACTCTGCTCAGGTGCTTCATTCATGACTTTCTCTGGCAATTAATAACAAACAAAACGTCCACCTGCTTCGCTAATGCAAACAATACTGATGTGGCCAGTGTATAATGGAAAAACCAATTGTGTTTCTCGTATGCTGGACGTTCAAATACGTTCATCAATAAATTAAATACTTTTCATTTGCTGTATTATAATTGTTTGTCATATGTTTTCTTATTCTTAGGAACTGATAGTATTGCACTATTTCACTTTGAACTTAGACCTAATTTTCAATAATCTACAATAAATCTGACATTAATTTTCTGATTTATCAAACACTCACTCACTCACCACTCATGCAGCCACATATACTGCACACGAAGTCGCGAACAGCTGTTTGCAGTGACCTTAGTTATCGATAGTCGCATTTATCGTTAATCCCATTAGGTGGGCAGCGCTGGGCGCGGAAACCCGAAATATTTAAAAATAAAATTATTTATTGCATTTAGCATTGATAAATGTACATACATAAGTTAATGACTTACAAAACTAGAGTTATCTTATTATCTAATAGGGTGGTGGCTGATGTGGGTACTGCTGCTGCTGTCCCATCATATTCGGTTGATTGGTCATCTGACGCTGGAGCTGAGCAACCAAATTGGGCGTTTGCTGTTGATTCATACTCTGCTGCTGTTGAACCATTCCGCCACCACCGCCAGCACCCCCACCACCACCTGCTTGTGGTCCACCGCTCATGCCGCCACCGGCCATGCCCTGCATTTGCATCATTTGTTGGTGACGCAGTTGCTGCTGCTGGAATTGTTGCTGTGCAGGCAACACGCCCGGCTTGCCGCCTCCCGTTGGCTGCTGGCGAGCATAGGGTGGGACCTGTCCAACCCCGACACCCACACCACCTGGTCCGGGTCCCATCATATTGGTCATGGTCACGTTGGGCGCTTGGTTCATATATTGGCCACGATTGCCGGCCATCATACCGCCGGGTACTCCACGTTGCTGCTGCTGTTGTTGTTGTTGTTGTTGCTGTGCGACAACTGCTGCTGCCATAAAGTCTGGATTGTTACGTTGTGCTTGCTGCATTTGAGGATTAAAATTGTTCATAAGGCCAGCTTGCTGTTGCTGTTGATTCGGCGTCATGCCTACGCCTACGCCTCCTCCACCGCCGCTTTGTTGTTGCATGCCTTGCTGCTGTTGCTGCTGCTGATACTGATTTTGAAAATTTTGGAACTGTACCTGCTGCTGCTGCTGCTGCATCATGCCTTGCTGTGGCATACCGCCCATGCTCATGTTCGGATTGTTACCACCACCACCAACACCAACGCCCACGCCAACACCAACACCCCCATTGCCACCTGCTGCACCGCCTTGCATCATCGGATTAGCATTTGGATTGACCATGCCAACCATGCCTTGTGCCATTTGCTGCTGCTGCATCATCGGATTCTGCGGCATGCCCTGTCCAACCATATTCATGCCGCCCATTTGATTTGGCGCCATGGCGCGCATATTGCCACGCAAGAATTGCTGTTGCTGTTGTTGTTGTTGCTGCTGCTGCAACTGTTGCTGATTAGGATTCATTTGCTGCTGTTGCTGTACATTTGGCTGTTGTTGTTGCATGGCGTTAAAGGCGGCCGCTGCCTGCGGATTCTGTTGTGCATTCATTTGTTGTTGCTGCTGCTGTTGCCGCAGCTGTTGTGCATTCATTTGCTGCTGCTGCGGTCCCTGCTGCTGTTGCTGTTGCGGCTGCTGCTGCATGGGATTAAATCCGCCTGGCGGCTGTTGTTGTTGCTGTTGGAATGAGCTCGGCTGCCGCTGACGCAGCATCTGCGACAATGCTTGTTTCGAGTTGGTATTTAGCGGCGGTCGCTCTATACGGTTCACTACAAGTACAACACATTGTTAGATTCATATGTCTTAAGAGCAATATAAATAACTTACTTTGCATGTTCTGCTGATGCGGATATTGATTGTGATACTGCTGCGGTTGCTGTTGCTGCTGCTGGGGCGCATTGTGCCATTGCTGTTGTTGCTGCTGTTGTCCGGACATTCCTTGTGGTCCACCAGGTCCTGGTCCCTGCATAAAGTTCATCTGTGAATTCGGTTGCCCGTTGCCACCCACGTTGAGCTGTTGCTGCATTTGATTTGGACCCATGTGTTGAATCTGTTGTTGTTGCTGCTGCTGTTGCTGCATCAGTGCATTCTGTTGCTGCATCATGGCATTGGGTCCAAATTGTTGCATATTCATCTAAATTGGAAAATTGTTTCAATTTGTTGTTTCAGTTTTCAGTTACATTTAATGACACGAACCTGCATGTTCATGGGCATCTGTCCCATCTGGTTGGGCTGCATCTGTTGTTGCATGTGCTGCTGTTGTTGCATTTGTTGTTGTTGCTGCTGTTGCTGCACATTGGGCGGCTGTTGGGGTTGTGGTGCCAGCTGTGGCTGCTGCTGTTGCGTATTCACCACTGGCGGCGTCTTCGAAACCTTTGGCTTGCGTTTGCGTGTCGTAGTGCCTTTGCCCCGACCACGTCCAGTTCCAACTACAGCGCTGGGCGATTGATCCACCGACGAAGGCGTATCGGCCTTCATCATTTCATCCTTCTACATAGGAATTTTCGATTAATTACTTGTCATAGTAAAGTCTGCTACTCAACTTACAATGCAAATCTTCTCTGGCACCGGCTCAATGTCCTCCGGTGGTAGTGGCAATGGCTCATAATAATAACTACTAGGCTTCACCAGACTATGTGTGTGGTATTTGAGATTACGATGCGCCTCCTCATAAGTGAGCGGCTTTCGTTCCAGCTTGACGGCCCCGAACCATACCCATGAAAGCGGAGCTGGATTCTTGTGACCCTCGAGAATGTCCCAAACGCTGATGCGCTGCTTATCCGAGATGCGCAGCTGCTTTTTGTCCATGTCGCAAATCTTGTTGCCCTTAGTATCCACGCCCGCATGCTCGCAAGCTATGACCTAAAAGGAGATAACTTTTAGATACTTTTTAAGGTTCAATTTCAATAATAACAAACCTCTGTTGGCTGCTTGTAGAGCGGTAGAAGCTGACGTATTACGCGTATTGAAGCATTATTTTTTTCGCCAATTTCTTTTTTGAGCTTCTTCATCAAATTTAGATACAACTTCTTATTTTCATCACGCTCCGATTGGCTATCAGAGACAAGGGTCGAGTGGACTAAAGTCGCCAGCATATCCACCACAGTGGTAAAGAGTTCTCGGTTACAGCTTAGATCCACGACACCCTGACAAACCAGCTGGGCGAGCAGAATGGCCCAGTCCGTAGTGGGAGTGCTGTTCTTTTGTATGGCATCGAACATGCCACCCACTAATGAAAAGCGAAGCTGTAGTGCATCAAGGATCTCTTCACGTGCCTGTGGCTCGTCGATGCCGCCAATTGTATCGAGCTGTCAAAAAATTAAAATATCAATAAATAAAATAAATAAAAAAGGTTTACGGCACGCATTTACCTCAGCAAAGGACTGCAGGCACTGGGAGAGCTGGGAGTAAAGCGAAACTAGCAGATTCTCTTTATACTCATCTTGACCCTTGAGACAAGTGAGTATCAGTCCCAGGAAAGGCTGATAATTGAGCGGCATCTTCTTGTTGCGTGCTGCCATGCTGCCGCCAGCTCCGTAGCTATTACTACTGTGGCAGCTGTTGCTCTTTTCGCGCTCGTCGCCGCTGCCAGAGCTGTTGCAATCGGATTTGGACACCTTAGAGAAGTAATTCATGCTTTCGAGCACTTGGCCGGCCACACGCAAGATGCGCCCCTGCACAGCGGGTGTTAGCTTGGCAATGAGCGGTGCTACCAGCCAAGTGGACGGCTTAGGTTTATGTATGGTCTTCAGCGCGCCCGGCAGCGTCACCTCTTCCATGTGAAACACATCAATTGCCGCTCGTGCCACAGTGTCTAACCACACGTTCAGCTCTGTGTTGTTAGTGACCGATGTATTGTTGCTCATGGATTGGCGATACATTAGTTGCAGGTCTAGCCAGGAAATGCGCAGAGTCCACTGATCTAAGTTCTCCAAAATGCGCACTATCATCAAGCGCTGATCCAACTCTGATATAATATTAAATTCGGCCTCCGGATAGCAGATCATGTGTAACACACGCTGCGCCTGCTTGGCCGTCAGCATCTCATCAATAATCATGTCACATAATTGCTCCGCGTTCTTCAGGCAGCGCTCTAGCACATGCTCCTGCGCACAAATCTGTTTGAGAACCGCCTGCGCAAACTCCAATAGCGAGATTTGCTCGTTGCCCGCCAAGCTGCTGCCACTTGGCTGTTGCAGAGACTCCTGCTCACTGCCCAGGCTGCCTAGTTGCAAATCGCTGGTGCCCAGTATCTGGCTGAGATCTGCTGGTCGTTGTTCGTTACTCTTGGGTGTACTCCCAGGATGCACTGGTGTATTGAAACCGCTGCGTTTACCGCTGCCAAATGCACTGCCGCTACCAGAAGAGCCCAAGCCGCTGGCACCTAGCGGCGTCTTCAGCGCCGCATTGTCCACCACAATGAGTATGGCCTTTAGCACAGCCAAAACCGCCGCAATAGGTATGGTCTTGTGTGCGCCCACAAGCAGATGCCGATCACAGCTTAGGCGAATGCTAAAATCATTGCCTACCGCATGTAGCGGATTTGGGGATGTGCTGACTGAGTACATGCCCGGCTGTGGGATTTCCAGTGTCTTGAATAGTTTCAGTACAAGATGACAGGTGAGCCGTGCGCCTGCTTCCGCGTCCACGCTCAGTTCGCCGCCACTAGCGCCGCTGACCGAACGTGCCAACGTGGGAAGCGCAAATTTACTAACAAAATCTGCAAGGGAAAAACAATGCCGAGCCACCAGAATGCATACGAAGACGGCCAGTGCATTGTGGGTTTTGCTCTGACCAATGTCCACTTGAGCCCCTAGATGTGGATATCTTGGGCTCTTGCTGCCGCTGCACAAGCTCTCCAAAGCCGCGATCCACTCCTCGGAGAGAACATTACAGCTAGCTGTTAGCTCGGCGCAGGCGAGCGCTACATCGTTGAGACGTTCATTGTCTGTCTCCCGGCATACGGCAATGACGGCATTGGACACAAAGCTGTAAACATTGGCAGGGGATTCATGCAGCTGGCGCAACCAATGGGACTCCAGTTTGCCACCTCGTCGCGGCGCCACAAAGAGCTCCTGCAACAGTTGCGGATTGTATCCTTGTGGGGCCATACTGTTAAATTTCAATAATTCAAAAATTAAAATTCTCTGATTCTTAAAAATCATATAATTTCTCACCTCAGCTGTTCGGGCGTATTGAAGATATCCTTGAAACGCTTGATGCAGTTCAACTGTTGATAATATTCAGCTGCCTGTTCCTTACTCTGCAGCAGAATGCAGGACTCGTGCAGATCGCTTAGATAGGCAAGTATACAGCGTTCCGCGGAGCTACATTCGCTGGGATTGCTCACATGACGTATGGTGCGACAAAGTCCCTCAAAGACAGACACTGTCTGCTCGGGCGAGAGTAACAAACAGCTGTGATAGCGTCGCAGTATGCTGACAATGTAGAGGGCCAGCGAGGTGGTGTAGCCACGCACCATATTGGACTTCTTCTGCTGCAGCTGATGCTCCACCTCGGGTAATTCCTTAAGCAAATTATCGCACAGCTCGAGCAAACTGTAAATGTTAAGTGCGAGTTCCATTAGATCGAACAAAAATGCCACATGCTCCTGCACGGGCAAATAGTTATTGTTGCCCAGGGCAAAGCCATTTAGTTGTTCCAGTACATTAGCCGCACACTGTGCGGTCACTACATGCTGATCAAAGTAGGCCATCTGCTGACACTTGGCTGTAGTCGCCTCAAAGTTGAATTCATTGCGTGAATGCTTCTTCACCTTGCCGCCTTCGGCCACATCGATGCTAAACTTCTTTGTGAAGAGTTTGCCGATCTCTTTGGACATTTTTTTAACCGCATGCTTCTTTTCGTCGCGCTCCTTGCCCACGCCAAATAATAATATATAGCGTTGATTGCTTTCGCTGCTGTAACTGGACATGCTGGGATCGTCCTGCGGTATGGGAAAGTGCTTGGTGTACACATAGTGCCTAGATATGCTGACGCCAGTACTGGGAGTATCTACGCCACCGTCTCCGTCGCCCGGTGCTCCAATTTTTGGACTATCGGGTGCCTCGTGCTGTTGACCCTTTTCCTTAATGTTTTGCACCAGCTTATCCAAATCATCATCCACATTGGAGTCATCGAACTCATTGTGCTTGAAGTCAATGCCAATGCTTGACCCGAAACCATCGTCATCAAATCCGTGAGTAGTTGCGCTACTATTGGGAGGCGGTGGTGCTGGCGGTGGTGGTGAGCTTTTTGCCGTTGTCTTGTGCACCAGCATCGATTCCAAAAGAAGATCTCCGCGCGAAATTAACGTGTGCATGTATGCATTATGCGAGAAGACATCGTGTCGTATAAGCGCACTGAACAGCTGTACTAAATTGGTGAACTCCGTGCGCTGCTGGGCACTGCTATTATGTTCATCCAAAACGGGCGCATCGTGATCCAGAAAATGCATTAGAACATGCTGGAAAACAGGCAGACCGTCAATGATGCCCGCACCAGAGGCCAGTGAATCCTTATCTTCTTTATCGCCACATTGATCAGCCGGTGTACTGGTTACATCAATCTGACGCTTGTCCAGTAGAATTGCCACAACAATGGCTCGATGCTCTCCCCAACGCTGACTGGATACTGCCCACTCGCAAAGGATACGCACCGTATCTGCATCCTGCTTAGGCTCATATGGCGGACGCGGCTGCTGCTGCTGCTGTGGATCCTCGTCGCACCGCAACTGTGAAGTATGTGGTGGAAATATGTGTGCATAAAGCGTGTCAATCGAGTTGCACTGATCCATCCGCTCAAAGCAGTGCGTGTCCAGGTGATCCAATGTTGCTAACACCGTGGTGTAATGATTCTTTCCAGCACTCAGCCACTTGGAGGCGAACCAGCGTTGTTCTGCGTGCTGGGTGCGCAATACAATGTCCGCCTCGGCGGCACGTAGTTGTCGGCGTATTTCGTGATTGGTGCGTGGACAACGAGTAGGCATGGGCAAAACAGAGGGCGCCAGTGGTAAATGATCAAGGGGACTCCCGACCAGGGATGAGGGCGCACGATGTGCAGCAATGCCGCTCCAGACCAACGCCGTGGGGCACTCGATGGTAATCACTTGCAGAATAGTGCTCAAATACAAAATAATGTCACGATGATGTGGACAGTTCATATAATCATTAAGCGCCTGCTCATATGGATCAATATTCGGCTGCTGTTGCTGTTGTTCATCTACTCCATCTATTTCCATGGCCTGTGACTTGATAACCGCCAGTTGTTGTTGCTGCTGTTCAACAGCTGCATTGAGTAGCTGCGCTAGCTTTTTGGCCACTAGGTTTGCCATCTTACGGCACAGCCGCTCGGACTGGACAAAGTCGTGCATATACTGCAATGCAAAGCTCAGCACTAACTTCTTTAGCGGCTCATCGAAACTGGCCTGCGTGCGCATCTTGTCCAGCAGATCCAATATCCAATTAAGAAACTCTTGACGATCAAGCAACGATTCCTCGTACATGTACTTGCTTAACTGGTGACAATACTTCCAGTATTTTAACGCATTACGACTATCCTCGAACTGACTGCCAATGCCCGAGATACTCGACCCGGGTGGCACTGCACCTGCGTTTGCTCCAGTTGCGCCAACCGTTGCAGAGCCGCCCAGTGTAGTCAGCGCTGTACCAGATGGCACAGGTGCTCCAGACGCAGCACCACTAGCTGCAGCGCTGCCGACGGAACTGGCCTGGCCATTGGCTGGACTGTGGATGGGCGGCAGTGGACTGGACATGCTAGGCACCGGTATGACATTAGATGCGGCACTACCCACACTGCTGCTATTGCTGCTACTATTGTTGTTGCTGCTGCTGCTGCTGCTATTAGAAGTGCCATTGCTGTTACTGCTATTACTGCTAGTGGTAGATGAGCTGCTGCTGCCATTGGCTTGTATTCCATTCTTATCATGCGCTGGAAAGGGAACGGTTATGATGAACTCCATAAAATATCTATTACTTACATTGCTGATAATATTCCTGCAGTTTGGGTAAGAGCTCCTTCATGAACTTAATCATATTGCTCGTCCATTCGGCTGCCGGATCGTATATGCTGCGCTTCTTGTTCTTTGACTCAGTGAAACTTAGCGTGTATGCGGCACTGAGTTTGATAAACCAGGTGGCTCGTTGCATATTGACCTGGTTCTCGCATAGTGTTATAAATATTTCCTCCTTTTTGTTAAAGGAGGGCGCACGTTTTGCCAGACTAAGCAGCGGTTTATTGCCAGCTAAGTCCTTAAACCACGCATCCACTGTACACTTGCGACGCGGCGACACCGGCCAAAAGTTGTCTTTGCAATTAATTTGCTGCTTCTTTCGTACCGTGTCTTGCAGAGTCATCAACTCCTCCTTTTTAGCCAGCACGCCGCTAAAAAACGCGCTCACCTTGCTAGCGTTCACATTCGAGGTGTGCGCTGTGCCGAATTCGTCGGACAGCGGTGACGACGTTGTAAAGCCATGTTTCACATTCATGGGCGTCAATTCGTCCTCGCGCTGCTTGGCGTCTTGCGGGTAAATATCCGGCGGCCCCAGGCGAGTGCGCTTTAGTGGTCGCTTCTCCTGCAACAACGAAAGCATCGTTGCGGCTTTTAAAATGTGATTTACTCAATTATTTTGCAAGTTTCTTCGAAATTTTCACTTTGCTCAGACACAACAAATAACATGAAAACAAATGTATGTGTATCGTTATCGGGCAGTCGGTATTTATTGCAACAAAGAGTTTTGCAACACTAATTAATTTAGCGATGGGCATATTTCAGTTTTATCGATACCTAAATAACGATGTTTTTCTAATGACAAAATATTTTACCAGCATATATACATATATAGATCCACGATCCTTTTTCGTAAATACAAATCCTTATTCGCAATTCGGAATAGAAATTAAAAAAAATATTATGTTTAAGATAATTTAAAATTGTGCTTAATTTATTTTAGAAATATGCGTAATTATTGTGTAATATAAAGCACTTAAAGTGTAATAAAACAGAACTTATAACATATATTAAATACTTTTATAAAAATCTAAATATATCATTTGGTATACGAACAGCTTATTGGTTTTCTCTTATGCATAT
This sequence comes from Drosophila koepferae, assembly GCA_030914345.1. Lineage (NCBI taxonomy): Eukaryota > Metazoa > Arthropoda > Insecta > Diptera > Drosophilidae > Drosophila > Drosophila koepferae. Next base: position 1,446,160 of record JAUESR010000200.1, read on the forward strand.
TGCATAATGATGTGTATAAGCTTATCTGACTACTCGAAATTAGAAGGATCATAATTCAACGATCGAATTCCGGCTCGTCGCTATAATAATGTTCATTGGAATGCATCCCCTGACTACACTCGAAGTATAAAATCAACAATTTCGAGGCAAAATCGGTTGGTAACTGAAAGGTAAAGAAATTGTAATTAATAGAAATCTGGGATGACAATGCTAGAGTCAGTTACTCACTCTTTCGATGATATCGTGCCTAATATCTGTTGCAGCTGCATAAAGAATCAACGGCTGTTGTGTTCGTCGCCTAGCTAATATGCTGAGCATGTCCACAATGAAGGCATCTGTTATGCCCAGACAATAGCAGATGTTCAGATATCGCAACTGTTCGTTATTGCGGATTAGGTTTAACAACTCTGATTCGCCAATATCTCGGGCGCATTGCAGTGAGAGACACTCCAATTGAGTTAAATTCGCCAGATGAGCCACACAACGATCATTGCGAGGCTTGCATACAAGCCATTTGAGTGTTTTGATTGAGACAATACGTTGCGCCTGCTCCTCGTCGATCCATTGCTTCCGTTGCAATATCAGAAATTCTAAATTCATAGTACACTTTCCTAAAGTTTTAAACAAACGGGTTTTTTGATTATCTGGACAGTTTAGCTGAAGGTATTGCAAATTGGGGAACATCGATAAGGCTGTCAGATCTGCATCACTGTCCTGAAAGCTCAACTTATTTATCTGTCGACAATTGACGGCCAGTTGCTTAAGCGCACTTGTAGTCAGAAATTTCTTTGCATTTCGCAATTGCAAAGTGCTCAAATTTCTCATGGATTTGGTGATGGCAATGAAATCAGCCGCTGTTACCTCGTCGTACATCTGAAGCTCCTTCAAGCTAATAAAGTGCCGCAATTCTTGCACTGAAAGTTATATAAGTATTACTAAATTTAAGCCATTAAAGAATCTCATTTTAGTCAAAGCTTACGTTCCCGGCGCTCAAAGCATTCCAAACCAAGATATTGTATGTGAGGCAAACGTTGTTTCATACATTTAATTAGATCTATGCTGGTGCTTTTGTAATTACGTACGTAAACCCTCTCCAGAGTTGTTAGTTTCAACAAATACGGCTGTGCCCTGACCACTGTAACATTGCGCAGCGTAATGCTCTCCAAGCGGACACAGAATCTTGACACCAATGATAATATTTGCAACGGATGATCGTCGTCACGATAGCAAGTTAACCTTTTGACATTGGCACCGCACATCCATAAAAACGCACGCCAATTGTCCAAATTACGCAGTTTTATGTCGCTGTCAACAATTTCTTCGAATCGTCGGCGGTGCAAATAGGCGAATGCATCACGAAATCTGCGGCAACAAAGTGCTAAACTGACTTGATCCTCTAAGTTATGCAGCAATCTGAATATCAACAGTAAGCATTGAAAATTGAGGTCCGTGAAATCGGTTGTACGCGCCATTGTAGTATTTTTGCGCTTTAATTAAATAAAATAAAAACATAGTTTGCAACAAAAGATAATTGGCTCCCAGATGATATTCAATACTATCGACATAACGCGCTATCGATTTCGTTGAAAGAGTGACTGCATTTTGATGATTTACGAAATACTGAACTTCTTATCAGCAAATGAGCTCATGCCATTCGATTGACAGACATTCGATTAATTGCATGGATATCACCCCTACGCACAATAAGAAAGAACGACGATAACGAAACACGAAAGAGAGGTAGCAATTTAATAAATTAAAAAGGAAAAAAGGCAATACAATACTTCAAGCTGTGTGTCTGCTTTAAGCAAGTGCATAATTCGTGCAAGGACACTAAAATCCACGACACGCATACAGACACAAACACACGCCAGCAACAGCACCACACACACAGTTTAGATGATGAGCAGCAGAACGGACACGGATGGCTCCTCTATACGTTTCAGCGATCACACACTGGACAAAGCCACCAAGGCCAAGGTGACGTTGGAAAATTATTATAGTAATTTGGTGACACAATACGGCGAGCGAAAACAGCGCCTGGCCAAGTTAGAGGCGCAGCTGAAGGACGAAAGTCTAACAGAGTCACAGCGCCAAGAGAAACGTTTACAGCATGCGCAAAAAGAAACGGAATATTTGCGTCTTAAGCGATTGCGTCTGGGTGTCGAGGACTTCGAAGCATTGAAAGTCATCGGTCGCGGTGCGTTTGGCGAGGTGCGATTAGTGCAAAAAAAGGATACTGGACATGTGTACGCGATGAAAGTGTTGCGCAAAGCGGACATGCTCGAAAAGGAGCAGGTGGCACACGTACGCGCTGAGCGCGATGTTCTCGTCGAAGCGGATCACCAATGGGTTGTCAAAATGTACTACAGTTTTCAGGTAAGAGTGCAGTCAAAATCAAATATCGCAAACATCACACAAAATTCGCAATATGCTGTTGAAAATCAATAAACCAATACAAGCGCAAAAGCGCTTGCCAAATCATATGGTCTGCGCTTTGTTGTTGTTTGCTATCGCTGTTACTGTGGTTGTTGGTGTTGTTTTGATTTGTTCTTGGTGAAAGTTTTCACACACATACAGGCGCATGCATATGCAAGTGTGTGTATTTTTATATGTGAGAGTGAATTTATGTGTAAATAATCCATGTTAATCAAAAACTGTTTAGCTTTCATGAAATACATTAATATACAAACAGGTTCATTATTTTAAAGAATGAGTTACGCAGAAGCAGGGAAAAGAAACAGAATATGCATGATTCAGATGTTGATAAAAATATTTTATATTAAAAGGAATATTATCAATATAAATATCAAAAGTTCATATGATTCACCTGAATATTATCAATTTCTAAATATTTTCAAATTCAAGAATTCATTTGCTAGTTCAATAATAACTTTGTACATACTTCGCTAACTCATTAATAGTGTCGATGCTTTGTTTAGCATTTTTAGTTTGTAATGCATTTTAATTTCAATTTGAATAATCCCTTTTTAATGCATCACAGGACCAGGTCAATTTATATTTGATAATGGAATTCTTACCTGGCGGTGATATGATGACGCTCCTAATGAAGAAGGATACGCTATCCGAGGAGTGCACACAGTTCTATATAAGTGAAACGGCGTTAGCGATCGATTCGATTCATAAGCTAGGTTTCATACACAGGGACATTAAGCCAGATAACTTGCTGCTGGATGCGCGAGGACATCTGAAGGTAAGAACATTGATATTGATATCGTATACATACATAATATTAACTACAATTATTTTAAAAGCTCTCAGATTTCGGATTGTGCACGGGCTTGAAGAAGTCACATCGCACTGACTTTTATCGTGATTTATCACAGGCGAAACCATCCGATTTTATTGGCACCTGTGCCAGGTAAGTGACCATAAATATGCCAAGATTTTAAATGGAATTCGCTCTAATTTGTATTTTACTTGTATAGTCCTATGGATTCGAAGCGGCGCGCAGAGTCCTGGAAACGAAATCGTCGCGCTCTGGCCTACAGCACAGTGGGAACGCCCGATTATATAGCACCCGAAGTATTCCTGCAAACCGGTTATGGACCTGCATGCGATTGGTGGTCGCTGGGCGTTATTATGTACGAAATGTTAATGGGATATCCGCCATTCTGTTCGGACAATCCTCAGGATACGTATCGCAAGGTGATGAATTGGCGCGAAACGTTAATATTTCCGCCCGAAATACCCATATCGGAGGAAGCCAAAGAAACGAGCATCAATTTCTGTTGTGAAGCCGATCGACGCTTGGGCTCACAACGAGGATTAGAGGATCTAAAGTCGGTGCCGTTCTTTCGCGGCGTCGATTGGGAACATATTCGCGAGAGGCCAGCTGCAATACCCGTTGAAGTGCGCTCCATTGACGATACGTCCAATTTTGATGAATTTCCTGATGTCTCGCTGGAGATACGTAAGTACAATCTATTTCCGTGTAGGCTCAAAGTCATTAAATTGTTCCACATTATTATTTCTATTGCTCAGCGTCGGCACCTGTACCGCAGGGCGGTGAAATTGCCAAGGACTGGGTCTTCATTAATTACACGTACAAGCGCTTTGAGGTGCGAAATCTGGAATGAAGCTGCTCAGCTTGCCGGTAGCCACAATTTGCCACCATCATTACCACCACCACCACTCACAACACCACCACCAGCAACAGCTGCATCTGCAGGAGCAGCAGAAACCACAATTTCAATCGTAGTCTCTCTAACACCTTCAGCAAAAGCATTCTCAATCGCTATAAAACTTGATTTTCCTTTTGAATGTCTTACCTACATGTGTATTTAAATACTATAGCTAACATTTGTGATTCCAAAAAAAAAAAAACAAAAACAAAAAAGAAACGAAAAATAAGAACAAAAAAACAGAGCAAACACAAGAAAAGTGAAAAATGTATGTATTGTATTTGTAAATGTTTTGCGTCTAAACTTAAGTTTAAATGCTTAAATTAACTAATTAACCACTGTCTTTGGCTTTATTTGTCATCTCCCAAGACTCAGTCCCATTTAAAATCGTTGTGTTTTTAAATATGGCACTTGATCAATTTGGCAATTGTTTATCAATTATATATTTATTTATCCTTCATTTTGGCAGCAGCAAAATTTGTTAATAAATTTCATAAATATCTATTTACGTATATTCAAAATACTATTATTTAGACAATTGTGAAATGTTTTATATTTAGGCACGTTATTTAATATACTTACATATATATGTTTTGTATTTATTAATTATCAAAAACACCCACATTTATTCTATGTACCAATCACACAAATTAGTTACTATACTAACGACGAAAAGAAAAGAAAAAAAAAAACAGAAATTTAAATGTCGGTTTCGTTCAGTGTACACACATACAGAATTCCTTTATCTCCTCCTACAATCGTGAATATCTTGTAGTTATTTTTTACAGTTTCTTGGAGTTTTGTGTGTTTTCGAACAAAAGTTATCGCTGGTAAAACGCAAGCAAATTAAATCGAATTATATAATACAGCTAAAACAAAATAAATAAAAGAATGAATCTACCCGAGCAAAACTTAAAGAAATTAAAGCATACCTATAAATAAATAAAACGAGTAAACAAGTTTTAAGAAATTATTTTTGGTAATAGACTATAATAATAAGCATATTAATAATATGTAATGCAAAATGCAATAATAAATGAAACATGTGCATAATATTGACTAACAACTAAATTATATTCATGGATTTTTAATTATACATATATGGGATTATGGAAAAACTCTCTACATTGCCTTACAAGCTTTTAGATCTGGGCTTTTCCATTTTCCATTCTGTAATTATTAATTGACAGATAATTGAGAGTTTTTCTGGTCAGTAGGGCAAATCTTCAACAGTCAGAAAATATCATATATAAAGATTCTAATGATAGAGTTGTCAGAGAGTGCAAGAGATTCCGTTCAAAGCATGGTGAAATAATATTTCACCACAGGACTGCTTTGTGAATGAAGGCAAAATAGAGGCGGCTGAATTAGCTGTCAGATCAAACTGACAAAAAAGCTAAACGAAAATCTGTATGACAATCAAATTATATTTTTAAACAAAACAATCAAATTCGCGTCTGCGCTGATGGTCTATATGTGCAAACCAAAAAGTATGCTATGTTACGCGATTTGCTGTTTATTTGCTATATGATGGAGGGTCCTGGAAAGAACAGAGGATTACTTACCAGTCAATGCAGTAAGAGCAAAAAATAAAAAGAATTCGACAAAAAGTAAGGATTGTACATTTAAATGTAAGTATATATATTTTTTTTTCTTTTCTTTTCTTTCATCTCTTTTGATATTTCGCACTCTCAATCTGCTTGTTCCGTTGTGTTTGTGGTGAGTGTTCGAGTGTTTTTGTAGTTGCAATTTGGAAAAAAAATAAATAAAACGTTACAGACATCTGATAAGATCTCAAAATCGCCACGAATCGGCATAGAATCCACGGACTGTAACTGATCTCTGCCAAATAGTCATTGGTGTTCTTCTTCGTATGTGTTTTTGCTGTATTTATGTGTGAACCGGAATATATAGCTATTTGTTTAGAGAGATATATATAATATATATACTACATACTTAAGTATATATGAATGTGTTTGCATATGAACTACAGGCTACTAGAAATTATTACAGCTTCACACGAGAGGGGTCAATGAACTATACAAAGGAATTCGGGAGAAAGTACTGCAACGACACAGAAATTTTTACACGTAACTGTGTAGTTAGTTAATAATTAGTGTTCATCTCGATTAAATGTAAATGTTTGTGGATTTTGTTTGGTTTTTCTTCACATCGTTTCGTTTTTATTTTTGTTTTATTTTTGTTTTGTTTTGTTTTTTTATTTTTTTATTTTGAAATCTTTATTGGATGCTTGTAACGACGGGCAGTAGATCCATAAAATTATAATCGTAAAATGTTAAAAGTTTAACTATGTGCTTAGTGTCTAATGAAAAATGTATACATAGACGAATATGTATGGTATTTCCGCTTATTCTCTCGCTTTTGGTTGATTCTTATTATTTGTTTTGTGTGTTTAGTTCTTCTTTTATTTATTTTTTTACTTTTATACTTTTTTATGCAAAAAGTTGTCAAGCAGAGAAGGGAATGAGGGGATTTCTTTCGAGGGATCTTTTTTTTTTTTTTTTTTTTTGTGGTACCTTTGTTAGTTATGCTATGCGCTTTGCAACTATTTATTAATTTAATTTAAATTGAATTACATGGTAAAGTTTTTCTTGTTGCAATTTCTCTCAAATCGTAGCTAAACTTTTCCATTTACGCTATGCCAAGTTGTCCATTATGGACGCTCGCTTTGATTTACGCTTGCTACAAATTTTCTGGTTAATTTTTCTTTTTTGGATTTTTTTGTTTTGTGTTTTTCGTTCTTTTTCTTTTCTACGGTCGATAGTAAAATGTATATATAAATATATATACATACATACATATACATATATATATATATATATTTATATAGTTATATATACTTTAAGAATTACATTATAATAGGACATAAGTCTAATGGGGGGCTTGCTAAGGATATTGGGATAAGGGTCTCGTGTACTGGTTGGACAAGGAATTTGCTTATCTGATTGGGATTGCATAATCATATATTAATTAGTAGTAAAATTTGTATGTACAATTCGTTACGTTGCTTAGGACTGATCATCGATCAATAACATGACCTGTTGCGTTGTCGTTTGTGGATTCCTTGCGCACTCCACCTGATGAGCATTCCAATCCTTACGCTGGCAAAACTCCGAACAATACGGAGTCTTCCGACACAGCGAGCACTCGGCCAACGCTTCGCGGTTGCAGTTGGCGCACTATATGAAGGCAAATAAAAAATATTCAATACTGTTTTATATAAATTGGGATTATATAGGTCAACCTTCTTCGCCGATATGATCTCGTTGCCATGCAATGAGCCCGATATGTTGGGATCATCGATGTCTGTGTGGACCTGGACACGCATCGCAGAGACCGCTGCATCGCGCTCTTTTTGCAGAATCTCGATGCGTCGCTCGTAGTTCTGCTTAATGTCGTTGAGCAGGCGTTTGAAATCGTTAGTTGCCTTTACCATGGTGCAATAGACGTGCTCGATGTTCTTCATCGATTGACTACTATCCAATAAGGCAATGGAGCCCGTATCGTTGATGTTTACCACAAACGTTTCGCGCTCATACGGATTGCCCATTTGCGTTTGGTCAACCAGCTCGGTGGAGGTGTCTAAACTGTCATTGAGCGCCGCCCAAGGTTCATCCTTGGACGTTATGTTTTCTTCCGCTAAGAACATATTGTTGTCATCCACAACACTGGTGGCGGTTGCTTGCGTTGGGTCCATATTGTTGTTGATGTTGTTATTGATGCTGCTGCCACTTGTATTGTTGTTGTTAGTGTTGCTATTGTTGTTATTATTATTGTTGCTATGTGTATTGCGTTTGCGCTTGGGCCCAGGTTCAACATCTAAATCGGTTTGATTTCGCTTTCGCCGCTTATACGGTGTGAATAGACGTACAGGACCAGAAGCTATAAAGAGCAAGAGTACCATATCATTAAAGTGTTTTCTCCAAAAGAGATGCGACATGTCAGGTTGAGTGGGATATACTAATTATATTTACTAAATTGTTAGAAGAACAAGATTGATCTAAATTGGGGCTATATTAAATTATTAGGGAAATGTTTAGCTGTGAAGGAGAGTTTTAAATTACATACAATTTGTATTCCAAATATTCTATAGGAAAATACTTATAAAAAATATTAGTTTTAACTTGTACAAGGTTTGAAGCCCAATCTTAATCTCTAACTCGATTCCAAGTTGCATTAAATGGCACTATTGGAGAATATTAAAAATTGATAAAATTGCAATGGACTTTCCAATGTATATATATTACTACCAACAAATAAACTAAAAATAATAACAATTACACTATCGTGGTGCCACATGCATTTTGAACAGCCACTGAAAAGTATTTAAAATATATTTCGGAACATCTACATGAGGCCTTAGATTTATTTATATTTGTTGCTTTAAGTATGCATCTCTCACCTGACTCACCTGCTTCGTCGTCACAGCAGACTGTGCAACTGCAGTTGGTTGCATGTGGCGTCAGCGTGCCCTCATCGATGAGGGACTGCAAAGACTTCCCACTGTATTTAATGGACCGTTTCCAATCCTTGCTCGAGCCACGACCGCACAGGTTCTCAAATTCACTCGGCGTATGCCATTTGTCTTTATATTTGACACAACGCCCTCGTCCTCCAGAGCCCAGTTTGCTACGATATAGTTCGGCGGAAGTGGTTTTACAGCGTATCTGGAATACCTCCATGTGCTGTGTACTGGATGTTGTTTCCGCCCAGCCCGTGGAGCCAGTTGTGTTGCCAGCACCGCCGCCTCCAGCAGCATGATCCATTGTGGCCATGCTGTCGTGGCTATTGTTGCTACCAGAGCCATCGTGATTCAGTCCAATGGTATTTGTGGCGGTTGTGTTTGTGTTGCCGGCATTGCTATTAACACTCGTCTGCGTTTGCTGCTGCTGCTGCTGTATGACAATCGTTTTCAGGTCGGCTCCCATGCTGACCGCGCTACTGGACAGGTAACCATTGTTGTCGACGCACAGCACCGGTTTAAAGTGCGGCAGCTGATCGGGCGTAATCACATTATAGGCTGTCCCAGTTATCATCGAACCGATTGGCAATGATACGGGCACTGAAACAACACCGCCACCGCCACTCGTACCGCCGTTGTTGCCGCCGCCGCTGCCGCTATTGTCGTTTGAGGAGGATGTGACCATGCGAACTTTCGTATCCAACTGCATTACCATAGCGCACATTACAGAGTCACAAGGAGTTACAACGAAGACACGTTGTTGTTATTGTAGTTGGCGTCACATTAACATTAACAACAATTTGAGCGTTAATTGATTTTTATTTAGGTTTCAGTTATAATTTATTTAGAATTTAACATGGAAGAAATCAAAGAAAATTTCGTTTGTGTAAGTAAACAACACAGCATGGAAAAATGAAAATCGGTATACACAACAATTTGCGCCACACACAAATTCTGACGTTGTTGGAGTTGGCTATGATGGTGGTGGTGGTAAAGGTAGTGGTGGTGGTGGTTGGTGGCGGGCTCTTGCTCTAGCTTTGGCTCTGGCTCAGGCACTGGCTCTGAGACTCGAACTGTCACTGTGGGCCGTGTAGGGCGCAAGCACCGCGCGCATTTTTGTTGCGCCGCCTCCGACAGACCCCCTTGACAACCCAACAACTGTACGTCGCTCGCCCCCAACACACCCCCTCTTGACGTACACACACACCACTTGTTTTATAGAGAGGCACACACACACATACGCATACAGGCACATGCACATCCCCACACAAACACCCACAAGCACACTCTCTCATACACATATATATATACATATATACACACATATTTAACAGTAGGCAGCGCGTTCTACAACTGCGCGTTGGCTGCGCGGGCATCCAACGAAACGAAGGAACCATTTAACGAGCAAACACACGAGCCAACGAACCAACGAACCACCCTTGCCGCCAACGCCACTCTGAGTCGGTTTTTGTGTGTTGATTTACCTGATGATGATGGTGATTCTCTAATGTGACCTCTTCTTTCACAACATCGCGCACATCGTCGGTTAATGCGACCAAATCTTTCACTTCACGTATTCTGCTCAGATGCAGCTCAGTTGAGGAATCCTGTTCCATTCTGCACCACAACAACACGATAAAACAAATGCACTCTTCTTCTTTTGCTTCTATTGGTTTCCTTTTTCTGTTTGTTGGATATGAATGTGTAGTTGTTCATCGAATTGTTGCAATTGCAATTGGGTACGACAACTATGAAGTCTGTTGTCGTCGCTATTGTTGTTATTGTTTTGATTATTGTTGCGTTTGTGATAGCGTTGCGCGCACACCATTCACATTGAATTTTTACTGTGCACGTTGCTTTTGGCTATTTACAGTTATTTTTATATGTTGCAATTTACATTTTTACATTTCTTAAAAGTTGATATCCGCAGCGATATAAGAAACACAACGATGTATCGATATAATCGATATCTCATTTCTTTTCATTCGATATCTATTCGATAAGGCTATATTTAGTATATCGAACATTTTTATTTTTAAACTAAATTTTTAATTATTTTAACTCATATAATCAAAATATTATCTGAGCAATAAGTATTGTGATTATTTCAAATAATGCAAAGGATTATCTTTCAAATTAAGTTGTAGAGCATGCGCTTCGACCTATTCATTGATCGAATATTACGACTTGACTGCAAAATGTGAGTCACACGTATCACTATAAAATACTTGTGAAAAATGGTTCATGATTATTTAAAGTGTTCTCTAGTTCGCTCTGTTAACTCTGTGAATATGCCCAGCGAACTAGTTGGGTTAGTTTCGATAAGTCTTTGAAGATAATAACAAACATGGTAAGTGCAATGTTGTCACCCAAGTATATTTATTATTAAATATATTTGACCTTTCATTTTTAGGCAGATGTAGACGTTTTTATAAGCAATTATACGTTAGTGGATCCCGAAATTTATCAATTATGGATCGAAGGATTTTCCTGTATGTCGTAATTTATGTACTTATTTTTTTAAGCTAATGCTTTAAGATTTTTTTTTAAGCTAGCGAAGCGGTTTGCTACTTAAAGCAAAAAGGATTTGGCCACTCAATGGGTGCGCCAATTGATTTGATTGCTTCTGATGTGTTGGATCATTATCGGACATATTCATTGATTGAGCTATATTTGCATGCACCCATAAAGCTAATGGAACAATCCTGCTTCCAGCTGGAGCCCCACACACGCGATCTAATTATCGAAAAATATTATTCGATTGATGATGTGGTGGCCCGAGAAATATTGGGCAAAAAATTGACTTCCCGCTATCGCAAGGATCTGGACGAAGTGGGCGACAAAACGTGCGTTAAGCTCAAATCGTGCCGGTATGTGGTTTGAGATGAATTTAAAGTATTTTAATCTAAAATAGCAATGTTTGTCTATGAGCAGTCGGCAATTTGATAATGTAAAACGCATTTTTCGTGCTGTTGAGGAGATGCCTGGCACGCTGACCAATAATATAATGCAGAATTTTTTTATATCCAACGATCTGGCCAAGTAAGTAGAATATATAAATAAAAATATGTACATATGCATGTCACCTAACTCATTTAAGCTTCTTTTAATCTTAGAAAATATGCCTGTATTGTATTTCTGGCTTGCCTTCGCTTTGAGACATCCAAAAAGAAATTGCAATATCTAAGCTTCAGCGATTTGCTCGCCTGCTCGCACGCCATCATGATCTATTGGACGTATACATATCAGGTAAGAATGGATTTTAAGTTAAATAAATAAATTGTGAAAATCGTTGTTATTTACTTAGCACACTGGGCCCGAATATTATGACACGGAAATGGATAAAGAATTTCTGCTAGATTTACGTGAATTACGCTGTTTACTGGACAAGGAAAAGGAAATTAAGCAGTAAGTTAATTAAATTATAGTTTGCTTACTTATTCTATTTGTTTTTTTTTATTTATTTATTTTATTTATTTTTTTTTTTTCAGCTTGGTTTGCATGCGTCTAAAGCCTGTATTGCTGGAGCGCGCTTTTCACGAACTGGATGGTAATTTTCGGTCATATTGGCGTGCCCTAATTACCATAGCCTGTAATCTACATCGAAATCGTGAACTGCGCGATCTATTTGTCGATCTCTGTGAAAGACTCGTAGAACCTTGGCGACAAAATGGGTGGAATCACGAGCAAGTTAACAAATTTCTGTCGTCAATAACACAAAGCGTTCTAGATTTGGAAATATCTAGGTGAGTTGTATAATATATGCATCTATCTATATACATATATAATTAACGATCAATTATTTTAGGGACCAAGAAACGCGTTGTCTTTGGGATCGTTATATGCAGGTCGTTACCATATGCTTAGATAGAATGTATCATATTTAAAGAATTTTGTTGTTATATTTATGATAATGTAAACCATTAAACATAGTATTAGGGAAAAAAAAATAATAATAATTGAAAATATTGATTGTAAAATAACATGAACTGTAGCTCTATTCACTGGAACAATGCAGTTAGCCTGCTGTGCAGCTGCTGCTGCAGAGCGTTGCCAGATAAGCAAAAAAGCTTAAGCCTTTGGAAAAGCTTGCATTTGTCAAACTGCAAATTCTTGCCAATTGTTCGCTGCGGTCTCTTACAACTGTTTGTAAACAATAATAATAATTAATAAATTGTATTCGATCTAATAGCTATAAATTAGATAAACATATTTGCGGCATTTCGGCAGCAAAGTCATGCAAGAGATTTGGTAAGTTCTAATTGCGAATTTAATGTACAAATTTTTACGTAGTTCTAAGTGCCCACACATACATACATATATATATTTATATATACATATATGTGTGTATATGTACATATACGTATATATGAGCACACAGATACACAAACTCTCGTTCGCATGCGTTTTACATGTGTTTTTTGAGAGGGGGATGTAAGTGCCGCAAGCAACAGTTGCCTCATTTATTTGAATGGGGTTGGTTTTTCTGATTTTCTTTTTTTTTCTGTTAGATAAATTGTGTAGTAAATGTTTGCTTCTTACAGTGAAAATCTGGATGAACTGGAGGACGATACATACGACGATGAGAAATCAGCGCGCACCTCAGATGAAAATCGCAAGTAGGAAATAAAAGATTTGCTCTATTGATGAGACTATTTTAATGTGAGATACATATGTGTTTTCCATTCAGGCAAAATCACAGTGAAATTGAGAAGCGCCGCCGTGATAAAATGAATACATATATTAACGAACTATCGTCAATGATACCCATGTGCTTTGCCATGCAGCGAAAGTTGGACAAACTGACGGTGCTGCGCATGGCTGTACAGCACTTGAGGGGCATACGAGGCAGCCTGCATCCGTATAATGGAGGCGACTACAGACCCAGTTTCCTCTCGGACCAGGAGCTAAAGATGATCATATTGCAAGCCTCGGAGGGTTTTCTATTTGTTGTGGGTTGTGATCGCGGACGCATACTCTATGTGTCGGACTCTGTGTCGACTGTGCTGAATTGCACTCAAGCAGATCTGCTGGGTCAGAGCTGGTTCGATGTGCTGCACCCGAAGGATATTGGCAAGGTGAAGGAGCAGCTATCCTCACTGGAGCAGTGTCCGCGCGAGCGACTTATCGATGCCAAAAGTGAGTATATACTTAACTAATTTCAATATTTAACCAATCTCCTTTTGCTTAGCCATGTTGCCCGTCAAGACGGATGTGCCGCAGAGCTTGTGTCGTCTGTGTCCGGGTGCTCGTCGTTCCTTCTTTTGCCGCATGAAACTGCGTGCGGCCAACAATCAGATCAAGGAGGAGTCGGACACATCTTCCAGTTCGCGCAGTTCCACAAAACGCAAATCGAAGCTCAGCATGGATCACAAATACCAGGTAATACAGTGCACGGGCTACCTGAAATCGTGGATGCCCATTAAGGACGAGGATCAGGATGGCGACAATGACGACCAAACAACGAATCTCTCCTGCCTCGTGGCCATCGGACGCATACCAACCAATGTGCTCAACTCGAGTGTGCCCTCCTCCCTGGACAACCATCCCAACATTCGGCATGTGCTATTCATCTCACGTCACTCCGCGGAGGGCAAGTTCCTATTCATTGATCAGCGGTAATTTCTTTTATAATTTATATTCATTTATTATTTATTTTATCTCATCCCTCTCTCTTTACGTTCTACTATTCAGTGCCACGTTGGTGATCGGCTTCCTGCCGCAGGAAATATTGGGCACCAGTTTCTACGAGTACTTTCACAACGATGACATTTCTGCTCTGGTTGAATCTCATAAGATGGTCATGCAGGTTCATGAGACTGTTACCACGCAGGTTTATCGTTTCCGCTGCAAGGACAACGGCTACATACAGCTGCAGAGTGAATGGCGCGCTTTTAAGAATCCCTGGACAAATGATATTGATTATATAATTGCAAAGAATTCTGTATTCCTATAGCATATGGTCATGTCCTGTGCGAAGAAATCCCAATTAAAGCGAACCCAACTGGACTTGGAGTTCAATTGAACCATCTAGCTGGATTCAATAGTTTCCGTGCTACCCTTAATTCTGGTGGAATTCGTTGTTGACCTTTCCAAATGCGTAAATTTTCGATTTTAACAAAATAAATATATTTTTTTGTCGAGCATTCTTGGCTTTTATTTAAAAATACCATTACAAAATTATCAAAAATAATTCAAATTATTTATTTAAGAATATAAATAATATTGAAAATTATTTTAGACATTAAATAGTATGCTTAAAAATAATATCTTACAATTTGTAAAGAAATCTGAAATTTCAATTGGATAAATTGTTTGGCGCCTTAAGAGCTAATGGGTCTAATATAAAGAACAGTGTTGAAAAAGTCCAGAATTGAATATAACTGTAGTTATCAAGTGGTTATTACTGTTTTCCTTTATCAACATGTATTCAATCAATGAGCCCCGACATTCACGAAAAAGCCGGTGCCTACGATCAGCCGTGTGTAGATGTGTGTGCCTCTATGTGTGTGTGTGTGTGTGTTTGCATTTGTGTGTCTCGCTCAAAGCTGTTGCGTGCTCTAGTGCGCATATCCAATTGGCTTTACTTTTAGTTGACATATAACTTGCAAAGTGTGCGGACGTATTGTAGTTTGCGTGCCCTCCAATTGGACGTTTGTTCACTGATATCGCCAGCATGAGTGCCATAATAATTCTGGTTACCGTTCTAATTGGATTTATCATATACTCACTGTTAAATTCAATAAGACGTCCATACAATTTCCCGCCTGGTAAGTTTGATAGAACTTCAATTCAAATTCAAATAAATATAAAACATCAATGCAGATTATCTTCTTTCTGCACACATTGTGAATTCGCACAGTTGAAAATTCGTTTTAAGTGGTTATTGAATTTCAAGGCCACCAACGGCGGCTAATTAATTTAATAGTTTTGCTTCATTAGATTCATAAAAAATAAAAACGTGCATGTCAGCAAATCTTTGTATTCCGATAATATGCAGTGTCTAAGTTAATTATGAAATTCTGAAGCATCGCATTTTATTAATTGTTTATAAAGAAAAATGTAGAGGTTTCAAATATGTTGATGCCTTATTGCAATAAGAATCCAACTAGCAACAAATTGCAACTGTAGTCTGTTCAGCGAGTCCAACTGGACTTTCGGGCGATCATGCAATTGGAACTGCTTTGGCAGCCCACAGCCCCACATCGAAAGACGACGGCGAAGGCGAAGGCGGCAGCGACACGCGTCTGGCATTTCAAATAGATTTCATTGATAAAATAGTCACACAACTATTGCTGACACCTCAGTCTAACATTTTGAGTGGGGTGTCTTGTCATAAAGCTGATTTACATACATATGCATTTTCCAAGCCTAAATTCATCTACTTATGCAACCATAAAGAGAAAAACGTATTATATTTGAATTCAAAATTAGACATCGAAGTGTACATGGATTTATCTTTATTTTTATTCATTTTTTTATTTTTATATGCAATGCATATGAACTACATTCATAAATATAATTTGTTATGCATTTCGACTTTATTTTTCTATGTCCTTTTAATTCTGTATAAGAGTAAACCATATGTCACAAACTAATACACAAATAAGGTGTAAAAAAAACTGTTGAGAATATGATTTCAATTTTCGATTCTAGCTACTGAGTTGATTGCCAGATTTACGGTAGTGTTAAATAGTTTTATGATAAGATTAATATAAAGCTGAGCGAAATCAAATTTTAAGTTAATAGGTTGTGTTGCTCACGAAATTCTGTTATCGTTTGATCAACTCTTCTTTGTCAATTACTCTTATTTGATTTGCTAAAAATTTACTTCAAAGCGAAAGAGCTATAATGTTAATGTGTTTGCATGAGCGTGATATTCGCCTAGGATGCCAATGAGTATGAGAGAGAATGACTTCGAACCGCGAAACTAACACGAAAGCCGAAAAACAAAGAGCGTCTGCAGTAATTGTCTTCCCATCACTAATCGCTCTGCCGTCACTATACTCTTGTGCTCTCTTTCACTCCCAGTTTCTAATTATTAAGCTGTGTGCATGGAAAGCAGAAAAGAGAGCAATTGAATTACTAAGACAATTATTGACGGTTAAGCTGTAAATAGGATTGTTAATTTTAGTATTAATATTCTTTTTATTCATTTTTCTTTATTTATTTTTTTTAAACCTGTTTTAGTTTTAATAACTTGCTTTGCTTCTTGCAGGTCCCGGTTTCTTGCCCTGGATAGGCAATACGCTACAGTTCCGTAGGGAGGCCCGAGCAGCTGGCGGTCAACACATATTATTCGAGCAGTGGGCAAAGCGCTATCAGAGCAAGCTGATTGGGCTAAAGTTGGGCCAGGACTATGTGGTCGTTGTGTTTGGGTATGAGCTGGTGCGAGAGGTGCAGCTGCAGGAGGTGTTTGAGGGCAGACCGGATAACTTCTTTTTGCGCCTGCGCACCATGGGCACACGCAAGGGCATCACGTGCACAGACGGGCAGCTATGGTACGAGCATCGCAACTTTGCCATGAAACAGATGCGTCATGTAGGCTATGGCCGCAGCCAAATGGAACAGCAAATCGAGCATGAGGCAGAAGAACTGATGCAGCAACTGGGACGAACTGAATCAGCTCCCATAGAGCCCGTCAACTGGTTGGCGCAGAGCGTGCTTAATGTGCTCTGGTGTTTGATTGCTGGCGAGCGAATTAGCAGGGGTGAGGATGGTACACTGCGTCGCCTACTCGATCTGATGAATCGCCGATCCAAGCTGTTCGATATCTGCGGTGGCCTATTGACGCAGTTTCCCTGGCTGCGTCATGTGGCACCTAACTACACGGGTTACAATCTGATCCGGCAGCTGAACACAGAACTGCATGGATTCTTCATGGAATCCATAAAGGAGCACAGACAACGAATAGAGGAATGCATGAAACGTGAAGAGCAACCACCCGAGAGTGATCTCATCTTTGCCTATCTGCAGGAGATGAACAGCCAGCGCCAGGACACCAATAGCTTCAACGAGACACAGCTGGTGATGACCATACTGGACTTTTTTATTGCCGGCTCACAGACGACCAGCAATACAATCAACTTGGCCTTGATGGTGCTGGCCATGCGCAAGGATTTGCAGGCACAGCTGTACGATGAGGTGGCTGCCAATTCGCAATCTACTGGCGGACGGAGCGAGGCGGATGCCTTTCCACATCTCAGTCGTCGGGAATCCTTCCACTACATGGAAGCTTTCATCATGGAGGTGCAGCGCTTCTTTCATATAACACCCATAACGGGTCCGCGTCGTGCGCTTTGGCCTACCAAGCTGGGTGGCTTCGACATACCCAGGAATACCACAATACTCATTAGCTTGCGTTCGGTGCACCTCGATGAGCAGCATTGGAGTGATCCTCGCGAGTTTCGGCCGAATCGTTTTATAGATGCAGCTGGCAAATGTTGCAAAGATGAATATTTTATGCCTTTTGGACTGGGTCGACGCCGTTGCCTAGGTGATGCCTTGGCTCGCGCTTGCATCTTTTCCTTTCTTGTGCGGATCGTGCAACAGTTTCGCGTTGTCCTTCCAGAGGGCGAAACACCATCGCTGATCTTGCAGCCTGGCATCACACTTACGCCCAAGCCGTACAAAGTGCAGTTCGTAAAGCGCAATTGAACTGATTTAGCTGGAGGAAAAATAACAGATTTCAAGTTTATGTATAATTTTACTTAGATATATAAAAACTTAACAAAATAAAATAACTTTAATAAATAGCTTTTGTTGGAGTGTAACATTTTGATAATTCCGCCCAGTTAAACAGCCGAGCTTACATACTTCCCGTCGATAGTTTCGATAATTAACATATCTGTCGACCTCCACAATATTTCAATTTTCAAATCTGGAGCAGAAGCGCGAAATGTAAAACGCGAAAAAAAATATATATTTTCATTATTTTAATATTCATCCCAATGGAATTACGAAAATACATTCTGCTCATCTATAGCATCATGTTTAAAATTAAAAGCGATTTTCATATTACTAATTTCATACTCCACATTACAACTAATCATTCAACAATAATATATATTTATTTAATATATGTACATATATAGATCACATTATTTCCATTTACTTTTTATCATTTAATCAATTAAAATTTAACGAATCCACCTGTAGAGGACGATAACACGATAGCATTTTTTTTTATAAGGTTTAGACCTGTTGGACAAATTTAAGGTAAAATATAATTTAATAATAACATATTGTCTTACACTTACTGCGCTTGCATGACTGTTTCCGATATTCATTTGAATAGTTGCATCTAAATAAAAAAATAATGAATTATTGCCTTTCAACATAAAAGATTAATATTTGCATTGTTATTTATTTAAAAATGTTTTTTTTCCAAGATAACTAGTTTTGATATCATACAAAGTCAAACTTTGAGGGTACATAAAAAATCATGAAACCGTAAAAAAGTAATTAAAAACGTATCATTCAAAATTTTCAAACATTTAAGAATCTATTCATATATATATTTAGTTTGAATACCAAATGTAAACTGTTCAAAATGACAAATCAATAAAATGATAATTGTAATCTTTTACTTATTGTACCTTCATGGCACAAACATTCTTTTCTAGCCTTCCTCCTCGATTCTCATTCAAACGGGTGACCAAATTCAATCGCACAGCTGGTGAATTTCGAATAAACAAACACGTTTTGTTTTATTTCATTTGTTGTATCAGTGAAGAGTTAAGTGAAGAAAAATAATGTCTGATTCCGCAGTTGCAGCATCCGCGTCCCCGGTGACTCAAGCAGTTTCCGCTGAGAAGAAGGTGGCAACTAAAAAATCAGCATCAGCATCTGCATCTGCATCCGCATCGAAGGTGAAGAAAACAGCGGCTCCTCCAACACACCCACCAACTCAGCAGATGGTGGATGCATCGATAAAAAATCTGAAGGAACGTTGAGGTTCTTCCCTTTTGGCTATAAAGAAATATATCAGCGCCACTTACAAGTGCGATGCCCAAAAACTAGCTCCGTTCATTAAGAAGTACCTGAAGAATTCAATTGCGAATGGAAAGTTGATCCAAACAAAAGGCAAAGGTGCATCTGGTTCGTTTAAGCTGTCTGCGTCCTCCAAGAAGGAGCCCAAGCCAAAGGTGTCCTCTATCGAAAAGAAAAGTGTATCTGCCACCAAAAAAGTAAAAGATGCCGCTGATAAGAAAGTATCAAAGGCTGTGGTGACCAAAAAGAAAGTAGAGAAGGCAAAGGCAAAAGATGCAAAGAAAGTAGGAACCATTAAAGCGAAGCCCACAACAGCAAAGGCAAAGTCAAGCGCTGCAAAGCCGAAAACTCCGAAGCCTAAGACTACAACTGCTAAGCCTAAAAAGGTTGTCTCGGCAGCATCACCGAAAAAAGCTGCTGTGAAGAAGCCAAAAGCAAAAACTGCGTCTGCAACAAAGAAATAATTTCACATTTCACATCGAAATGTACTCGGCAGAGTATAAACGAATTTCAAAACTATGAAATTTGCAATTAAACAAAGTCCTTTTCAGGACTATTATTACATATTTCCAAGAGAAAAAATATTTTCGTAAACGTACATTAGTTTGTTGTCTTCACAAATGAAAATATATGAAATGAAATTAAATAAAAATAAGAAATAAAGAAAAGAAACGAAGGCTGGGTTCATTAAGGCAGTGAAAACAAGTAAGAAGGCTCTAGTCGAGGCGGCTCGACTACGAGATCCCCTGAACTCTGCAAAAAAGTGATACTCTTCTTCTTTACGCGCACGCTCTGCTAACCGCGCAGTTGCTGTCGTGGCTTGGAGGCGGGCTGGGATGAACTTTGGACGCTCATAACTCCATTTCTAGATGGACTATCTTTATGAAATTATGAAAAATTTCAAAGTAGATTAAGAGTATCTAAATCTATCTATATGCCAAATTGCAAGTCTCTAGTATTTGAAATGCATTTTTTTTTTTTTTCAAATTGTGGGCGAAGGGGGAATTCGGAAACGAATTTTCGACAACAAAATAAACTCGTACTGCGTAGCTAACATACGCATGTTCATGTGAAATTTCAGCTCTCTAGCTTTTGTAGTTTTCGAAATCTCGACGTTCATACGGACGGACGGACGGACGGACGGACGGACGGACGGACGGACAGACGGACAGGGCTCAATCAACTTATTTTTTTATGCTGATCAAGAATATATATACTTTATGGGGTCTGCGACTTCTCCTTCTGCCTGTTACATACATTTTCACAAAACCATTATACCCTGAATTCCCATTTTCAATGGGTTCAGGGTATAATTATATGCATGATGTTTTCTTCTGTTTACTTAAAATAACTTTTAGCTATGTATTTGATTTTATGATCAAATCCATAGAAGAAAAGTGAGAGTTTGGAGTAATATCGTTATTTAAAAAATTGACTTATTTGATGGCAGCAAGAGGACAAAGCAAGTTGTATGTTTTATTAAAATAAAAATGAATGTAAATATTTCATATTCTTTGAACAAAATTTGTGGCCCTGAAAAGGGCCTTTTGCTTTTGTTTTCGGATGTTTTGCATACATCGAGGAGCTATGATTTACTTGGAGCTAGTGTACTTGGTAACTGCCTTTGTTCCTTCACTGACAGCGTGCTTGGCCAACTCTCCGGGCAACAGAAGACGGACTGCAGTTTGGATTTCCCGACTGGTAATCGTTGAACGTTTGTTGTAGTGGGCCAAACGAGAGGCCTCAGCAGCAATTCGCTCAAAAATGTCGTTCACAAAGCTGTTCATGATGCTCATTGCTTTCGACGAGATTCCAGTGTCAGGATGGACCTGCTTCAGTACTTTGTAAATATAGATGGCATAACTTTCCTTCCTCTTGCGCTTCTTCTTCTTATCATTCTTGGTAATATTCTTCTGGGCCTTGCCAGCCTTTTTGGCTGCCTTTCCACTCGTTTTAGGCGGCATTATTATTGCTCAACTTCACTTTAACTCACTTCACAAATGTAAATGTTTCAAATTGAATTTATCAGAAACCGGACAAAAACATTGACATTTATAGGATCTTTTCGAACAACGTTTTCAGGTTTACGCACAATAAAACTCACCCTCTTTACCTGAAAAAGTGGCTAGCTTCAAAAGTATAAATATTTAGACATGTTACGGATTGAGATAATTTTGTGGTGAAAAAGTGAAAAAAGAATATACGAAATAATGTCTGGCCGTGGTAAAGGTGGAAAAGTTAAGGGAAAGGCAAAGTCGCGTTCAAATCGCGCTGGCCTACAATTTCCCGTTGGTCGTATTCATCGTCTCCTTCGCAAGGGCAACTATGCCGAGCGTGTTGGTGCCGGTGCTCCAGTGTACTTGGCTGCTGTTATGGAATACTTGGCCGCTGAAGTTTTGGAGTTGGCTGGTAATGCAGCCCGTGACAACAAAAAGACCAGAATTATCCCTCGCCATTTGCAATTGGCCATCCGCAACGATGAGGAATTGAATAAACTTCTCTCAGGCGTCACTATTGCCCAGGGCGGTGTGTTACCTAACATCCAAGCAGTATTGTTGCCCAAGAAGACCGAAAAGAAGGCTTAAATTACGAATTTTACACAAATCGAAACCAAACGTCCTTTTCAGGACGACCAAAAATATTAAAGAGATGAAATTTTTTCATATAAGTCTGAATAGAATTTATTTAATAAAAGTAAGCCATCCAAAAGTCGTTGGTGTTCTGTAGTCCACAGTGTACAGTCATCCATCCGTCCCTTAGTCATTAATGATCCACAGATGTAAAGAACAACTGAAATAGTGCTAGTCTGTGTCTGTACTCTGTAAATTACAATTATAAATCTACATATATTGCACTTCAAGAATATGTACATATATTCTTGATCAGGGTGACGAGAAAAGTTGATATAGCCATGTCCGTCTGTCCGTATGTTTGAACGCGTCGATTTCCGAAGATACAAAAGCTAGAGAGTTCATTATTTTTGTGATAGGTCCGTATCTTGCACGCGCAGTACGAGTTTGTTTCAGAAATTCGATAACTTGTATATTTGTAAAGTTATCGATAAACGAATTCTAGCTAGAGTCTTTGGAGTTAGAGTATCCAAGTCTTCTGTATATGTATATATCAGTGTTGCCAAATCAGCTTTTTTCCCGTCAAATCTGGCTTTTTTGAAAATCAAATTGCGGGAAAATTTTCAAAACAGCGGGAAGCGGGAATTCTGACTTTTTTGAAAAATAAATTGCTTTTTTTCCGCTTTTTTTTTTTTATTGAGCAATTTATCATTTTTCTAGCGATTAATCTTATGTATAATGAACTGTTGTTCATTGTAGTTGAATAAAAACCAAATAATGCACTAGTTCAATTTTTAATGAACGTTCAAATCGATATTATAGTGGAACTAATTTACCAGAATTATGATTATTAAACTAGAATTTCGAACTAAGTTCGTTCAAATAGCTCAATTGATCTTTTTGTGATTCTGTGGAAACAAGACGTAAGAATGCCGAAAGATTATAAGCAAAAATGCCGAGATGTGTGGCTTAACACCAACGAATTCAAATGTTGGCTGCGGAATGATAAATGATAATACACGAGTATAGTGCAGTTATTGCAAATGCAGTATAACTGCCAAGTTAAGTGATTTACGTGCCCATGCTAGCACTAAAAAACATCAAAATGCAGAAGGAGGATTTCAGCAAAAAAATAAAATACCTTTTGCTGGAGTTACTACAAAAACGGATGTGCAGGAGGCAGCGCTGTCTTTATTTCTGGCACAACATTCGGCGATTTCGCCAGTTGACCACATATCAAATTTGTGCGCGAAACATTTTATTGATGGATCTGGGAGTTCTTTGAAGCTGCATAGAACAAAATGCTCAAACATTATCAAAAACGTTTTGGCACCAAATTTTTTTGATGATTGGTACTATAGAAACATATGAAAAAGAAAATATATGTAATGAAGTAAATGAATTACTGAACTATCTGTAAAAATATATCTCAGAAAACTAATCAGAAACATCAGCTTTTTTTTCGGATTTTTTCCACAAAATTTCAGCTTTCTTTTTACAATCTTCCCACTAAAAACAGCTTTTTTTGCTCAACAAAAGTTGGCAACACTGGTATATATAGATACTAATTTAATACAATTTCGGTTTTTGTCAGTCCCCACTTCGCCTCACCACCCCTAAATGTGGAAAAAAAATGCATTTCAAATGCTAGAGACATGCAGTTTGGTTTAGCATATAGATATGAATATCATAATCATAATTTGAAGATATCAATACGATTTTCCATCTAAAAACAGAATTATTAATCATCAAAATTTTCTCATCAAAACCCATGCGACGCAGCAGCAAAGCAGCGAGACAGCAAGACGTTTGCAATGCTTACACACACATGCATACACACATAAATGCCTACAAGCGTAGATCAGCGTCTATGTGTGCGCGTGGTTTTGCATGTACAGTTTCTTATGCGTGCAGAAACGAATCGAATAATTCTTGGAATATTATTCGTTCGAAGTGCTCAGGGGATTTCGTAGTCGAGCAGTCTCGACTACAGCTTTCTTACTTGTTTATTTTTAAATTAATTAAATTTATAACTACTAAGAGCTAAAGCAGGGGCTGGCTTTGTGCCTTTGACTTGGTTTTTAATATTTTATTCAAAATAAATAATCGTTATCTATTATTTTGTATAGTTTCCCCTTACATACATATTTCGTAGCTACTGTGTTAACTCAGTTAAGAACGAACATTGAAGTTGATATTTTGCAGCTCTTTTAAGGAAATGTGTTTGTGGTCCTGAAAAGGACCGATTGGTGCGAATTCAAGTTGCTTATTGTACTCGTTCTCTCTTAACCGCCAAAACCGTACAGGGTACGACCTTGCCTCTTCAATGCATAGACAACATCCATGGCTGTAACTGTCTTCCTTTTGGCATGTTCGGTGTATGTGACAGCATCGCGAATAACATTTTCCAAAAAGACTTTGAGAACGCCACGAGTTTCCTCATAGATAAGTCCAGAAATTCGCTTTACGCCACCACGACGAGCTAAACGACGGATAGCTGGCTTCGTAATACCCTGGATGTTATCACGCAACACTTTGCGATGACGCTTTGCACCTCCTTTACCCAAGCCTTTGCCACCTTTACCACGACCAGTCATTATTTCAATTTAATATTCACTTTACAAACGTCAGAAAGAAACTAACTTCTATGCAACGGCCACTTCTATTTATATAAAAAAACCAGAAAACACGACAGAGCACACAAATACTTCTGTCCCGCTCACACTCTACCCTTGCAAGTTGCAACATATCCAATAGCAGAGTAAGAGAGCAAGCTAGCAAGCGAGCAAGACATCTCTTTCTAACGCACCACCAGTTTTCTATATAAGCAATGTGTTCCCGGCGCTGCCGGTTATTCTACTTTTAGCAGTGATAGTGAATTGTGAGAATTGTAAGTGAAGAAAAAAGAAGAACAAAATGGCCCGTACAAAGCAGACCGCTCGTAAATCGACTGGAGGCAAGGCTCCTCGTAAACAGTTGGCTACTAAGGCAGCACGTAAAAGTGCGCCAGCTACTGGTGGCGTGAAGAAGCCTCATCGCTATCGCCCTGGCACAGTTGCTCTACGTGAAATTCGTCGCTACCAGAAGAGCACAGAATTGCTTATTCGCAAGTTGCCGTTCCAACGTTTGGTTCGTGAAATCGCTCAGGATTTCAAGACTGATCTTCGTTTCCAGAGCTCAGCTGTGATGGCTCTGCAGGAAGCTAGCGAAGCCTACTTGGTTGGCCTATTTGAAGATACAAACTTGTGCGCCATCCATGCTAAGCGTGTCACCATCATGCCCAAAGACATTCAATTGGCCCGGCGTATCCGTGGCGAGCGTGCTTAAATTGCTTCGCCATACAGCCACAGCCTTGTATTACAAACTACATCCCACAAATCGGTCCTTTTCAGGACCACAATATTTATAACAAATGGATTCCTATTTTCACTATTCCTATTTGACAACCATTTTTCATGTTTAGTTTATATGTAGATAATGTAAGAATAAGTCAATCGACTACTATTATGATTTTCATATGCAAACTAATTATATTCTTATAATTAAAGAGAAATATAAATCTATTTGCTAAATAAATTTCTTGGCACGAAAACTATATACATATATAAATTTTAAATTGATCTCGAATGTGAATTAATATGTATGTATGTACATATGTATGTTTGGTGTAAGGAAAAGAACAAATATACATGCTGATATGTTTCATTCTGTTAATAAACATAAACATTTATTATTATATTAGTTGCTAGTCAATTTGTATGTTATTAAAAAATAAATAAATAGCTATGTAGATAAATGAAAATTTTTTTCTGCTGAAATATTTCTTGGTGCAAAATAAGTATATTACTCAAATGTGATATTACGAATATTTAAAATGAATATATATTTGATGTAAGTAAAAAGAAAAATACATATTCTACTGATACGGATAATGTTATATTAGTTTTAAAACATATTCTTGTTATTAAATGAAAATGATTTAAATGGAAAAATATTTTAACATTTGTAGGTATTTCTTGGTGCAAGTTAAGAGTATCTCGAATGTAATTTGAAATAAATATGATTTAAATGGTATGAAATTGTTATATGTACGATGTAAGTGAAGAAAATAAGACATTTTTCTTTTAATATTAAATTTATTAATTTATTTTCAATATTAAAAAGGAGATTTTATTTTTCCAAGCCATTTTTGTATTGCGTTGATTCAAATGCATGACTGTTTTTAATAGTAAATGGTTTAGTTGAAATCAGATTTAATATGTAAAATTATATGGTACAATCATATAAATGGTTGCATCTAAATAAGAAAATAATAAATTATTATATTTCAACTTAAAAAATTAATATTTGCATTGTTATTTAATTAAAAATGTATTTTTTCCAAGATAACTTATTTTGCTATCATACAAAGTCAAACTTTGAGGGTCCATAAAAAATCATGATACCATAAAAAAGTAATTAAAAACTTTGTATTCAAATTTTTCAAACATTTATTAATATATTCTAATATACACTTAATTTGAAAATTAAATGTAAAATGTTCAAAAAGACAAATTAATAAAACGGTAATTGTCATCTTTTACGTAGCGTACGTTCGATGGCACAAACATTCTCGCGTAGCCTTCCTCCTCGATTCTCATTCAAACGGGTGACCAAATTCAATGGCACAGCTGGTGAATTTCAAATAAAAAAAACGTTTCGTTTCATTTGTTGTATCAGTGAAGAGTAAAGTGAAGGAAAATAATGTCTGATTCCGCAGTTGCAGTATCGGCGTCGCCAGTGACTCCTCAAACAGCTTCAGCTGAGAAGAAGGTGGCTACTAAAAAGCCAGCATCTGCATCCGCATCGAAGGCGAAGAAAACAACGGCTCCTCCATCACACCCACCAACTCAACAGATGGTGGATGCATCCATAAAAAATCTGAAGGAACGTGGAGGCTCATCGCTTTTGGCTATTAAGAAATATATCAGCGCCACTTACAAGTGCGATGCCCAAAAACTAGCTCCGTTCATTAAGAAGTACCTGAAGAATTCAGTTGCGAATGGAAAGTTGATCCAAACAAAAGGCAAAGGTGCATCTGGTTCGTTTAAGCTGTCTGCGTCCTCCAAGAAGGAGCCCAAGCCAAAGGTGTCCTCTATCGAGAAGAAATCTAAGAAGGTAACTTCATCGGCAGCTGCTAAAAAGAAAAGTGTATCTGCCACCAAAAAAGTAAAAGATGCCGCTGATAAGAAAGTATCAAAGGCTGTGGTGACCAAAAAGAGTACCGACAAAAAGAAAGCAGAGAAGGCAAAGGCAAAAGATGCAAAGAAAGTAGGAACCATTAAAGCGAAGCCCACAACAGCAAAGGCAAAGTCAAGCGCTGCAAAGCCGAAAACTCCGAAGCCTAAGACTACAACTGCTAAGCCTAAAAAGGTTGTCTCGGCAGCATCACCGAAAAAAGCTGCTGTGAAGAAGCCAAAAGCAAAAACTGCGTCTACAACAAAGAAATAATTTCACATTTCACATCGAAATGTACTCGGCAGAGTATAAACGAATTTCAAAACTATGAAATTTGCAATTAAACAAAGTCCTTTTCAGGACTACTATTACATATTTCCAAGAGAAAAAATATTTTCGTAAACGTACATTAGTTTGTTGTCTTCACAAATGAAAATATATGAAATGAAATTAAATAAAAATAAGAAATAAGGAAAAGAAACGAAGGCTGGGTTCATTAAGGCAGTGAAAATAAGTAAGAAGGCTCTAGTCGAGGCGGCTCGACTACGAGATCCCCTGAACTCTGCAAAAAAGTGATACTCTTCTTCTTTACGCACTTATGCTAACCGCGCAGTTGCTGTCGTGGCTTGGAGGCGGGTTGGGCTGAACTTTGGACGCTCATAACTCCATTTCTAGATGGACTATCTTTATGAAATTATGAAAAATTTCAAAGTAGATTAAGAGTATCTAAATCTATCTATATGCCAAATTGCAAGTCTCTAGTATTTGAAATGCATTTTTTTTTTTCAAATTGTGGGCGAAGGGGGAATTCGGAAACGAATTTTCGACAACAAAATAAACTCGTACTGCGTAGCTAACATACGCATGTTCATGTGAAATTTCAGCTCTCTAGCTTTTGTAGTTTTTGAAATCTCGACGTTCATACGGACGGACGGACGGACAGACGGACAGGGCTCAATCAACTTATTTTTTTATGCTGATCAAGAATATATATACTTTATGGGGTCTGCGACTTCTCCTTCTGCCTGTTACATACATTTTCACAAAACCATTATACCCTGAATTCCCATTTTCAATGGGTTCAGGGTATAATTATATGCATGATGTTTTCTTCTGTTTACTTAAAATAACTTTTAGCTATGTATACGATTTTATGATCAAATCCATAGAAGAAAATTGAGAGTTTGGAGTAATATCGTAATTTAATAAATTGACTTATTTGATGGCAGCAAGAGGACAAAGCAAGTTGTATGTTTTATTAAAATAAAAATGAATGTAAATATTTCATATTCTTTGAACAAAATTTGTGGCCCTGAAAAGGGCCTTTTGCTTTTGTTTTCGGATGTTTTGCATACATCGAGGAGCTATGATTTACTTGGAGCTAGTGTACTTGGTAACTGCCTTTGTTCCTTCACTGACAGCGTGCTTGGCCAACTCTCCGGGCAACAGAAGACGGACTGCAGTTTGGATTTCCCGACTGGTAATCGTTGAACGTTTGTTGTAGTGGGCCAAACGAGAGGCCTCAGCAGCAATTCGCTCAAAAATGTCGTTCACAAAGCTGTTCATGATGCTCATTGCTTTCGACGAGATTCCAGTGTCAGGATGGACCTGCTTCAGTACTTTGTAAATATAGATGGCATAACTTTCCTTCCTCTTGCGCTTCTTCTTCTTATCATTCTTGGTAATATTCTTCTGGGCCTTGCCAGCCTTTTTGGCTGCCTTTCCACTCGTTTTAGGCGGCATTATTATTGCTCAACTTCACTTTAACTCACTTCACAAATGTAAATGTTTCAAATTGAATTTATCAGAAACCGGACAAAAACATTGACATTTATAGGATCTTTTCGAACAACGTTTTCAGGTTTACGCACAATAAAACTCACCCTCTTTACCTGAAAAAGTGGCTAGCTTCAAAAGTATAAATATTTAGACATGTTACGGATTGAGATAATTTTGTGGTGAAAAAGTGAAAAAAGAATATACGAAATAATGTCTGGCCGTGGTAAAGGTGGAAAAGTTAAGGGAAAGGCAAAGTCGCGTTCAAATCGCGCTGGCCTACAATTTCCCGTTGGTCGTATTCATCGTCTCCTTCGCAAGGGCAACTATGCCGAGCGTGTTGGTGCCGGTGCTCCAGTGTACTTGGCTGCTGTTATGGAATACTTGGCCGCTGAAGTTTTGGAGTTGGCTGGTAATGCAGCCCGTGACAACAAAAAGACCAGAATTATCCCTCGCCATTTGCAATTGGCCATCCGCAACGATGAGGAATTGAATAAACTTCTCTCAGGCGTCACTATTGCCCAGGGCGGTGTGTTACCTAACATCCAAGCAGTATTGTTGCCCAAGAAGACCGAAAAGAAGGCTTAAATTACGAATTGTACACAAATCGAAACCAAACGTCCTTTTCAGGACGACCAAAAATATTAAAGAGATGAAATTTTTTCATATAAGTCTGAATAGAATTTATTTAATAAAAGTAAGCCATCCAAAAGTCGTTGGTGTTCTGTAGTCCACAGTGTACAGTCATCCATCCGTCCCTTAGTCATTAATGATCCACAGATGTAAAGAACAACTGAAATAGTGCTAGTCTGTGTCTGTACTCTGTAAATTACAATTATAAATCTACATATATTGCACTTCAAGAATATGTACATATATTCTTGATCAGGGTGACGAGAAAAGTTGATATAGCCATGTCCGTCTGTCCGTATGTTTGAACGCGTCGATTTCCGAAGATACAAAAGCTAGAGAGTTCATTATTTTTGTGATAGGTCCGTATATTGCACGCGCAGTACGAGTTTGTTTCAGAA
Source organism: Drosophila koepferae (assembly GCA_030914345.1). Lineage (NCBI taxonomy): Eukaryota > Metazoa > Arthropoda > Insecta > Diptera > Drosophilidae > Drosophila > Drosophila koepferae. The sequence continues at coordinate 1,476,374 of JAUESR010000200.1, forward strand.
ATTCGATAACTTGTATATTTGTAAAGTTATCGATAAACGAATTCTAGCTAGAGTCTTTGGAGTTAGAGTATCCAAGTCTTCTGTATATGTATATATCAGTGTTGCCAAATCAGCTTTTTTCCCGTCAAATCTGGCTTTTTTGAAAATCAAATTGCGGGAAAATTTTCAAAACAGCGGGAAGCGGGAATTCTGACTTTTTTGAAAAATAAATTGCTTTTTTTTCCGCTTTTTTTTTTTTATTGAGCAATTTATCATTTTTCTAGCGATTAATCTTATGTATAATGAACTGTTGTTCATTGTAGTTGAATAAAAACCAAATAATGCACTAGTTCAATTTTTAATGAACGATCAAATCGATATTATAGTGGAACTAATTTACCAGAATTATGATTATTAAACTAGAATTTCGAACTAAGTTCGTTCAAATAGCTCAATTGATCTTTTTGTGATTCTGTGGAAACAAGACGTAAGAATGCCGAAAGATTATAAGCAAAAATGCCGAGATGTGTGGCTTAACACCAACGAATTCAAATGTTGGCTGCGGAATGATAAATGATAATACACGAGTATAGTGCAGTTATTGCAAATGCAGTATAACTGCCAAGTTAAGTGATTTACGTGCCCATGCTAGCACTAAAAAACATCAAAATGCAGAAGGAGGATTTCAGCAAAAAAATAAAATACCTTTTGCTGGAGTTACTACAAAAACGGATGTGCAGGAGGCAGCGCTGTCTTTATTTCTGGCACAACATTCGGCGATTTCGCCAGTTGACCACATATCAAATTGGTGCGCGAAACATTTTATTGATGGATCTGGGAGTTCTTTGAAGCTGCATAGAACAAAATGCTCAAACATTATCAAAAACGTTTTGGCACCAAATTTTTTTGATGATTGGTACTATAGAAACATATGAAAAAGAAAATATATGTAATGAAGTAAATGAATTACTGAACTATCTGTAAAAATATAGCTCAGAAAACTAATCAGAAACATCAGCTTTTTTTTCGGATTTTTTCCACAAAATTTCAGCTTTCTTTTTACAATCTTCCCACTAAAAACAGCTTTTTTTGCTCAACAAAAGTTGGCAACACTGGTATATATAGATACTAATTTAATACAATTTCGGTTTTTGTCAGTCCCCACTTCGCCTCACCACCCCTAAATGTGGAAAAAAAATGCATTTCAAATGCTAGAGACATGCAGTTTGGTTTAGCATATAGATATGAATAGCATAATCATAATTTGAAGATATCAATACGATTGTCCATCTAAAAACAGCAAAGCAGCGAGACAGCAAGACGTTTGCAATGCTTACACACACATGCATACACACATAAATGCCTACAAGCGTAGATCAGCGTCTATGTGTGCGCGTGGTTTTGCATGTACAGTTTCTTATGCGTGCAGAAACGAATCGAATAATTCTTGGAATATTATTCGTTCGAAGAGCTCAGGGGATTTCGTAGTCGAGCAGTCTCGACTACAGCTTTCTTACTTGTTTATTTTTAAATTAATTAAATTTAGAACTACTAAGAACTAAAGCAGTGGCTGGCTTTGTGCCTTTGACTTGGTTTTTAATATTTTATTCAAAATAAATAATCGTCATCTATTATTTTGTATAGTTTCCCCTTACATACATATTTCGTAGCTACTGTGTTAACTCAGTTAAGAACGAACATTGAAGTTGATATTTTGCAGCTCTTTTAAGGAAATGTGTTTGTGGTCCTGAAAAGGACCGATTGGTGCGAATTCAAGTTGCTTATTGTACTCGTTCTCTCTTAACCGCCAAAACCGTACAGGGTACGACCTTGCCTCTTCAATGCATAGACAACATCCATGGCTGTAACTGTCTTCCTTTTGGCATGTTCGGTGTATGTGACAGCATCGCGAATAACATTTTCCAAAAAGACTTTGAGAACGCCACGAGTTTCCTCATAGATAAGTCCAGAAATTCGCTTTACGCCACCACGACGAGCTAAACGACGGATAGCTGGCTTCGTAATACCCTGGATGTTATCACGCAACACTTTGCGATGACGCTTTGCACCTCCTTTACCCAAGCCTTTGCCACCTTTACCACGACCAGTCATTATTTCAATTTAATATTCACTTTACAAACGTCAGAAAGAAACTAACTTCTATGCAACGGCCACTTCTATTTATATAAAAAAACCAGAAAACACGACAGAGCACACAAATACTTCTGTCCCGCTCACACTCTACCCTTGCAAGTTGCAACATATCCAATAGCAGAGTAAGAGAGCAAGCTAGCAAGCGAGCAAGACATCTCTTTCTAACGCACCACCAGTTTTCTATATAAGCAATGTGTTCCCGGCGCTGCCGGTTATTCTACTTTTAGCAGTGATAGTGAATTGTGAGAATTGTAAGTGAAGAAAAAAGAAGAACAAAATGGCCCGTACAAAGCAGACCGCTCGTAAATCGACTGGAGGCAAGGCTCCTCGTAAACAGTTGGCTACTAAGGCAGCACGTAAAAGTGCGCCAGCTACTGGTGGCGTGAAGAAGCCTCATCGCTATCGCCCTGGCACAGTTGCTCTACGTGAAATTCGTCGCTACCAGAAGAGCACAGAATTGCTTATTCGCAAGTTGCCGTTCCAACGTTTGGTTCGTGAAATCGCTCAGGATTTCAAGACTGATCTTCGTTTCCAGAGCTCAGCTGTGATGGCTCTGCAGGAAGCTAGCGAAGCCTACTTGGTTGGCCTATTTGAAGATACAAACTTGTGCGCCATCCATGCTAAGCGTGTCACCATCATGCCCAAAGACATTCAATTGGCCCGGCGTATCCGTGGCGAGCGTGCTTAAATTGCTTCGCCATACAGCCACAGCCTTGTATTACAAACTACATCCCACAAATCGGTCCTTTTCAGGACCACAATATTTATAACAAAGAGATTCCTATTTTCACTATTCCTATTTGACAACCATTTTTCATGTTTAGTTTATATGTAGATAATGTAAGAATAAGTCAATCGACTACTATTATGATTTTCATATGCAAACTAATTATATTCTTATAATTAAAGAGAAATATAAATCTATTTGCTAAATAAATTTCTTGGCACGAAAACTATATACATATATAAATTTTAAATTGATCTCGAATGTGAATTAATATGTATGTATGTACATATGTATGTTTGGTGTAAGGAAAAGAACAAATATACATGCTGATATGTTTCATTCTGTTAATAAACATAAACATTTATTATTATATTAGTTGCTAGTCAATTTGTATGTTATTAAAAAATAAATAAATAGCTATGTAGATAAATGAAAATTTTTTTCTGCTGAAATATTTCTTGGTGCAAAATAAGTATATTACTCAAATGTGATATTACGAATATTTAAAATGAATATATATTTGATGTAAGTAAAAAGAAAAATACATATTCTACTGATACGGATAATGTTATATTAGTTTTAAAACATATTCTTGTTATTAAATGAAAATGATTTAAATGGAAAAATATTTTAACATTTGTAGGTATTTCTTGGTGCAAGTTAAGAGTATCTCGAATGTAATTTGAAATAAATATGATTTAAATGGTATGAAATTGTTATATGTACGATGTAAGTGAAGAAAATAAGACATTTTTCTTTTAATATTAAATTTATTAATTTATTTTCAATATTAAAAAGGAGATTTTATTTTTCCAAGCCATTTTTGTATTGCGTTGATTCAAATGCATGACTGTTTTTAATAGTAAATGGTTTAGTTGAAATCAGATTTAATATGTAAAATTATATGGTACAATCATATAAATGGTTGCATCTAAATAAGAAAATAATAAATTATTATATTTCAACTTAAAAAATTAATATTTGCATTGTTATTTAATTAAAAATGTATTTTTTCCAAGATAACTTATTTTGCTATCATACAAAGTCAAACTTTGAGGGTCCATAAAAAATCATGATACCATAAAAAAGTAATTAAAAACTTTGTATTCAAATTTTTCAAACATTTATTAATATATTCTAATATACACTTAATTTGAAAACTAAATGTAAAATGTTCAAAAAGACAAATTAATAAAACGGTAATTGTCATCTTTTACGTAGCGTACGTTCGATGGCACAAACATTCTCGCGTAGCCTTCCTCCTCGATTCTCATTCAAACGGGTGACCAAATTCAATGGCACAGCTGGTGAATTTCAAATAAAAAAAACGTTTCGTTTCATTTGTTGTATCAGTGAAGAGTAAAGTGAAGGAAAATAATGTCTGATTCCGCAGTTGCAGTATCGGCGTCGCCAGTGACTCCTCAAACAGCTTCAGCTGAGAAGAAGGTGGCTACTAAAAAGCCAGCATCTGCATCCGCATCGAAGGCGAAGAAAACAACGGCTCCTCCATCACACCCACCAACTCAACAGATGGTGGATGCATCCATAAAAAATCTGAAGGAACGTGGAGGCTCATCGCTTTTGGCTATTAAGAAATATATCAGCGCCACTTACAAGTGCGATGCCCAAAAACTAGCTCCGTTCATTAAGAAGTACCTGAAGAATTCAGTTGCGAATGGAAAGTTGATCCAAACAAAAGGCAAAGGTGCATCTGGTTCGTTTAAGCTGTCTGCGTCCTCCAAGAAGGAGCCCAAGCCAAAGGTGTCCTCTATCGAGAAGAAATCTAAGAAGGTAACTTCATCGGCAGCTGCTAAAAAGAAAAGTGTATCTGCCACCAAAAAAGTAAAAGATGCCGCTGATAAGAAAGTATCAAAGGCTGTGGTGACCAAAAAGAGTACCGACAAAAAGAAAGCAGAGAAGGCAAAGGCAAAAGATGCAAAGAAAGTAGGAACCATTAAAGCGAAGCCCACAACAGCAAAGGCAAAGTCAAGCGCTGCAAAGCCGAAAACTCCGAAGCCTAAGACTACAACTGCTAAGCCTAAAAAGGTTGTCTCGGCAGCATCACCGAAAAAAGCTGCTGTGAAGAAGCCAAAAGCAAAAACTGCGTCTACAACAAAGAAATAATTTCACATTTCACATCGAAATGTACTCGGCAGAGTATAAACGAATTTCAAAACTATGAAATTTGCAATTAAACAAAGTCCTTTTCAGGACTACTATTACATATTTCCAAGAGAAAAAATATTTTCGTAAACGTACATTAGTTTGTTGTCTTCACAAATGAAAATATATGAAATGAAATTAAATAAAAATAAGAAATAAGGAAAAGAAACGAAGGCTGGGTTCATTAAGGCAGTGAAAATAAGTAAGAAGGCTCTAGTCGAGGCGGCTCGACTACGAGATCCCCTGAACTCTGCAAAAAAGTGATACTCTTCTTCTTTACGCACTTATGCTAACCGCGCAGTTGCTGTCGTGGCTTGGAGGCGGGTTGGGCTGAACTTTGGACGCTCATAACTCCATTTCTAGATGGACTATCTTTATGAAATTATGAAAAATTTCAAAGTAGATTAAGAGTATCTAAATCTATCTATATGCCAAATTGCAAGTCTCTAGTATTTGAAATGCATTTTTTTTTTTCAAATTGTGGGCGAAGGGGGAATTCGGAAACGAATTTTCGACAACAAAATAAACTCGTACTGCGTAGCTAACATACGCATGTTCATGTGAAATTTCAGCTCTCTAGCTTTTGTAGTTTTTGAAATCTCGACGTTCATACGGACGGACGGACGGACAGACGGACAGGGCTCAATCAACTTATTTTTTTATGCTGATCAAGAATATATATACTTTATGGGGTCTGCGACTTCTCCTTCTGCCTGTTACATACATTTTCACAAAACCATTATACCCTGAATTCCCATTTTCAATGGGTTCAGGGTATAATTATATGCATGATGTTTTCTTCTGTTTACTTAAAATAACTTTTAGCTATGTATACGATTTTATGATCAAATCCATAGAAGAAAATTGAGAGTTTGGAGTAATATCGTAATTTAATAAATTGACTTATTTGATGGCAGCAAGAGGACAAAGCAAGTTGTATGTTTTATTAAAATAAAAATGAATGTAAATATTTCATATTCTTTGAACAAAATTTGTGGCCCTGAAAAGGGCCTTTTGCTTTTGTTTTCGGATGTTTTGCATACATCGAGGAGCTATGATTTACTTGGAGCTAGTGTACTTGGTAACTGCCTTTGTTCCTTCACTGACAGCGTGCTTGGCCAACTCTCCGGGCAACAGAAGACGGACTGCAGTTTGGATTTCCCGACTGGTAATCGTTGAACGTTTGTTGTAGTGGGCCAAACGAGAGGCCTCAGCAGCAATTCGCTCAAAAATGTCGTTCACAAAGCTGTTCATGATGCTCATTGCTTTCGACGAGATTCCAGTGTCAGGATGGACCTGCTTCAGTACTTTGTAAATATAGATGGCATAACTTTCCTTCCTCTTGCGCTTCTTCTTCTTATCATTCTTGGTAATATTCTTCTGGGCCTTGCCAGCCTTTTTGGCTGCCTTTCCACTCGTTTTAGGCGGCATTATTATTGCTCAACTTCACTTTAACTCACTTCACAAATGTAAATGTTTCAAATTGAATTTATCAGAAACCGGACAAAAACATTGACATTTATAGGATCTTTTCGAACAACGTTTTCAGGTTTACGCACAATAAAACTCACCCTCTTTACCTGAAAAAGTGGCTAGCTTCAAAAGTATAAATATTTAGACATGTTACGGATTGAGATAATTTTGTGGTGAAAAAGTGAAAAAAGAATATACGAAATAATGTCTGGCCGTGGTAAAGGTGGAAAAGTTAAGGGAAAGGCAAAGTCGCGTTCAAATCGCGCTGGCCTACAATTTCCCGTTGGTCGTATTCATCGTCTCCTTCGCAAGGGCAACTATGCCGAGCGTGTTGGTGCCGGTGCTCCAGTGTACTTGGCTGCTGTTATGGAATACTTGGCCGCTGAAGTTTTGGAGTTGGCTGGTAATGCAGCCCGTGACAACAAAAAGACCAGAATTATCCCTCGCCATTTGCAATTGGCCATCCGCAACGATGAGGAATTGAATAAACTTCTCTCAGGCGTCACTATTGCCCAGGGCGGTGTGTTACCTAACATCCAAGCAGTATTGTTGCCCAAGAAGACCGAAAAGAAGGCTTAAATTACGAATTGTACACAAATCGAAACCAAACGTCCTTTTCAGGACGACCAAAAATATTAAAGAGATGAAATTTTTTCATATAAGTCTGAATAGAATTTATTTAATAAAAGTAAGCCATCCAAAAGTCGTTGGTGTTCTGTAGTCCACAGTGTACAGTCATCCATCCGTCCCTTAGTCATTAATGATCCACAGATGTAAAGAACAACTGAAATAGTGCTAGTCTGTGTCTGTACTCTGTAAATTACAATTATAAATCTACATATATTGCACTTCAAGAATATGTACATATATTCTTGATCAGGGTGACGAGAAAAGTTGATATAGCCATGTCCGTCTGTCCGTATGTTTGAACGCGTCGATTTCCGAAGATACAAAAGCTAGAGAGTTCATTATTTTTGTGATAGGTCCGTATATTGCACGCGCAGTACGAGTTTGTTTCAGAAATTCGATAACTTGTATATTTGTAAAGTTATCGATAAACGAATTCTAGCTAGAGTCTTTGGAGTTAGAGTATCCAAGTCTTCTGTATATGTATATATCAGTGTTGCCAAATCAGCTTTTTTCCCGTCAAATCTGGTTTTTTTGAAAATCAAATTGCGGGAAAATTTTCAAAACAGCGGGAAGCGGGAATTCTGACTTTTTTGAAAAATAAATTGCTTTTTTTCCGCTTTTTTTTTTTATTGAGCAATTTATCATTTTTCTAGCGATTAATCTTATGTATAATGAACTGTTGTTCATTGTAGTTGAATAAAAACCAAATAATGCACTAGTTCAATTTTTAATGAACGATCAAATCGATATTATAGTGGAACTAATTTACCAGAATTATGATTATTAAACTAGAATTTCGAACTAAGTTCGTTCAAATAGCTCAATTGATCTTTTTGTGATTCTGTGGAAACAAGACGTAAGAATGCCGAAAGATTATAAGCAAAAATGCCGAGATGTGTGGCTTAACACCAACGAATTCAAATGTTGGCTGCGGAATGATAAATGATAATACACGAGTATAGTGCAGTTATTGCAAATGCAGTATAACTGCCAAGTTAAGTGATTTACGTGCCCATGCTAGCACTAAAAAACATCAAAATGCAGAAGGAGGATTTCAGCAAAAAAATAAAATACCTTTTGCTGGAGTTACTACAAAAACGGATGTGCAGGAGGCAGCGCTGTCTTTATTTCTGGCACAACATTCGGCGATTTCGCCAGTTGACCACATATCAAATTGGTGCGCGAAACATTTTATTGATGGATCTGGGAGTTCTTTGAAGCTGCATAGAACAAAATGCTCAAACATTATCAAAAACGTTTTGGCACCAAATTTTTTGATGATTGGTACTATAGAAACATATGAAAAAGAAAATATATGTAATGAAGTAAATGAATTACTGAACTATCTGTAAAAATATAGCTCAGAAAACTAATCAGAAACATCAGCTTTTTTTTCGGATTTTTTCCACAAAATTTCAGCTTTCTTTTTACAATCTTCCCACTAAAAACAGCTTTTTTTGCTCAACAAAAGTTGGCAACACTGGTATATATAGATACTAATTTAATACAATTTCGGTTTTTGTCAGTCCCCACTTCGCCTCACCACCCCTAAATGTGGAAAAAAAATGCATTTCAAATGCTAGAGACATGCAGTTTGGTTTAGCATATAGATATGAATATCATAATCATAATTTGAAGATATCAATACGATTTTCCATCTAAAAACAGAATTATTAATCATCAAAATTTTCTCATCAAAACCCATGCGACGCAGCAGCAAAGCAGCGAGACAGCAAGACGTTTGCAATGCTTACACACACATGCATACACACATACATGCCTACAAGCGTAGATCAGCGTCTATGTGTGCGCGTGGTTTTGCATGTACAGTTTCTTATGCGTGCAGAAACGAATCGAATAATTCTTGGAATATTATTCGTTCGAAGTGCTCAGGGGATTTCGTAGTCGAGCAGTCTCGACTACAGCTTTCTTACTTGTTTATTTTTAAATTAATTAAATTTATAACTACTAAGAGCTAAAGCAGGGGCTGGCTTTGTGCCTTTGACTTGGTTTTTAATATTTTATTCAAAATAAATAATCGTTATCTATTATTTTGTATAGTTTCCCCTTACATACATATTTCGTAGCTACTGTGTTAACTCAGTTAAGAACGAACATTGAAGTTGATATTTTGCAGCTCTTTTAAGGAAATGTGTTTGTGGTCCTGAAAAGGACCGATTGGTGCGAATTCAAGTTGCTTATTGTACTCGTTCTCTCTTAACCGCCAAAACCGTACAGGGTACGACCTTGCCTCTTCAATGCATAGACAACATCCATGGCTGTAACTGTCTTCCTTTTGGCATGTTCGGTGTATGTGACAGCATCGCGAATAACATTTTCCAAAAAGACTTTGAGAACGCCACGAGTTTCCTCATAGATAAGTCCAGAAATTCGCTTTACGCCACCACGACGAGCTAAACGACGGATAGCTGGCTTCGTAATACCCTGGATGTTATCACGCAACACTTTGCGATGACGCTTTGCACCTCCTTTACCCAAGCCTTTGCCACCTTTACCACGACCAGTCATTATTTCAATTTAATATTCACTTTACAAACGTCAGAAAGAAACTAACTTCTATGCAACGGCCACTTCTATTTATATAAAAAAACCAGAAAACACGACAGAGCACACAAATACTTCTGTCCCGCTCACACTCTACCCTTGCAAGTTGCAACATATCCAATAGCAGAGTAAGAGAGCAAGCTAGCAAGCGAGCAAGACATCTCTTTCTAACGCACCACCAGTTTTCTATATAAGCAATGTGTTCCCGGCGCTGCCGGTTATTCTACTTTTAGCAGTGATAGTGAATTGTGAGAATTGTAAGTGAAGAAAAAAGAAGAACAAAATGGCCCGTACAAAGCAGACCGCTCGTAAATCGACTGGAGGCAAGGCTCCTCGTAAACAGTTGGCTACTAAGGCAGCACGTAAAAGTGCGCCAGCTACTGGTGGCGTGAAGAAGCCTCATCGCTATCGCCCTGGCACAGTTGCTCTACGTGAAATTCGTCGCTACCAGAAGAGCACAGAATTGCTTATTCGCAAGTTGCCGTTCCAACGTTTGGTTCGTGAAATCGCTCAGGATTTCAAGACTGATCTTCGTTTCCAGAGCTCAGCTGTGATGGCTCTGCAGGAAGCTAGCGAAGCCTACTTGGTTGGCCTATTTGAAGATACAAACTTGTGCGCCATCCATGCTAAGCGTGTCACCATCATGCCCAAAGACATTCAATTGGCCCGGCGTATCCGTGGCGAGCGTGCTTAAATTGCTTCGCCATACAGCCACAGCCTTGTATTACAAACTACATCCCACAAATCGGTCCTTTTCAGGACCACAATATTTATAACAAAGAGATTCCTATTTTCACTATTCCTATTTGACAACCATTTTTCATGTTTAGTTTATATGTAGATAATGTAAGAATAAGTCAATCGACTACTATTATGATTTTCATATGCAAACTAATTATATTCTTATAATTAAAGAGAAATATAAATCTATTTGCTAAATAAATTTCTTGCACGAAAACTATATACATATATAAATTTTAAATTGATCTCGAATGTGAATTAATATGTATGTATGTACATATGTATGTTTGGTGTAAGGAAAAGAACAAATATACATGCTGATATGTTTCATTCTGTTAATAAACATAAACATTTATTATTATATTAGTTGCTAGTCAATTTGTATGTTATTAAAAAATAAATAAATAGCTATGTAGATAAATGAAAATTTTTTTCTGCTGAAATATTTCTTGGTGCAAAATAAGTATATTACTCAAATGTGATATTACGAATATTTAAAATGAATATATATTTGATGTAAGTAAAAAGAAAAATACATATTCTACTGATACGGATAATGTTATATTAGTTTTAAAACATATTCTTGTTATTAAATGAAAATGATTTAAATGGAAAAATATTTTAACATTTGTAGGTATTTCTTGGTGCAAGTTAAGAGTATCTCGAATGTAATTTGAAATAAATATGATCCATCAATCCAAATGATGGACTAGTTTACAACACAAGGCAATAAACTAACACTAACACATGAACTTAATACTTTTTTATACTTATATTTTATTTATATCATTAATTTTCCTTTCTCCATTTCAGTTATTTCCCGTTATCCCCCGTTATTTAGTTAGTAATCACCTAGTTATTAAGTTTTTTAGTAGTTATTAAGTTACTTTATAGTCAATAAGAAAACAAAAAAATCAACGAACGTAACCCAGGTTTTTTAACTCACGAGTTTTTTCCTAGGAAATAAATATTAATAAAATAATTATCTATATAATAATACAATAAAATAAATATCTTTACAGAAATATAAAAAAAAAAAAAAAAAACAAACAAAACTAGAAACCGAATAAGCACATAGCGTAAGGTACCATATAAGAAATAGATAGAAAGTTTGGCCTAAACTTGTCAACTAGGCCAAACGTTTAAGAAGTACCAAAAATGTTAAGTACTGTTCTTTTTAAATCAAATATGACAATAAAGAAAGTTGCAAAAAAAAAAAAAAAGTCGCTGCCGGTTATTCTACTTTTAGCAGTGATAGTGAATTGTGAGAATTGTAAGTGAAGAAAAAAGGAGAACAAAATGGCCCGTACAAAGCAGACCGCTCGTAAATCGACTGGAGGCAAGGCTCCTCGTAAACAGTTGGCTACTAAGGCAGCACGTAAAAGTGCGCCAGCTACTGGTGGCGTGAAGAAGCCTCATCGCTATCGCCCTGGCACAGTTGCTCTACGTGAAATTCGTCGCTACCAGAAGAGCACAGAATTGCTTATTCGCAAGTTGCCGTTCCAACGTTTGGTTCGTGAAATCGCTCAGGATTTCAAGACTGATCTTCGTTTCCAGAGCTCAGCTGTGATGGCTCTGCAAGAAGCTAGCGAAGCCTACTTGGTTGGTCTATTTGAAGATACAAACTTGTGCGCCATCCATGCTAAGCGTGTCACCATCATGCCCAAGGACATTCAATTGGCCCGGCGTATCCGTGGCGAGCGCGCTTAAATTGCTTCGCTATAAAGCCTTGTATATATTGCAAACTACATCAAACAAATCGGTCCTTTTCAGGACCACAATATTTATAACAAGGAGATTCCTATTTTCACAACCACAACAACTATTTTTCATTTTAAGTTTTGAGATAATGTAAAAATAAATCAATCGACTACAAATAAATAATTGAAGTTACAAGAGAATTACAAATTTTTTTCTGGGGTAAATTTATATATATAATTTTAATTTGAAATATACATATATAATTTTTCTTTCTGTTATAAAATTATTTATTATTGTGGATAATAATCAATTTATGTTATAAAGTTTAACGCTGAAGTATTTCTTTGTTCGAAATAAGTATATTGGTCGAATTTGACTATAGATTTAAAGTTTTTATAAAAATATTTACTACTAAGTATAAGATTATATTAGTAATTTTTATTTAAACCATTTCTATATCTCGTGAATTCTTGTTATTAAAAGAAAATTATTTAAATGGAAATACATATAATTTAGCACTGAAGTATGTATTTCTTGGTACAAGATGCTGTATCTCGAATGTGATTTTAATTAAATATGATTTAAATGGTTTGAAATGAATATATGTTTGATATAAGTGAAGAAAATAAAACATTTCTCTTCTATTATGTTTATTATTATACATATGTACATATATTTAATGTTCAAGAGTAGATTTTAAGTTACAAAACCATTTTTGTATTGCGTTGACACAAATGCATGACTATTTTTTATAGTAAAGGTTTAGTTGAAATCAGATTTAATACGCAAAATTATATGGTATGTTCATATGAATAGTTGCATCTAAATAAAAAAATAATGAATTATTGCCTTTCAACATAAAAGATTAATATTTGCATTGTTATTTATTTAAAAATGTATTTTTTCCAAGATAACTAATTTTGCTATCATACAAAGTCAAACTTTGAGGGTACATAAAAAATAATGAAACCGTAAAAAAGTAATTAAAAACGTATTATTCAAAATTTTCAAATATCTAAGAATCTATTCATATATATATTTAGTTTGAATACCAAATGTAAACTGTTCAAAATGACAAATCAATAAAATGATAATTGTAATCTTTTACTTATTGTACCTTCATGGCACAAACATTCTTGTCTAGCCTTCCTCCTCGATTCTCATTCAAACGGGTGACCAAATTCAATGGCACAGCTGGTGAATTTCGAATAAACAAACACGTTTTGTTTTATTTCATTTGTTGTATCAGTGAAGAGTTAAGTGAAGAAAAATAATGTCTGATTCCGCAGTTGCAGCATCCACGTCCCCGGTGACTCAAGCAGTTTCAGCTGAGAAGAAGGTGGCAACTAAAAAATCAGCATCAGCATCTGCATCTGCATCCGCATCGAAGGTGAAGAAAACAGCGGCTCCTCCAACACACCCACCAACTCAACAGATGGTGGATGCATCGATAAAAAATCTGAAGGAACGTGGAGGTTCTTCCCTTTTGGCTATTAAGAAATATATCAGCGCCACTTACAAGTGCGATGCCCAAAAACTAGCTCCGTTCATTAAGAAGTACCTGAAGAATTCAGTTGCGAATGGAAAGTTGATCCAAACAAAAGGCAAAGGTGCATCTGGTTCGTTTAAGCTGTCTGCGTCCTCCAAGAAGGAGCCCAAGCCAAAGGTGTCCTCTATCGAGAAGAAATCTAAGAAGGTAACTTCATCGGCAGCTGCTAAAAAGAAAAGTGTATCTGCCACCAAAAAAGTAAAAGATGCCGCTGATAAGAAAGTATCAAAGGCTGTGGTGACCAAAAAGAGTACCGACAAAAAGAAAGCAGAGAAGGCAAAGGCAAAAGATGCAAAGAAAGTAGGAACCATTAAAGCGAAGCCCACAACAGCAAAGGCAAAGTCAAGCGCTGCAAAGCCGAAAACTCCGAAGCCTAAGACTACAACTGCTAAGCCTAAAAAGGTTGTCTCGGCAGCATCACCGAAAAAAGCTGCTGTGAAGAAGCCAAAAGCAAAAACTGCGTCTGCAACAAAGAAATAATTTCACATTTCACATCGAAATGTACTCGGCAGAGTATAAACGAATTTCAAAACTATGAAATTTGCAATTAAACAAAGTCCTTTTCAGGACTACTATTACATATTTCCAAGAGAAAAAATATTTTCGTAAACGTACATTAGTTTGTTGTCTTCACAAATGAAAATATATGAAATGAAATTAAATAAAAATAAGAAATAAAGAAAAGAAACGAAGGCTGGGTTCATTAAGGCAGTGAAAACAAGTAAGAAGGCTCTAGTCGAGGCGGCTCGACTACGAGATCCCCTGAACTCTGCAAAAAAGTGATACTCTTCTTTACGCGCACGCTCTGCTAACCGCGCAGTTGCTGTCGTGGCTTGGAGGCGGGCTGGGATGAACTTTGGACGCTCATAACTCCATTTCTAGATGGACTATCTTTATGAAATTATGAAAAATTTCAAAGTAGATTAAGAGTATCTAAATCTATCTATATGCCAAATTGCAAGTCTCTAGTATTTGAAATGCATTTTTTTTTTTCAAATTGTGGGCGAAGGGGGAATTCGGAAACGAATTTTCGACAACAAAATAAACTCGTACTGCGTAGCTAACATACGCATGTTCATGTGAAATTTCAGCTCTCTAGCTTTTGTAGTTTTCGAAATCTCGACGTTCATACGGACGGACGGACGGACAGACGGACAGGGCTCAATCAACTTATTTTTTTATGCTGATCAAGAATATATATACTTTATGGGGCTGCGACTTCTCCTTCTGCCTGTTACATACATTTTCACAAAACCATTATACCCTGAATTCCCATTTTCAATGGGTTCAGGGTATAATTATATGAATGATGTTTTCTTCTTTTTACTTAAAATAACTTTTAGCTATGTATACGATTTTATGATCAAATCCATAGAAGAAAATTGAGAGTAATATCGTAATTTAATAAATTGACTTATTTGATGGCAGCAAGAGGACAAAGCAAGTTGTATGTTTTATTAAAATAAAAATGAATGTAAATATTTCATATTCTTTGGACAAAATTTGTGGCCCTGAAAAGGGCCTTTTGCTTTTGTTTTCGGATGTTTTGCATACATCGAGGAGCTATGATTTACTTGGAGCTAGTGTACTTGGTAACTGCCTTTGTTCCTTCACTGACAGCGTGCTTGGCCAACTCTCCGGGCAACAGAAGACGGACTGCAGTTTGGATTTCCCGACTGGTAATCGTTGAACGTTTGTTGTAGTGGGCCAAACGAGAGGCCTCAGCAGCAATTCGCTCAAAAATGTCGTTCACAAAGCTGTTCATGATGCTCATTGCTTTCGACGAGATTCCAGTGTCAGGATGGACCTGCTTCAGTACTTTGTAAATATAGATGGCATAACTTTCCTTCCTCTTGCGCTTCTTCTTCTTATCATTCTTGGTAATATTCTTCTGGGCCTTGCCAGCCTTTTTGGCTGCCTTTCCACTCGTTTTAGGCGGCATTATTATTGCTCAACTTCACTTTAACTCACTTCACAAATGTAAATGTTTCAAATTGAATTTATCAGAAACCGGACAAAAACATTGACATTTATAGGATCTTTTCGAACAACGTTTTCAGGTTTACGCACAATAAAACTCACCCTCTTTACCTGAAAAAGTGGCTAGCTTCAAAAGTATAAATATTTAGACATGTTACGGATTGAGATAATTTTGTGGTGAAAAAGTGAAAAAAGAATATACGAAATAATGTCTGGCCGTGGTAAAGGTGGAAAAGTTAAGGGAAAGGCAAAGTCGCGTTCAAATCGCGCTGGCCTACAATTTCCCGTTGGTCGTATTCATCGTCTCCTTCGCAAGGGCAACTATGCCGAGCGTGTTGGTGCCGGTGCTCCAGTGTACTTGGCTGCTGTTATGGAATACTTGGCCGCTGAAGTTTTGGAGTTGGCTGGTAATGCAGCCCGTGACAACAAAAAGACCAGAATTATCCCTCGCCATTTGCAATTGGCCATCCGCAACGATGAGGAATTGAATAAACTTCTCTCAGGCGTCACTATTGCCCAGGGCGGTGTGTTACCTAACATCCAAGCAGTATTGTTGCCCAAGAAGACCGAAAAGAAGGCTTAAATTACGAATTGTACACAAATCGAAACCAAACGTCCTTTTCAGGACGACCAAAAATATTAAAGAGATGAAATTTTTTCATATAAGTCTGAATAGAATTTATTTAATAAAAGTAAGCCATCCAAAAGTCGTTGGTGTTCTGTAGTCCACAGTGTACAGTCATCCATCCGTCCCTTAGTCATTTATGGTCCACAGATGTAAAGAACAACTGAAATAGTGCTAGTCTGTGTCTTTGTCTGTGTCTGTACTCTGTAAATTACAATTATAAATCTACATATATTGCACTTCAAGAATATGTATATTCTTGATCAGGGTGACGAGAAAAGTTGATATAGCCATGTCCGTCTGTCCGTATGTTTGAACGCGTCGATTTCCGAAGATACAAAAGCTAGAGAGTTCATTATTTTTGTGATAGGTCCGTATATTGCACGCGCAGTACGAGTTTGTTTCAGAAATTCGATAACTTGTATATTTGTAAAGTTATCGATAAACGAATTCTAGCTAGAGTCTTTGGAGTTAGAGTATCCAAGTCTTCTGTATATGTATATATCAGTGTTGCCAAATCAGCTTTTTTCCCGTCAAATCTGGCTTTTTTGAAAATCAAATTGCGGGAAAATTTTCAAAACAGCGGGAAGCGGGAATTCTGACTTTTTTGAAAAATAAATTGCTTTTTTTCCGCTTTTTTTTTTATTGAGCAATTTATCATTTTTCTAGCGATTAATCTTATGTATAATGAACTGTTGTTCATTGTAGTTGAATAAAAACCAAATAATTCACTAGTTCAATTTTTAATGAACGATCAAATCGATATTATAGTGGAACTAATTTACCAGAATTATGATTATTAAACTAGAATTTCGAACTAAGTTCGTTCAAATAGCTCAATTGATCTTTTTGTGATTCTGTGGAAACAAGACGTAAGAATGCCGAAAGATTATAAGCAAAAATGCCGAGATGTGTGGCTTAACACCAACGAATTCAAATGTTGGCTGCGGAATGATAAATGATAATACACGAGTATATTGCAGTTATTGCAAATGCAGTATAACTGCCAAGTTAAGTGATTTACGTGCCCATGCTAGCACTAAAAAACATCAAAATGCAGAAGGAGGATTTCAGCAAAAAAATAAAATACCTTTTGCTGGAGTTACTACAAAAACGGATGTGCAGGAGGCAGCGCTGTCTTTATTTCTGGCACAACATTCGGCGATTTCGCCAGTTGACCACATATCAAATTTGTGCGCGAAACATTTTATTGATGGATCTGGGAGTTCTTTGAAGCTGCATAGAACAAAATGCTCAAACATTATCAAAAACGTTTTGGCACCAAATTTTTTTGATGATTGGCACTATAGAAACATATGAAAAAGAAAATATATGTAATGAAGTAAATGAATTACTGAACTATCTGTAAAAATATAGCTCAGAAAACTAATCAGAAACATCAGTTTTTTTTTCGGATTTTTTCCACAAAATTTCAGCTTTCTTTTTACAATCTTCCCACTAAAAACAGCTTTTTTTGCTCGACAAAAGTTGGCAACACTGGTATATATAGATACTAATTTAATACAATTTCGGTTTTTGTCAGTCCCCACTTCGCCTCACCGCCCCTAAATGTGGAAAAAAATGCATTTCAAATGCTAGAGACATGCAGTTTGGTTTAGCATATAGATATGAATAGCATAATTATAATTTGAAGATATCAATACGATTGTCCATCTAAAAACAGCAAAGCAGCGAGACAGCAAGACGTTTGCAATGCTTACACACACATGCATACACACATAAATGCCTACAAGCGTAGATCAGCGTCTATGTGTGCGCGTGGTTTTGCATGTACAGTTTCTTATGCGTGCAGAAACGAATCGAATAATTCTTGGAATATTATTCGTTCGAAGTGCTCAGGGGATTTCGTAGTCGAGCAGTCTCGACTACAGCTTTCTTACTTGTTTATTTTTAAATTAATTAAATTTATAACTACTAAGAGCTAAAGCAGGGGCTGGCTTTGTGCCTTTGACTTGGTTTTTAATATTTTATTCAAAATAAATAATCGTTATCTATTATTTTGTATAGTTTCCCCTTACATACATATTTCGTAGCTACTGTGTTAACTCAGTTAAGAACGAACATTGAAGTTGATATTTTGCAGCTCTTTTAAGGAAATGTGTTTGTGGTCCTGAAAAGGACCGATTGGTGCGAATTCAAGTTGCTTATTGTACTCGTTCTCTCTTAACCGCCAAAACCGTACAGGGTACGACCTTGCCTCTTCAATGCATAGACAACATCCATGGCTGTAACTGTCTTCCTTTTGGCATGTTCGGTGTATGTGACAGCATCGCGAATAACATTTTCCAAAAAGACTTTGAGAACGCCACGAGTTTCCTCATAGATAAGTCCAGAAATTCGCTTTACGCCACCACGACGAGCTAAACGACGGATAGCTGGCTTCGTAATACCCTGGATGTTATCACGCAACACTTTGCGATGACGCTTTGCACCTCCTTTACCCAAGCCTTTGCCACCTTTACCACGACCAGTCATTATTTCAATTTAATATTCACTTTACAAACGTCAGAAAGAAACTAACTTCTATGGAACGGCCACTTCTATTTATATAAAAAAAAACCAGAAAACACGACAGAGCACACAAATACTTCTGTCCCGCTCACACTCTACCCTTGCAAGTTGCAACATATCCAATAGCAGAGTAAGAGAGCAAGCTAGCAAGCGAGCAAGACATCTCTTTCTAACGCACCACCAGTTTTCTATATAAGCAATGTGTTCCCGGCGCTGCCGGTTATTCTACTTTTAGCAGTGATAGTGAATTGTGAGAATTGTAAGTGAAGAAAAAAGAAGAACAAAATGGCCCGTACAAAGCAGACCGCTCGTAAATCGACTGGAGGCAAGGCTCCTCGTAAACAGTTGGCTACTAAGGCAGCACGTAAAAGTGCGCCAGCTACTGGTGGCGTGAAGAAGCCTCATCGCTATCGCCCTGGCACAGTTGCTCTACGTGAAATTCGTCGCTACCAGAAGAGCACAGAATTGCTTATTCGCAAGTTGCCGTTCCAACGTTTGGTTCGTGAAATCGCTCAGGATTTCAAGACTGATCTTCGTTTCCAGAGCTCAGCTGTGATGGCTCTGCAAGAAGCTAGCGAAGCCTACTTGGTTGGTCTATTTGAAGATACAAACTTGTGCGCCATCCATGCTAAGCGTGTCACCATCATGCCCAAGGACATTCAATTGGCCCGGCGTATCCGTGGCGAGCGCGCTTAAATTGCTTCGCTATAAAGCCTTGTATATATTGCAAACTACATCAAACAAATCGGTCCTTTTCAGGACCACAATATTTATAACAAGGAGATTCCTATTTTCACAACCACAACAACTATTTTTCATTTTAAGTTTTGAGATAATGTAAAAATAAATCAATCGACTACAAATAAATAATTGAAGTTACAAGAGAATTACAAATTTTTTTCTGGGGTAAATTTATATATATAATTTTAATTTGAAATATACATATATAATTTTTC
The DNA here is from genome assembly GCA_030914345.1 of Drosophila koepferae. Classification (NCBI taxonomy): domain Eukaryota; kingdom Metazoa; phylum Arthropoda; class Insecta; order Diptera; family Drosophilidae; genus Drosophila; species Drosophila koepferae. The sequence goes on from JAUESR010000200.1 coordinate 1,496,149, forward strand.
TTTCTGTTATAAAATTATTTATTATTGTGGATAATAATCAATTTATGTTATAAAGTTTAACGCTGAAGTATTTCTTTGTTCGAAATAAGTATATTGGTCGAATTTGACTATAGATTTAAAGTTTTTATAAAAATATTTACTACTAAGTATAAGATTATATTAGTAATTTTTATTTAAACCATTTCTATATCTCGTGAATTCTTGTTATTAAAAGAAAATTATTTAAATGGAAATACATATAATTTAGCACTGAAGTATTTCTTGGTACAAGATGCTGTATCTCGAATGTGATTTTAATTAAATATGATTTAAATGGTTTGAAATGAATATGTGTTTGATATAAGTGAAGAAAATAAAACATTTCTCTTCTATTATGTTTATTATTATACATATGTACATATATTTAATGTTCAAGAGTAGATTTTAAGTTTCAAAACCATTTTTGTATTGCGTTGACACAAATGCATGACTATATTTTATAGTAAAGGTTTAGTTGAAATCAGATTTAATACGCAAAATTATATGGTATGTTCATATGAATAGTTGCATCTAAATAAAAAAATAATGAATTATTGCCTTTCAACATAAAAGATTAATATTTGCATTGTTATTTATTTAAAAATGTATTTTTTCCAAGATAACTAATTTTGCTATCATACAAAGTCAAACTTTGAGGGTACATAAAAAATAATGAAACCGTAAAAAAGTAATTAAAAACGTATTATTCAAAATTTTCAAACATTTAAGAATCTATTCATATATATATTTAGTTTGAATACCAAATGTAAACTGTTCAAAATGACAAATCAATAAAATGATAATTGTAATCTTTTACTTATTGTACCTTCATGGCATAAAACATTCTTGTCTAGCCTTCCTCCTCAATTCTCATTCAAACGGGTGACCAAATTCAATGGCACAGCTGGTGAATTTCGAATAAACAAACACGTTTTGTTTTATTTCATTTGTTGTATCAGTGAAGAGTTAAGTGAAGAAAAATAATGTCTGATTCCGCAGTTGCAGCATCCACGTCCCCGGTGATTCAAGTAGTTCCAGCTGAGAAGAAGGTGGCAACTAAAAAATCAGCATCAGCATCTGCATCTGCATCCGCATCGAAGGTGAAGAAAACAGCGGCTCCTCCAACACACCCACCAACTCAACAGATGGTGGATGCATCGATAAAAAATCTGAAGGAACGTGGAGGTTCTTCCCTTTTGGCTATTAAGAAATATATCAGCGCCACTTACAAGTGCGATGCCCAAAAACTAGCTCCGTTCATTAAGAAGTACCTGAAGAATTCAGTTGCGAATGGAAAGTTGATCCAAACAAATGCAATTAAACAAAGTCCTTTTCAGGACTACTATTACATATTTCCAAGAGAAAAAATATTTTCGTAAACGTACATTAGTTTGTTGTCTTCACAAATGAAAATATATGAAATGAAATTAAATAAAAATAAGAAATAAGGAAAAGAAACGAAGGCTGGGTTCATTAAGGCAGTGAAAATTATATGCATGATGTTTTCTTCTGTTTACTTAAAATAACTTTTAGCTATGTATACGATTTTATGATCAAATCCATAGAAGAAAATTGAGAGTTTGGAGTAATATCGTAATTTAATAAATTGACTTATTTGATGGCAGCAAGAGGACAAAGCAAGTTGTATGTTTTATTAAAATAAAAATGAATGTAAATATTTCATATTCTTTGGACAAAATTTGTGGCCCTGAAAAGGGCCTTTTGCTTTTGCTTCTGATGTTCTGCATACATCGAGCTATGATTTACTTGGAGCTAGTGTACTTGGTAACTGCCTTTGTTCCTTCACTGACAGCGTGCTTGGCCAACTCTCCGGGCAACAGAAGACGGACTGCAGTTTGGATTTCCCGACTGGTAATCGTTGAACGTTTGTTGTAGTGGGCCAAACGAGAGGCCTCAGCAGCAATTCGCTCAAAATGTCGTTCACAAAGCTGTTCATGATGCTCATTGCTTTCGACGAGATTCCAGTGTCAGGATGGACCTGCTTCAGCACTTTGTAGATATAGATGGCATAACTTTCCTTCCTCTTGCGCTTCTTCTTCTTATCATTCTTAGTAATGTTCTTTTGCGCCTTGCCAGCCTTCTTGGCTGCCTTTCCACTCGTTTTAGGCGGCATTATTATTATTAATCAAGTTCACTTAAACTCACTTCACAAATGTTCCCAATTTGACAGAAACACACATTTTTTTTTTTTTTTTTTTTAGTATTCTTTATTGTCATGATTGATTCTTAGTACTATTTCTATTTGTACTCTTTACTCGTTTTACCTAGTGACAAATTAGGCAAAACTTATAATATGTGTTTCTTATGCTACCTTACGCTACATGCTTCTAAAGGTGTTATTCAATTAGTATGTGCATATATATTTTTGTTGATTATGATACTTAATTGTTGTGTTATTTCTTGTTATTTATCATTAATTATTATTTTCTTAGGAAAATCCTGTGGATAAAAAAACCTAGATACATTTTTTTTTTTTTCTTATATACTAGATAATGACTTAAAGACTAAGAGACTACGAACTAATTAACAAGTTATGGTTATATGTATTATATTTATTCATTATAATTCTACTGCCCTTGGTTATATACCAGTCCATCGTTGGGGTTGATCGATTGGCTTTTTCTGTGATAAAATATAAGATTATTTTGGGAGTTGTATATTATTTCTTTTTCTTTCAAATCGTTAATGTGGTTTATGGTAATGTAGCTGGGGTTTATTGGGGTTATTTTTGGACGGATGCTGTCTACGATTAGTTCGTTAGTGCTATAGGTGTTGCGAATAATAAATTTTTCTAGGATGTTAAAGTTATGCACATCTATGCGTTTAGTGTTGGTTATTTTGTAGAGTTGAGTGTTTGGGATATAGTGCCTAGATTGTGGTTTGTATGCTTTTTGCCCTATTGCTTTTCTTATTATTTTTCTCTCGAATATCCGTATTTTTTCCATCTGCCTGGATTTAATGTTGAACCAGGCTGGGTATCCGTGTGTTAGTGTTGGTTGGATTATTTTTTTGTACGCTAGTGTGCGGATTTTCATTGTTTTTGTGTTTGGGTTTTGGTATGTGTCTTGTGTGTGTTGGAATATGTGGCTTATATAATGGCATTGTATTTTTGCTCTTTGTAGCATATATTCAATGTGCTTTTCAAATTTTAGTTGGGTGTCATAAATGACGCCTAGGTATTTTATTTTTTGTTTTGTTGCTATTTGTGTATTGCCGTTTATGTATATTTTAGGGATATAGTTACGGGCATTTTTGTGTAGTTTGTTTGGGTGTGGACCTTTTATTATGCATCCGATACTTTTTTCGGTGTTGACTTTTAGGCGCCATTTTCTAAAATATATACTGAGCTGGTCTAAGAATCTGTTTAAGTTTCTTTCAGCGGTGGCCATCCATGCATTGGATGTTAAGATTAATATGTCGTCTGCATATATTAAGGGTTGGATATTTGCTATTGTTCTTGTGCTCGGATTAGGCGTGTAGTTGGGGATATCTGCGAGGTATATATTATATAGGATTGTGGCTAGTAGTGAGCCTTGTGGGACGCCTGCCGTTATCTCTCTTATGAGGGAGTTTTCTGTTCCATCTGGGCTGCTTACATAGAATGTTCGGGATGTAAGATAGCTATTTATGATGTGTGTTATATTATTGTCGAAATTGAATGTGTTTGCCATTTTAAAAATCAGCCCGTTTGTCCAGACTGTATCGAATGCTTTTGATTATTGTCTAGGTGTTTTTTTGATTTGCTGTATTATTGATTTGCTGTTGTATTGATTTTCCTGTCTTATGAATTGGTAGTTATCGAGTTTGGGTATGTTTCTGCTGTTGAGTCTGTGCTCTGCGATAAGCATGGCAAGGGGTCTGCGCTTATTTAGGAAAAGGTTTAGTTCATGTTTTTTATGTTGGGATATGATGGAGTTAACGTTTTGGAAGATGATTTTGTTAGTCATTATTGGGCTATGTCTAGTAAGAATTCAAGTATTATTGCTTGCTTTATTGTTTTTGTTTCAGTGTCGTTTGCTGTTGCATTCAGCGGGTATTTTTTATTATTTTTTGCATTATGTTTATGCAGTTGCCTAGGTCTTTGCCAAATATATCTTGGGTGTCTTTGTTGAGCTCCTTTAGTGTTAGAGTGGGGGGTTGATTGAGTTTGTTAGCCATGTGTTCTCGTTGTTTAGAGTTTGTTATTTTTATGTTTTTTAGTAGTGAGTGTGCGGGATTCTTGCTTTGTGCATTTGCTGTTTTGAGTAGGTTTGCAGATTTAAGGTTTGGTTGAATTTTCCTATTTATGACTGTTGTTGCCTTAGTTATAATTAAATATTTAGCTTTTGATTTTGATTATTTACTTTATTTTGCACCCTATTTTGTAAGGAAATTCTAACTGGACAGATCTTGGTATTGTGTGATTGCCTTTACAATTTATACATTCAACTTTGCTTTCAGGGTTTTCCTTACTGACTGCACAGTTGCCTGGTGTGTGGTAACTTGTGCATTTTATGCATTTTATGCATTTTATGCAGCAGTATGGCATTTTGCAGTTAGTTCCAACATGACCGTACCCCTGACAATTGTGACATTGCTGTGTTTTTTGTCTCTTAATGCTAGTGGTTCTATTGTAATTCAACAGTTAAGTAATGTTTTTGTTTTAAATATTTCATTAACATTTAGTGATTTCTTTAATTGAATAAGCCAGAAATTTATTTTAAACGGGTTGACTGACATTTTTTCCATTTATTCTAGAGCCGTTTTAACTTCTGTAAAGCATTCACGGGGTAATTTTTTAATTATCACGTTATATGGTTTAAGGACATTTGGTGTATATGTATCGAATTTTTTTTTCTATTAATATTGCCTATATATTATTAAAGTTGTGTACGCTAACAAGAACTATGTTTTTATCACATTAAATTTAAATTGGTCTGACTTGAGTGGTTGCTTTCAGTAAACTTTCCAACTCCTTGAGTGTCGTGTTGTATACTGTTATTGTAGGTAGATTATACTTATTGCTTATTTCTAAGTTATTGCCATTGTGGTGGTGGTGGTCGTCAGCTTCCATCGCGTCCTCCAGATTGGCTGCTTTGTGTTTTTTGGGTTGTAAGTTTTTCTTCCTTTTGTTGGTTGTGCTCCTTCCGGGTGAAGCGTTTAATGTCGGATAGTCGTCATCTTGCGTGTTGTCATCTTCGTCTTCCGCTTGGTAGAGCGGCGCAAATTTATTGTTCATTTTTTTATTTTTATTTTTTATTCACTCTCATTGTGTTGTTTTTGTTATTATTATCTGTTTGTGATGTGACTGATTCATCATCAGTGTACGATTCTAGGTTTGACGAGGACGTACACGAGTCTTGACGTTTATGTGGATCGCCATCCATTTCGGACTTAAATTGTTTATTATTGCTTTTGCATGTTTTTTCGTGGTTCTTATTTCATTTTTGTACACTTAAGTATTGCACTGGTATTTTTGACACTTTCGGTTGCAGCCTAGACAGTAGGCTTGCTCCGATTTTGTGCACTTTATTTGCTGTTTTCACTATTGGTTTTTTTCTCCTCGTGTCCATGTCATAATCGCTTTACTTGTTTTCGTTCGAGTTGCTTTTTAATTCACTTCGTTTTTCTTTTCTTTACAGTGTTCACAATTTGCGACTTTGCATTTCCTTTAACTTTTCCATATTTGCACGGCCAAACATTTTTCTTATATTCTTTTTCACATTTTCACCACGAAAACAACTATTGAATTTACAATACCGTTCAAAACATTTCAACATGTAAATTTATACTTTTGAAGCTAGCTACTATTTCATGTAAAGAGGATGAGTTTTATTGTACGTAACGTAATACTGTCAGAGCTTCAACATAATGCAAATTGAAATGCTTGAAACAATTGAACGAAAAGAAGCATAAAACAGCAGGTAGATTTTTTCAAGCTCAAGCAGTCGAGCCAAAGCTGGCAAGTTGTGAACATCATCAAGAGAAGAGTGAAAAGAGACATAGATACGAGGAGAAAAAGATCGGAAATAAGACGAAAAACAAAATGCACAAGAACAGCCTACAACAGCTAAAAAACACATGCTACAAAAATAAATATTTAAAGTGCGGAATGGAATATGAAAAACGTCGTGTTTGTTCTGTCTTCGTTAAGCGTGGAAGAGTATACCGACGATAAATACGACAATATTACTCTTCAAACAGATAATAACAATAACAATAATGATATGACAACAAATAAAAATGAATACCGGAAAATACTAGAAGAACTTGCATTCGTGAACAACAACTACGACAGCAGCAGTTACAAAAACAAAAGTGGGCTGTACAGAGCTTGTAAATTGACTGGATACAAGGCTCCTCGTACGCAGTTGGCTGCTAACTGCCAGCTACTGGTGGCGTGAAGAAGCCTCATCGCTATCGCCCTGGCACAGTTGCTCTACGTGAAATTCGTCGCTACCAGAAGAGCACAGAATTGCTTATTCGCAAGTTGCCGTTCCCAACGTTTGGTTCGTGAAATCGCTCAGGATTTCAAGACTGATCTTCGTTTCCAGAGCTCAGCTGTGATGGCTCTGCAAGAAGCTAGCGAAGCCTACTTGGTTGGTCTATTTGAAGATACAAACTTGTGCGCCATCCATGCTAAGCGTGTCACCATCATGCCCAAGGACATTCAATTGGCCCGGCGTATCCGTGGCGAGCGCGCTTAAATTGCTTCGCTATAAAGCCTTGTATATATTGCAAACTACATCAAACAAATCGGTCCTTTTCAGGACCACAATATTTATAACAAGGAGATTCCTATTTTCACAACCACAACAACTATTTTTCATTTTAAGTTTTGAGATAATGTAAAAATAAATCAATCGACTACAAATAAATAATTGAAGTTACAAGAGAATTACAAATTTATTTCTGAGGTAAATTTATATATATAATTTTAATTTTAAATATATATAATTTTTCTTTCTGTTATAAAATTATTTATTATTGTGGATAATAATCAATTTATGATATAAAGTTTAACGCTGAAGTATTTCTTGGTTCGAAATAAGTATATTGGTCGAATTTGACTATAGATTTAAAGTTTTTATAAAAATATTTACTACTAAGTATAAGATTATATTAGTAATTTTTATTTAAACCATTTCTATATCTCGTGAATTCTTGTTATTAAAAGAAAATTATTTAAATGGAAATACATATAATTTAGCACTGAAGTATGTATTTCTTGGTACAAGATGCTGTATCTCGAATGTGATTTTAATTAAATATGATTTAAATGGTTTGAAATGAATATATGTTTGATATAAGTGAAGAAAATAAAACATTTCTCTTCTATTATGTTTATTATTATACATATGTACATATATTTAATGTTCAAGAGTAGATTTTAAGTTTCAAAACCATTTTTGTATTGCGTTGACACAAATGCATGACTATATTTTATAGTAAAGGTTTAGTTGAAATCAGATTTAATACGCAAAATTATATGGTATGTTCATATGAATAGTTGCATCTAAATAAAAAAATAATGAATTATTGCATTTCAACATAAAAGATTAATATTTGCATTGTTATTTATTTAAAAATGTATTTTTTCCAAGATAACTAATTTTGCTATCATACAAAGTCAAACTTTGAGGGTACATAAAAAATAATGAAACCGTAAAAAAGTAATTAAAAACGTATTATTCAAGATTTTCAAACATTTAAGAATCTATTCATATATATATTTAGTTTGAATACCAAACGTAAACTGTTCAAAATGACAAATCAATAAAATGATAATTGTAATCTTTTACTTATTGTACCTTCATGGCACAAACATTCTTGTCTAGCCTTCCTCCTCGATTCTCATTCAAACGGGTGACCTAATTCAATGCACAGCTGGTGAATTTCGAATAAACAAACACGTTTTGTTTTATTTCATTGTTGTATCAGTGAAGAGTTAAGTGAAGAAAAATAATGTCTGATTCCGCAGTTGCAGCATCCGCGTCCCCGGTGGCTCAAGCAGTTTCAGCTGAGAAGAAGGTGGCAACTAAAAAATCAGCATCAGCATCTGCATCTGCATCCGCATCGAAGGTGAAGAAAACAGCGGCTCCTCCAACACACCCACCAACTCAGCAGATGGTGGATGCATCGATAAAAAATCTGAAGGAACGTGGAGGTTCTTCCCTTTTGGCTATTAAAAAATATATTAGCGCCACTTACAAGTGCGATGCCCAAAAACTAGCTCCGTTCATTAAGAAGTACCTGAAGAATTCAGTTGCGAATGGAAAGTTGATCCAAACAAAAGGCAAAGGTGCATCTGGTTCGTTTAAGCTGTCTGCGTCCTCCAAGAAGGAGCCCAAGCCAAAGGTGTCCTCTATCGAGAAGAAATCTAAGAAGGTAACTTCATCGGCAGCTGCTAAAAAGAAAAGTGTATCTGCCACCAAAAAAGTAAAAGATGCCGCTGATAAGAAAGTATCAAAGGCTGTGGTGACCAAAAAGAGTACCGACAAAAAGAAAGCAGAGAAGGCAAAGGCAAAAGATGCAAAGAAAGTAGGAACCATTAAAGCGAAGCCCACAACAGCAAAGGCAAAGTCAAGCGCTGCAAAGCCGAAAACTCCGAAGCCTAAGACTACAACTGCTAAGCCTAAAAAGGTTGTCTCGGCAGCATCACCGAAAAAAGCTGCTGTGAAGAAGCCAAAAGCAAAAACTGCGTCTGCAACAAAGAAATAATTTCACATTTCACATCGAAATGTACTCGGCAGAGTATAAACGAATTTCAAAACTATGAAATTTGCAATTAAACAAAGTCCTTTTCAGGACTACTATTACATATTTCCAAGAGAAAAAATATTTTCGTAAACGTACATTAGTTTGTTGTCTTCACAAATGAAAATATATGAAATGAAATTAAATAAAAATAAGAAATAAGGAAAAGAAACGAAGGTTGGGTTCATTAAGGCAGTGAAAATAAGTAAGAAGGCTCTAGTCGAGGCGGCTCGACTACGAGATCCCCTGAACTCTGCAAAAAAGTGATACTCTTCTTCTTTACGCACTTATGCTAACCGCGCAGTTGCTGTCGTGGCTTGGAGGCGGGTTGGGCTGAACTTTGGACGCTCATAACTCCATTTCTAGATGGACTATCTTTATGAAATTATGAAAAATTTCAAAGTAGATTAAGAGTATCTAAATCTATCTATATGCCAAATTGCAAGTCTCTAGTATTTGAAATGCATTTTTTTCAAATTGTGGGCGAAGGGGGAATTCGGAAACGAATTTTCGACAACAAAATAAACTCGTACTGCGTAGCTAACATACGCATGTTCATGTGAAATTTCAGCTCTCTGGCTTTTGTAGTTTCCGAAATCTCGACGTTCATACGGACGGACGGACGGACGGACAGACGGACAGGGCTCAATCAACTTATTTTTTTATGCTGATCAAGAATATATATACTTTATGGGGTCTGCGACTTCTTCTGCCTGTTACATACATTTTCACAAAACCATTATACCCTGAATTCCCATTTTCAATGGGCTCAGGGTATAATTATATGCATGATGTTTTCTTCTGTTTACTTAAAATAACTTTTAGCTATGTATACGATTTTATGATCAAATCCATAGAAGAAAATTGAGAGTTTGGAGTAATATCGTAATTTAATAAATTGACTTATTTGATGGCAGCAAGAGGACAAAGCAAGTTGTATGTTTTATTAAAATAAAAATGAATGTAAATATTTCATATTCTTTGGACAAAATTTGTGGCCCTGAAAAGGGCCTTTTGCTTTTGCTTTTGCTTCTGATGTTCTGCATACATCGAGCTATGATTTACTTGGAGCTAGTGTACTTGGTAACTGCCTTTGTTCCTTCACTGACAGCGTGCTTGGCCAACTCTCCGGGCAACAGAAGACGGACTGCAGTTTGGATTTCCCGACTGGTAATCGTTGAACGTTTGTTGTAGTGGGCCAAACGAGAGGCCTCAGCAGCAATTCGCTCAAAAATGTCGTTCACAAAGCTGTTCATGATGCTCATTGCTTTCGACGAGATTCCAGTGTCAGGATGGACCTGCTTCAGCACTTTGTAGATATAGATGGCATAACTTTCCTTCCTCTTGCGCTTCTTCTTCTTATCATTCTTAGTAATGTTCTTTTGCGCCTTGCCAGCCTTCTTGGCTGCCTTTCCACTCGTTTTAGGCGGCATTATTATTATTACTCAAGTTCACTTAAACTCACTTCACAAATGTTCCCAATTTGACAGAAACACACAAATCGGTTGATGTTTATGGGATATTTTCGAACAACGTTTTCATGTTTACGTATAATAAAACTCACCCTCTTTACCTGAAATAGTAGCTAGCTTCAAAGTTATAAATTGACGTTGATGTTGAAAATGTTTTGTATGGTATTGTAAATTCAATAGTTGTTTTCGTGGTGAAAAAGTGAGGAAAGAATATAAGAAATAATGTCTGGTCGTGGTAAAGGTGGAAAAGTGAAGGGAAAGGCAAAGTCGCGTTCAAATCGCGCCGGCCTACAGTTTCCCGTTGGTCGTATTCATCGTCTTCTTCGCAAGGGCAACTATGCCGAGCGTGTTGGTGCCGGTGCTCCAGTGTACTTGGCTGCTGTTATGGAATACTTGGCCGCTGAAGTTTTGGAGTTGGCTGGTAACGCAGCCCGCGACAACAAGAAGACCAGAATTATCCCTCGCCATCTGCAATTGGCCATCCGCAACGATGAGGAGTTGAATAAACTTCTCTCAGGCGTGACTATTGCTCAGGGCGGTGTGTTACCTAACATCCAAGCAGTATTGTTGCCCAAGAAGACCGAAAAGAAGGCTTAAATTACGAATTTTACACAAATCGAAACCAAACGTCCTTTTCAGGACGACCAAAAAATACGAAAGAGGTGCAATTTTTTCATCTAAGTCTGAATAGAATTTATTTAATAAAAGTAAGCCATCCAAAAGTCGTTGGTGTTCTGTAGTCCACAGTGTACAGTCATCCATCCGTCCCTTAGTCATTTATGGTCCACAGATGTAAAGAACAACTGAAATAGTGCTAGTCTGTGTCTTTGTCTGTGTCTGTACTCTGTAAATTACAATTATAAATCTACATATATTGCACTTCAAGAATATGTATATTCTTGATCAGGGTGACGAGAAAAGTTGATATAGCCATGTCCGTCTGTCCGTATGTTTGAACGCGTCGATTTCCGAAGATACAAAAGCTAGAGAGTTCATTATTTTTGTGATAGGTCCGTATATTGCACGCGCAGTACGAGTTTGTTTCAGAAATTCGATAACTTGTATATTTGTAAAGTTATCGATAAACGAATTCTAGCTAGAGTCTTTGGAGTTAGAGTATCCAAGTCTTCTGTATATGTATATATCAGTGTTGCCAAATCAGCTTTTTTCCCGTCAAATCTGGCTTTTTTGAAAATCAAATTGCGGGAAAATTTTCAAAACAGCGGGAAGCGGGAATTCTGACTTTTTTGAAAAATAAATTGCTTTTTTTCCGCTTTTTTTTTTATTGAGCAATTTATCATTTTTCTAGCGATTAATCTTATGTATAATGAACTGTTGTTCATTGTAGTTGAATAAAAACCAAATAATTCACTAGTTCAATTTTTAATGAACGATCAAATCGATATTATAGTGGAACTAATTTACCAGAATTATGATTATTAAACTAGAATTTCGAACTAAGTTCGTTCAAATAGCTCAATTGATCTTTTTGTGATTCTGTGGAAACAAGACGTAAGAATGCCGAAAGATTATAAGCAAAAATGCCGAGATGTGTGGCTTAACACCAACGAATTCAAATGTTGGCTGCGGAATGATAAATGATAATACACGAGTATATTGCAGTTATTGCAAATGCAGTATAACTGCCAAGTTAAGTGATTTACGTGCCCATGCTAGCACTAAAAAACATCAAAATGCAGAAGGAGGATTTCAGCAAAAAAATAAAATACCTTTTGCTGGAGTTACTACAAAAACGGATGTGCAGGAGGCAGCGCTGTCTTTATTTCTGGCACAACATTCGGCGATTTCGCCAGTTGACCACATATCAAATTTGTGCGCGAAACATTTTATTGATGGATCTGGGAGTTCTTTGAAGCTGCATAGAACAAAATGCTCAAACATTATCAAAAACGTTTTGGCACCAAATTTTTTTGATGATTGGCACTATAGAAACATATGAAAAAGAAAATATATGTAATGAAGTAAATGAATTACTGAACTATCTGTAAAAATATAGCTCAGAAAACTAATCAGAAACATCAGCTTTTTTTTCGGATTTTTTCCACAAAATTTCAGCTTTCTTTTTACAATCTTCCCTCTAAAAACAGCTTTTTTTGCTCGACAAAAGTTGGCAACACTGGTATATATAGATACTAATTTAATACAATTTCGGTTTTTGTCAGTCCCCACTTCGCCTCACCACCCCTAAATGTGGAAAAAAATGCATTTCAAATGCTAGAGACATGCAGTTTGGTTTAGCATATATGTAGATATGAATAGCATAATCATAATTTGAAGATATCAATACGATTGTCCATCTAAAAACAGCAAAGCAGCGAGACAGCAAGACGTTTGCAATGCTTACACACACATGCATACACACATAAATGCCTACAAGCGTAGATCAGCGTCTATGTGTGCGCGTGGTTTTGCATGTACAGTTTCTTATGCGTGCAGAAACGAATCGAATAATTCTTGGAATATTATTCGTTCGAAGTGCTCAGGGGATTTCGTAGTCGAGCAGTCTCGACTACAGCATTCTTACTTGTTTATTTTTAAATTAATTAAATTTATAACTACTAAGAGCTAAAGCAGGGGCTGGCTTTGTGCCTTTGACTTGGTTTTTAATATTTTATTCAAAATAAATAATCGTTATCTATTATTTTGTATAGTTTCCCCTTACATACATATTTCGTAGCTACTGTGTTAACTCAGTTAAGAACGAACATTGAAGTTGATATTTTGCAGCTCTTTTAAGGAAATGTGTTTGTGGTCCTGAAAAGGACCGATTGGTGCGAATTCAAGTTGCTTATTGTACTCGTTCTCTCTTAACCGCCAAAACCGTACAGGGTACGACCTTGCCTCTTCAATGCATAGACAACATCCATGGCTGTAACTGTCTTCCTTTTGGCATGTTCGGTGTATGTGACAGCATCGCGAATAACATTTTCCAAAAAGACTTTGAGAACGCCACGAGTTTCCTCATAGATAAGTCCAGAAATTCGCTTTACGCCACCACGACGAGCTAAACGACGGATAGCTGGCTTCGTAATACCCTGGATGTTATCACGCAACACTTTGCGATGACGCTTTGCACCTCCTTTACCCAAGCCTTTGCCACCTTTACCACGACCAGTCATTATTTCAATTTAATATTCACTTTACAAACGTCAGAAAGAAACTAACTTCTATGCAACGGCCACTTCTATTTATATAAAAAAACCAGAAAACACGACAGAGCACACAAATACTTCTGTCCCGCTCACACTCTACCCTTGCAAGTTGCAACATATCCAATAGCAGAGTAAGAGAGCAAGCTAGCAAGCGAGCAAGACATCTCTTTCTAACGCACCACCAGTTTTCTATATAAGCAATGTGTTCCCGGCGCTGCCGGTTATTCTACTTTTAGCAGTGATAGTGAATTGTGAGAATTGTAAGTGAAGAAAAAAGAAGAACAAAATGGCCCGTACAAAGCAGACCGCTCGTAAATCGACTGGAGGCAAGGCTCCTCGTAAACAGTTGGCTACTAAGGCAGCACGTAAAAGTGCGCCAGCTACTGGTGGCGTGAAGAAGCCTCATCGCTATCGCCCTGGCACAGTTGCTCTACGTGAAATTCGTCGCTACCAGAAGAGCACAGAATTGCTTATTCGCAAGTTGCCGTTCCAACGTTTGGTTCGTGAAATCGCTCAGGATTTCAAGACTGATCTTCGTTTCCAGAGCTCAGCTGTGATGGCTCTGCAAGAAGCTAGCGAAGCCTACTTGGTTGGTCTATTTGAAGATACAAACTTGTGCGCCATCCATGCTAAGCGTGTCACCATCATGCCCAAGGACATTCAATTGGCCCGGCGTATCCGTGGCGAGCGCGCTTAAATTGCTTCGCTATAAAGCCTTGTATATATTGCAAACTACATCAAACAAATCGGTCCTTTTCAGGACCACAATATTTATAACAAGGAGATTCCTATTTTCACAACCACAACAACTATTTTTCATTTTAAGTTTTGAGATAATGTAAAAATAAATCAATCGACTACAAATAAATAATTGAAGTTACAAGAGAATTACAAATTTATTTCTGAGGTAAATTTATATATATAATTTTAATTTTAAATATATATAATTTTTCTTTCTGTTATAAAATTATTTATTATTGTGGATAATAATCAATTTATGATATAAAGTTTAACGCTGAAGTATTTCTTGGTTCGAAATAAGTATATTGGTCGAATTTGACTATAGATTTAAAGTTTTTATAAAAATATTTACTACTAAGTATAAGATTATATTAGTAATTTTTATTTAAACCATTTCTATATCTCGTGAATTCTTGTTATTAAAAGAAAATTATTTAAATGGAAATACATATAATTTAGCACTGAAGTATGTATTTCTTGGTACAAGATGCTGTATCTCGAATGTGATTTTAATTAAATATGATTTAAATGGTTTGAAATGAATATGTGTTTGATATAAGTGAAGAAAATAAAACATTTCTCTTCTATTATGTTTATTATTATACATATGTACATATATTTAATGTTCAAGAGTAGATTTTAAGTTTCAAAACCATTTTTGTATTGCGTTGACACAAATGCATGACTATATTTTATAGTAAAGGTTTAGTTGAAATCAGATTTAATACGCAAAATTATATGGTATGTTCATATGAATAGTTGCATCTAAATAAAAAAATAATGAATTATTGCCTTTCAACATAAAAGATTAATATTTGCATTGTTATTTATTTAAAAATGTATTTTTTCCAAGATAACTAATTTTGCTATCATACAAAGTCAAACTTTGAGGGTACATAAAAAATAATGAAACCGTAAAAAAGTAATTAAAAACGTATTATTCAAAATTTTCAAATATTTAAGAATCTATTCATATATATATTTAGTTTGAATACCAAATGTAAACTGTTCAAAATGACAAATCAATAAAATGATAATTGTAATCTTTTACTTATTGTACCTTCATGGCACAAACATTCTTGTCTAGCCTTCCTCCTCGATTCTCATTCAAACGGGTGACCAAATTCAATGGCACAGCTGGTGAATTTCGAATAAACAAACACGTTTTGTTTTATTTCATTTGTTGTATCAGTGAAGAGTTAAGTGAAGAAAAATAATGTCTGATTCCGCAGTTGCAGCATCAGCGTCCCCGGTGACTCAAGCAGTTTCAGCTGAGAAGAAGGTGGCAACTAAAAAATCAGCATCAGCATCTGCATCTGCATCCGCATCGAAGGTGAAGAAAACAGCGGCTCCTCCAACACACCCACCAACTCAACAGATGGTGGATGCATCGATAAAAAATCTGAAGGAACGTGGAGGTTCTTCCCTTTTGGCTATTAAGAAATATATCAGCGCCACTTACAAGTGCGATGCCCAAAAACTAGCTCCGTTCATTAAGAAGTACCTGAAGAATTCAGTTGCGAATGGAAAGTTGATCCAAACAAAAGGCAAAGGTGCATCTGGTTCGTTTAAGCTGTCTGCGTCCTCCAAGAAGGAGCCCAAGCCAAAGGTGTCCTCTATCGAGAAGAAATCTAAGAAGGTAACTTCATCGGCAGCTGCTAAAAAGAAAAGTGTATCTGCCACCAAAAAAGTAAAAGATGCCGCTGATAAGAAAGTATCAAAGGCTGTGGTGACCAAAAAGAGTACCGACAAAAAGAAAGCAGAGAAGGCAAAGGCAAAAGATGCAAAGAAAGTAGGAACCATTAAAGCGAAGCCCACAACAGCAAAGGCAAAGTCAAGCGCTGCAAAGCCGAAAACTCCGAAGCCTAAGACTACAACTGCTAAGCCTAAAAAGGTTGTCTCGGCAGCATCACCGAAAAAAGCTGCTGTGAAGAAGCCAAAAGCAAAAACTGCGTCTGCAACAAAGAAATAATTTCACATTTCACATCGAAATGTACTCGGCAGAGTATAAACGAATTTCAAAACTATGAAATTTGCAATTAAACAAAGTCCTTTTCAGGACTACTATTACATATTTCCAAGAGAAAAAATATTTTCGTAAACGTACATTAGTTTGTTGTCTTCACAAATGAAAATATATGAAATGAAATTAAATAAAAATAAGAAATAAGGAAAAGAAACGAAGGCTGGGTTCATTAAGGCAGTGAAAATAAGTAAGAAGGCTCTAGTCGAGGCGGCTCGACTACGAGATCCCCTGAACTCTGCAAAAAAGTGATACTCTTCTTCTTTACGCACTTATGCTAACCGCGCAGTTGCTGTCGTGGCTTGGAGGCGGGTTGGGCTGAACTTTGGACGCTCATAACTCCATTTCTAGATGGACTATCTTTATGAAATTATGAAAAATTTCAAAGTAGATTAAGAGTATCTAAATCTATCTATATGCCAAATTGCAAGTCTCTAGTATTTGAAATGCATTTTTTTCAAATTGTGGGCGAAGGGGGAATTCGGAAACGAATTTTCGACAACAAAATAAACTCGTACTGCGTAGCTAACATACGCATGTTCATGTGAAATTTCAGCTCTCTGGCTTTTGTAGTTTCCGAAATCTCGACGTTCATACGGACGGACGGACGGACGGACAGACGGACAGGGCTCAATCAACTTATTTTTTTATGCTGATCAAGAATATATATACTTTATGGGGTCTGCGACTTCTCCTTCTGCCTGTTACATACATTTTCACAAAACCATTATACCCTGAATTCCCATTTTCAATGGGTTCAGGGTATAATTATATGCATGATGTTTTCTTCTGTTTACTTAAAATAACTTTTAGCTATGTATACGATTTTATGATCAAATCCATAGAAGAAAATTGAGAGTTTGGAGTAATATCGTAATTTAATAAATTGACTTATTTGATGGCAGCAAGAGGACAAAGCAAGTTGTATGTTTTATTAAAATAAAAATGAATGTAAATATTTCATATTCTTTGGACAAAATTTGTGGCCCTGAAAAGGGCCTTTTGCTTTTGCTTCTGATGTTCTGCATACATCGAGCTATGATTTACTTGGAGCTAGTGTACTTGGTAACTGCCTTTGTTCCTTCACTGACAGCGTGCTTGGCCAACTCTCCGGGCAACAGAAGACGGACTGCAGTTTGGATTTCCCGACTGGTAATCGTTGAACGTTTGTTGTAGTGGGCCAAACGAGAGGCCTCAGCAGCAATTCGCTCAAAAATGTCGTTCACAAAGCTGTTCATGATGCTCATTGCTTTCGACGAGATTCCAGTGTCAGGATGGACCTGCTTCAGCACTTTGTAGATATAGATGGCATAACTTTCCTTCCTCTTGCGCTTCTTCTTCTTATCATTCTTAGTAATGTTCTTTTGCGCCTTGCCAGCCTTCTTGGCTGCCTTTCCACTCGTTTTAGGCGGCATTATTATTATTACTCAAGTTCACTTAAACTCACTTCACAAATGTTCCCAATTTGACAGAAACACACAAATCGGTTGATGTTTATGGGATATTTTCGAACAACGTTTTCATGTTTACGTATAATAAAACTCACCCTCTTTACCTGAAATAGTAGCTAGCTTCAAAGTTATAAATTGACGTTGATGTTGAAAATGTTTTGTATGGTATTGTAAATTCAATAGTTGTTTTCGTGGTGAAAAAGTGAGGAAAGAATATAAGAAATAATGTCTGGTCGTGGTAAAGGTGGAAAAGTGAAGGGAAAGGCAAAGTCGCGTTCAAATCGCGCCGGCCTACAGTTTCCCGTTGGTCGTATTCATCGTCTTCTTCGCAAGGGCAACTATGCCGAGCGTGTTGGTGCCGGTGCTCCAGTGTACTTGGCTGCTGTTATGGAATACTTGGCCGCTGAAGTTTTGGAGTTGGCTGGTAATGCAGCCCGTGACAACAAAAAGACCAGAATTATCCCTCGCCATTTGCAATTGGCCATCCGCAACGATGAGGAATTGAATAAACTTCTCTCAGGCGTCACTATTGCCCAGGGCGGTGTGTTACCTAACATCCAAGCAGTATTGTTGCCCAAGAAGACCGAAAAGAAGGCTTAAATTACGAATTTTACACAAATCGAAACCAAACGTCCTTTTCAGGACGACCAAAAAATACGAAAGAGGTGCAATTTTTTCATCTAAGTCTGAATAGAATTTATTTAATAAAAGTAAGCCATCCAAAAGTCGTTGGTGTTCTGTAGTCCACAGTGTACAGTCATCCATCCGTCCCTTAGTCATTTATGGTCCACAGATGTAAAGAACAACTGAAATAGTGCTAGTCTGTGTCTTTGTCTGTGTCTGTACTCTGTAAATTACAATTATAAATCTACATATATTGCACTTCAAGAATATGTATATTCTTGATCAGGGTGACGAGAAAAGTTGATATAGCCATGTCCGTCTGTCCGTATGTTTCAACGCGTCGATTTCCGAAGATACAAAAGCTAGAGAGTTCATTATTTTTGTGATAGGTCCGTATATTGCACGCGCAGTACGAGTTTGTTTCAGAAATTCGATAACTTGTATATTTGTAAAGTTATCGATAAACGAATTCTAGCTAGAGTCTTTGGAGTTAGAGTATCCAAGTCTTCTGTATATGTATATATCAGTGTTGCCAAATCAGCTTTTTTCCCGTCAAATCTGGCTTTTTTGAAAATCAAATTGCGGGAAAATTTTCAAAACAGCGGGAAGCGGGAATTCTGACTTTTTTGAAAAATAAATTGCTTTTTTTCCGCTTTTTTTTTTATTGAGCAATTTATCATTTTTCTAGCGATTAATCTTATGTATAATGAACTGTTGTTCATTGTAGTTGAATAAAAACCAAATAATTCACTAGTTCAATTTTTAATGAACGATCAAATCGATATTATAGTGGAACTAATTTACCAGAATTATGATTATTAAACTAGAATTTCGAACTAAGTTCGTTCAAATAGCTCAATTGATCTTTTTGTGATTCTGTGGAAACAAGACGTAAGAATGCCGAAAGATTATAAGCAAAAATGCCGAGATGTGTGGCTTAACACCAACGAATGCAAATGTTGGCTGCGGAATGATAAATGATAATACACGAGTATAGTGCAGTTATTGCAAATGCAGTATAACTGCCAAGTTAAGTGATTTACGTGCCCATGCTAGCACTAAAAAACATCAAAATGCAGAAGGAGGATTTCAGCAAAAAAATAAAATACCTTTTGCTGGAGTTACTACAAAAACGGATGTGCAGGAGGCAGCGCTGTCTTTATTTCTGGCACAACATTCGGCGATTTCGCCAGTTGACCACATATCAAATTTGTGCGCGAAACATTTTATTGATGGATCTGGGAGTTCTTTGAAGCTGCATAGAACAAAATGCTCAAACATTATCAAAAACGTTTTGGCACCAAATTTTTTTGATGATTGGCACTATAGAAACATATGAAAAAGAAAATATATGTAATGAAGTAAATGAATTACTGAACTATCTGTAAAAATATAGCTCAGAAAACTAATCAGAAACATCAACTTTTTTTTCGGATTTTTTCCACAAAATTTCAGCTTTCTTTTTACAATCTTCCCACTAAAAACAGCTTTTTTTGCTCGACAAAAGTTGGCAACACTGGTATATATAGATACTAATTTAATACAATTTCGGTTTTTGTCAGTCCCCACTTCGCCTCACCACCCCTAAATGTGGAAAAAAATGCATTTCAAATGCTAGAGACATGCAGTTTGGTTTAGCATATATGTAGATATGAATAGCATAATCATAATTTGAAGATATCAATACGATTGTCCATCTAAAAACAGCAAAGCAGCGAGACAGCAAGACGTTTGCAATGCTTACACACACATGCATACACACATAAATGCCTACAAGCGTAGATCAGCGTCTATGTGTGCGCGTGGTTTTGCATGTACAGTTTCTTATGCGTGCAGAAACGAATCGAATAATTCTTGGAATATTATTCGTTCGAAGTGCTCAGGGGATTTCGTAGTCGAGCAGTCTCGACTACAGCATTCTTACTTGTTTATTTTTAAATTAATTAAATTTATAACTACTAAGAGCTAAAGCAGGGGCTGGCTTTGTGCCTTTGACTTGGTTTTTAATATTTTATTCAAAATAAATAATCGTTATCTATTATTTTGTATAGTTTCCCCTTACATACATATTTCGTAGCTACTGTGTTAACTCAGTTAAGAACGAACATTGAAGTTGATATTTTGCAGCTCTTTTAAGGAAATGTGTTTGTGGTCCTGAAAAGGACCGATTGGTGCGAATTCAAGTTGCTTATTGTACTCGTTCTCTCTTAACCGCCAAAACCGTACAGGGTACGACCTTGCCTCTTCAATGCATAGACAACATCCATGGCTGTAACTGTCTTCCTTTTGGCATGTTCGGTGTATGTGACAGCATCGCGAATAACATTTTCCAAAAAGACTTTGAGAACGCCACGAGTTTCCTCATAGATAAGTCCAGAAATTCGCTTTACGCCACCACGACGAGCTAAACGACGGATAGCTGGCTTCGTAATACCCTGGATGTTATCACGCAACACTTTGCGATGACGCTTTGCACCTCCTTTACCCAAGCCTTTGCCACCTTTACCACGACCAGTCATTATTTCAATTTAATATTCACTTTACAAACGTCAGAAAGAAACTAACTTCTATGCAACGGCCACTTCTATTTATATAAAAAAACCAGAAAACACGACAGAGCACACAAATACTTCTGTCCCGCTCACACTCTACCCTTGCAAGTTGCAACATATCCAATAGCAGAGTAAGAGAGCAAGCTAGCAAGCGAGCAAGACATCTCTTTCTAACGCACCACCAGTTTTCTATATAAGCAATGTGTTCCCGGCGCTGCCGGTTATTCTACTTTTAGCAGTGATAGTGAATTGTGAGAATTGTAAGTGAAGAAAAAAGAAGAACAAAATGGCCCGT
Organism: Drosophila koepferae; assembly: GCA_030914345.1. Lineage (NCBI taxonomy): Eukaryota > Metazoa > Arthropoda > Insecta > Diptera > Drosophilidae > Drosophila > Drosophila koepferae. Next base: position 1,517,255 of record JAUESR010000200.1, read on the forward strand.
ACAAAGCAGACCGCTCGTAAATCGACTGGAGGCAAGGCTCCTCGTAAACAGTTGGCTACTAAGGCAGCACGTAAAAGTGCGCCAGCTACTGGTGGCGTGAAGAAGCCTCATCGCTATCGCCCTGGCACAGTTGCTCTACGTGAAATTCGTCGCTACCAGAAGAGCACAGAATTGCTTATTCGCAAGTTGCCGTTCCAACGTTTGGTTCGTGAAATCGCTCAGGATTTCAAGACTGATCTTCGTTTCCAGAGCTCAGCTGTGATGGCTCTGCAAGAAGCTAGCGAAGCCTACTTGGTTGGTCTATTTGAAGATACAAACTTGTGCGCCATCCATGCTAAGCGTGTCACCATCATGCCCAAGGACATTCAATTGGCCCGGCGTATCCGTGGCGAGCGCGCTTAAATTGCTTCGCTATAAAGCCTTGTATATATTGCAAACTACATCAAACAAATCGGTCCTTTTCAGGACCACAATATTTATAACAAGGAGATTCCTATTTTCACAACCACAACAACTATTTTTCATTTTAAGTTTTGAGATAATGTAAAAATAAATCAATCGACTACAAATAAATAATTGAAGTTACAAGAGAATTACAAATTTATTTCTGAGGTAAATTTATATATATAATTTTAATTTTAAATATATATAATTTTTCTTTCTGTTATAAAATTATTTATTATTGTGGATAATAATCAATTTATGATATAAAGTTTAACGCTGAAGTATTTCTTGGTTCGAAATAAGTATATTGGTCGAATTTGACTATAGATTTAAAGTTTTTATAAAAATATTTACTACTAAGTATAAGATTATATTAGTAATTTTTATTTAAACCATTTCTATATCTCGTGAATTCTTGTTATTAAAAGAAAATTATTTAAATGGAAATACATATAATTTAGCACTGAAGTATGTATTTCTTGGTACAAGATGCTGTATCTCGAATGTGATTTTAATTAAATATGATTTAAATGGTTTGAAATGAATATGTGTTTGATATAAGTGAAGAAAATAAAACATTTCTCTTCTATTATGTTTATTATTATACATATGTACATATATTTAATGTTCAAGAGTAGATTTTAAGTTTCAAAACCATTTTTGTATTGCGTTGACACAAATGCATGACTATATTTTATAGTAAAGGTTTAGTTGAAATCAGATTTAATACGCAAAATTATATGGTATGTTCATATGAATAGTTGCATCTAAATAAAAAAATAATGAATTATTGCCTTTCAACATAAAAGATTAATATTTGCATTGTTATTTATTTAAAAATGTATTTTTTCCAAGATAACTAATTTTGCTATCATACAAAGTCAAACTTTGAGGGTACATAAAAAATAATGAAACCGTAAAAAAGTAATTAAAAACGTATTATTCAAAATTTTCAAATATTTAAGAATCTATTCATATATATATTTAGTTTGAATACCAAATGTAAACTGTTCAAAATGACAAATCAATAAAATGATAATTGTAATCTTTTACTTATTGTACCTTCATGGCACAAACATTCTTGTCTAGCCTTCCTCCTCGATTCTCATTCAAACGGGTGACCAAATTCAATGGCACAGCTGGTGAATTTCGAATAAACAAACACGTTTTGTTTTATTTCATTTGTTGTATCAGTGAAGAGTTAAGTGAAGAAAAATAATGTCTGATTCCGCAGTTGCAGCATCAGCGTCCCCGGTGACTCAAGCAGTTTCAGCTGAGAAGAAGGTGGCAACTAAAAAATCAGCATCAGCATCTGCATCTGCATCCGCATCGAAGGTGAAGAAAACAGCGGCTCCTCCAACACACCCACCAACTCAACAGATGGTGGATGCATCGATAAAAAATCTGAAGGAACGTGGAGGTTCTTCCCTTTTGGCTATTAAGAAATATATCAGCGCCACTTACAAGTGCGATGCCCAAAAACTAGCTCCGTTCATTAAGAAGTACCTGAAGAATTCAGTTGCGAATGGAAAGTTGATCCAAACAAAAGGCAAAGGTGCATCTGGATCGTTTAAGCTGTCTGCGTCCTCCAAGAAGGAGCCCAAGCCAAAGGTGTCCTCTATCGAGAAGAAATCTAAGAAGGTAACTTCATCGGCAGCTGCTAAAAAGAAAAGTGTATCTGCCACCAAAAAAGTAAAAGATGCCGCTGATAAGAAAGTATCAAAGGCTGTGGTGACCAAAAAGAGTACCGACAAAAAGAAAGCAGAGAAGGCAAAGGCAAAAGATGCAAAGAAAGTAGGAACCATTAAAGCGAAGCCCACAACAGCAAAGGCAAAGTCAAGCGCTGCAAAGCCGAAAACTCCGAAGCCTAAGACTACAACTGCTAAGCCTAAAAAGGTTGTCTCGGCAGCATCACCGAAAAAAGCTGCTGTGAAGAAGCCAAAAGCAAAAACTGCGTCTGCAACAAAGAAATAATTTCACATTTCACATCGAAATGTACTCGGCAGAGTATAAACGAATTTCAAAACTATGAAATTTGCAATTAAACAAAGTCCTTTTCAGGACTACTATTACATATTTCCAAGAGAAAAAATATTTTCGTAAACGTACATTAGTTTGTTGTCTTCACAAATGAAAATATATGAAATGAAATTAAATAAAAATAAGAAATAAGGAAAAGAAACGAAGGTTGGGTTCATTAAGGCAGTGAAAATAAGTAAGAAGGCTCTAGTCGAGGCGGCTCGACTACGAGATCCCCTGAACTCTGCAAAAAAGTGATACTCTTCTTCTTTACGCACTTATGCTAACCGCGCAGTTGCTGTCGTGGCTTGGAGGCGGGTTGGGCTGAACTTTGGACGCTCATAACTCCATTTCTAGATGGACTATCTTTATGAAATTATGAAAAATTTCAAAGTAGATTAAGAGTATCTAAATCTATCTATATGCCAAATTGCAAGTCTCTAGTATTTGAAATGCATTTTTTTCAAATTGTGGGCGAAGGGGGAATTCGGAAACGAATTTTCGACAACAAAATAAACTCGTACTGCGTAGCTAACATACGCATGTTCATGTGAAATTTCAGCTCTCTGGCTTTTGTAGTTTCCGAAATCTCGACGTTCATACGGACGGACGGACGGACGGACAGACGGACAGGGCTCAATCAACTTATTTTTTTATGCTGATCAAGAATATATATACTTTATGGGGTCTGCGACTTCTCCTTCTGCCTGTTACATACATTTTCACAAAACCATTATACCCTGAATTCCCATTTTCAATGGGTTCAGGGTATAATTATATGCATGATGTTTTCTTCTGTTTACTTAAAATAACTTTTAGCTATGTATACGATTTTATGATCAAATCCATAGAAGAAAATTGAGAGTTTGGAGTAATATCGTAATTTAATAAATTGACTTATTTGATGGCAGCAAGAGGACAAAGCAAGTTGTATGTTTTATTAAAATAAAAATGAATGTAAATATTTCATATTCTTTGGACAAAATTTGTGGCCCTGAAAAGGGCCTTTTGCTTTTGCTTCTGATGTTCTGCATACATCGAGCTATGATTTACTTGGAGCTAGTGTACTTGGTAACTGCCTTTGTTCCTTCACTGACAGCGTGCTTGGCCAACTCTCCGGGCAACAGAAGACGGACTGCAGTTTGGATTTCCCGACTGGTAATCGTTGAACGTTTGTTGTAGTGGGCCAAACGAGAGGCCTCAGCAGCAATTCGCTCAAAAATGTCGTTCACAAAGCTGTTCATGATGCTCATTGCTTTCGACGAGATTCCAGTGTCAGGATGGACCTGCTTCAGCACTTTGTAGATATAGATGGCATAACTTTCCTTCCTCTTGCGCTTCTTCTTCTTATCATTCTTAGTAATGTTCTTTTGCGCCTTGCCAGCCTTCTTGGCTGCCTTTCCACTCGTTTTAGGCGGCATTATTATTATTACTCAAGTTCACTTAAACTCACTTCACAAATGTTCCCAATTTGACAGAAACACACAAATCGGTTGATGTTTATGGGATATTTTCGAACAACGTTTTCATGTTTACGTATAATAAAACTCACCCTCTTTACCTGAAATAGTAGCTAGCTTCAAAGTTATAAATTGACGTTGATGTTGAAAATGTTTTGTATGGTATTGTAAATTCAATAGTTGTTTTCGTGGTGAAAAAGTGAGGAAAGAATATAAGAAATAATGTCTGGTCGTGGTAAAGGTGGAAAAGTGAAGGGAAAGGCAAAGTCGCGTTCAAATCGCGCCGGCCTACAGTTTCCCGTTGGTCGTATTCATCGTCTTCTTCGCAAGGGCAACTATGCCGAGCGTGTTGGTGCCGGTGCTCCAGTGTACTTGGCTGCTGTTATGGAATACTTGGCCGCTGAAGTTTTGGAGTTGGCTGGTAACGCAGCCCGCGACAACAAGAAGACCAGAATTATCCCTCGCCATCTGCAATTGGCCATCCGCAACGATGAGGAGTTGAATAAACTTCTCTCAGGCGTGACTATTGCTCAGGGCGGTGTGTTACCTAACATCCAAGCAGTATTGTTGCCCAAGAAGACCGAAAAGAAGGCTTAAATTACGAATTTTACACAAATCGAAACCAAACGTCCTTTTCAGGACGACCAAAAAATACGAAAGAGGTGCAATTTTTTCATCTAAGTCTGAATAGAATTTATTTAATAAAAGTAAGCCATCCAAAAGTCGTTGGTGTTCTGTAGTCCACAGTGTACAGTCATCCATCCGTCCCTTAGTCATTTATGGTCCACAGATGTAAAGAACAACTGAAATAGTGCTAGTCTGTGTCTTTGTCTGTGTCTGTACTATGTAAATTACAATTATAAATCTACATATATTGCACTTCAAGAATATGTATATTCTTGATCAGGGTGACGAGAAAAGTTGATATAGCCATGTCCGTCTGTCCGTATGTTTGAACACGTCGATTTCCGAAGATACAAAAGCTAGAGAGTTCATTATTTTTGTGTTAGGTCCGTATATTGCATGCGCAGTACGAGTTTGTTTCAGAAATTCGATAACTTGTATATTTGTAAAGTTATCGATAAACGAATTCTAGCAAGAGTCTTTAGAGTTAGCGTATCCAAGTCTTCTGTATATGTATATATAGATACTAATTTAATACAATTTCGGTTTTTGTCAGTCCCCACTTCGCCTCACCACCCCTAAATGTGAAAAAAAAAATGCATTTCAAATGCTAGAGACATGCAGTTTGGTTTAGCATATAGATGTGAATATCATAATCATAATTTGAAGATATCAATACGATTTTCCATCTAAAAACAGAATTATTAATCATCAAAGTTTTCTCATCAAAACCCATGCGACGCAGCAGCAAAGCAGCGAGACAGCAAGACGTTTGCAATGCTTACACACACATGCATACACACATAAATGCCTACAAGCGTAGATCAGCGTCTATGTGTGCGCGTGGTTTTGCATGTACAGTTTCTTATGCGTGCAGAAACGAATCGAATAATTCTTGGAATATTATTCGTTCGAAGTGCTCAGGGGATTTCGTAGTCGAGCAGTCTCGACTACAGCATTCTTACTTGTTTATTTTTAAATTAATTAAATTTATAACTACTAAGAGCTAAAGCAGGGGCTGGCTTTGTGCCTTTGACTTGGTTTTTAATATTTTATTCAAAATAAATAATCGTTATCTATTATTTTGTATAGTTTCCCCTTACATACATATTTCGTAGCTACTGTGTTAACTCAGTTAAGAACGAACATTGAAGTTGATATTTTGCAGCTCTTTTAAGGAAATGTGTTTGTGGTCCTGAAAAGGACCGATTGGTGCGAATTCAAGTTGCTTATTGTACTCGTTCTCTCTTAACCGCCAAAACCGTACAGGGTACGACCTTGCCTCTTCAATGCATAGACAACATCCATGGCTGTAACTGTCTTCCTTTTGGCATGTTCGGTGTATGTGACAGCATCGCGAATAACATTTTCCAAAAAGACTTTGAGAACGCCACGAGTTTCCTCATAGATAAGTCCAGAAATTCGCTTTACGCCACCACGACGAGCTAAACGACGGATAGCTGGCTTCGTAATACCCTGGATGTTATCACGCAACACTTTGCGATGACGCTTTGCACCTCCTTTACCCAAGCCTTTGCCACCTTTACCACGACCAGTCATTATTTCAATTTAATATTCACTTTACAAACGTCAGAAAGAAACTAACTTCTATGCAACGGCCACTTCTATTTATATAAAAAAACCAGAAAACACGACAGAGCACACAAATACTTCTGTCCCGCTCACACTCTACCCTTGCAAGTTGCAACATATCCAATAGCAGAGTAAGAGAGCAAGCTAGCAAGCGAGCAAGACATCTCTTTCTAACGCACCACCAGTTTTCTATATAAGCAATGTGTTCCCGGCGCTGCCGGTTATTCTACTTTTAGCAGTGATAGTGAATTGTGAGAATTGTAAGTGAAGAAAAAAGAAGAACAAAATGGCCCGTACAAAGCAGACCGCTCGTAAATCGACTGGAGGCAAGGCTCCTCGTAAACAGTTGGCTACTAAGGCAGCACGTAAAAGTGCGCCAGCTACTGGTGGCGTGAAGAAGCCTCATCGCTATCGCCCTGGCACAGTTGCTCTACGTGAAATTCGTCGCTACCAGAAGAGCACAGAATTGCTTATTCGCAAGTTGCCGTTCCAACGTTTGGTTCGTGAAATCGCTCAGGATTTCAAGACTGATCTTCGTTTCCAGAGCTCAGCTGTGATGGCTCTGCAGGAAGCTAGCGAAGCCTACTTGGTTGGTCTATTTGAAGATACAAACTTGTGCGCCATCCATGCTAAGCGTGTCACCATCATGCCCAAGGACATTCAATTGGCCCGGCGTATCCGTGGCGAGCGCGCTTAAATTGCTTCGCTATAAAGCCTTGTATATATTGCAAACTACATCAAACAAATCGGTCCTTTTCAGGACCACAATATTTATAACAAGGAGATTCCTATTTTCACAACCACAACAACTATTTTTCATTTTAAGTTTCCCGTTTTTCCCGTTATTTCCCGTTATCCCCCGTTATTTAGTTAGTAATCACCTAGTTATTAAGTTTTTAAGTAGTTATTAAGTTACCTTATAGTCAATAAGAAAACAAAAAAAATCAACAAACGTAACCCAGGTTTTTTAACTCACGAGTTTTTTCCTAGGAAATAAATATTAATAAAATAATTATCTATATAATAATACAATAAAATAAATATCTTTACAGAAATATAAAAAAAAGAAAACAAACAAAACTAGAAACCGAATAAGCACATAGCGTAAGGTACCATATAAGAAATAGATAGAAAGTTTGGCCTAAACTTGTCAACTAGGCCAAACGTTTAAGAAGTACCAAAAAAAATGTTAAGTACTGTTCTTTTTAAATCAAATATGACAATAAAGAAAGTTGCAAAAAAAAAAGTTGCTGCCGGTTATTCTACTTTTAGCAGTGATAGTGAATTGTGAGAATTGTAAGTGAAGAAAAAAGGAGAACAAAATGGCCCGTACAAAGCAGACCGCTCGTAAATCGACTGGAGGCAAGGCTCCTCGTAAACAGTTGGCTACTAAGGCAGCACGTAAAAGTGCGCCAGCTACTGGTGGCGTGAAGAAGCCTCATCGCTATCGCCCTGGCACAGTTGCTCTACGTGAAATTCGTCGCTACCAGAAGAGCACAGAATTGCTTATTCGCAAGTTGCCGTTCCAACGTTTGGTTCGTGAAATCGCTCAGGATTTCAAGACTGATCTTCGTTTCCAGAGCTCAGCTGTGATGGCTCTGCAAGAAGCTAGCGAAGCCTACTTGGTTGGTCTATTTGAAGATACAAACTTGTGCGCCATCCATGCTAAGCGTGTCACCATCATGCCCAAGGACATTCAATTGGCCCGGCGTATCCGTGGCGAGCGCGCTTAAATTGCTTCGCTATAAAGCCTTGTATATATTGCAAACTACATCAAACAAATCGGTCCTTTTCAGGACCACAATATTTATAACAAGGAGATTCCTATTTTCACAACCACAACAACTATTTTTCATTTTAAGTTTTGAGATAATGTAAAAATAAATCAATCGACTACAAATAAATAATTGAAGTTACAAGAGAATTACAAATTTTTTTCTGGGGTAAATTTATATATATAATTTTAATTTGAAATATACATATATAATTTTTCTTTCTGTTATAAAATTATTTATTATTGTGGATAATAATCAATTTATGTTATAAAGTTTAACGCTGAAGTATTTCTTTGTTCGAAATAAGTATATTGGTCGAATTTGACTATAGATTTAAAGTTTTTATAAAAATATTTACTACTAAGTATAAGATTATATTAGTAATTTTTATTTAAACCATTTCTATATCTCGTGAATTCTTGTTATTAAAAGAAAATTATTTAAATGGAAATACATATAATTTAGCACTGAAGTATGTATTTCTTGGTACAAGATGCTGTATCTCGAATGTGATTTTAATTAAATATGATTTAAATGGTTTGAAATGAATATATGTTTGATATAAGTGAAGAAAATAAAACATTTCTCTTCTATTATGTTTATTATTATACATATGTACATATATTTAATGTTCAAGAGTAGATTTTAAGTTTCAAAACCATTTTTGTATTGCGTTGACACAAATGCATGACTATATTTTATAGTAAAGGTTTAGTTGAAATCAGATTTAATACGCAAAATTATATGGTATGTTCATATGAATAGTTGCATCTAAATAAAAAAATAATGAATTATTGCCTTTCAACATAAAAGATTAATATTTGCATTGTTATTTATTTAAAAATGTATTTTTTCCAAGATAACTAATTTTGCTATCATACAAAGTCAAACTTTGAGGGTACATAAAAAATAATGAAACCGTAAAAAAGTAATTAAAAACGTATTATTCAAAATTTTCAAATATTTAAGAATCTATTCATATATATATTTAGTTTGAATACCAAATGTAAACTGTTCAAAATGACAAATCAATAAAATGATAATTGTAATCTTTTACTTATTGTACCTTCATGGCACAAACATTCTTGTCTAGCCTTCCTCCTCGATTCTCATTCAAACGGGTGACCAAATTCAATGGCACAGCTGGTGAATTTCGAATAAACAAACACGTTTTGTTTTATTTCATTTGTTGTATCAGTGAAGAGTTAAGTGAAGAAAAATAATGTCTGATTCCGCAGTTGCAGCATCAGCGTCCCCGGTGACTCAAGCAGTTTCAGCTGAGAAGAAGGTGGCAACTAAAAAATCAGCATCAGCATCTGCATCTGCATCCGCATCGAAGGTGAAGAAAACAGCGGCTCCTCCAACACACCCACCAACTCAACAGATGGTGGATGCATCGATAAAAAATCTGAAGGAACGTGGAGGTTCTTCCCTTTTGGCTATTAAGAAATATATCAGCGCCACTTACAAGTGCGATGCCCAAAAACTAGCTCCGTTCATTAAGAAGTACCTGAAGAATTCAGTTGCGAATGGAAAGTTGATCCAAACAAAAGGCAAAGGTGCATCTGGATCGTTTAAGCTGTCTGCGTCCTCCAAGAAGGAGCCCAAGCCAAAGGTGTCCTCTATCGAGAAGAAATCTAAGAAGGTAACTTCATCGGCAGCTGCTAAAAAGAAAAGTGTATCTGCCACCAAAAAAGTAAAAGATGCCGCTGATAAGAAAGTATCAAAGGCTGTGGTGACCAAAAAGAGTACCGACAAAAAGAAAGCAGAGAAGGCAAAGGCAAAAGATGCAAAGAAAGTAGGAACCATTAAAGCGAAGCCCACAACAGCAAAGGCAAAGTCAAGCGCTGCAAAGCCGAAAACTCCGAAGCCTAAGACTACAACTGCTAAGCCTAAAAAGGTTGTCTCGGCAGCATCACCGAAAAAAGCTGCTGTGAAGAAGCCAAAAGCAAAAACTGCGTCTGCAACAAAGAAATAATTTCACATTTCACATCGAAATGTACTCGGCAGAGTATAAACGAATTTCAAAACTATGAAATTTGCAATTAAACAAAGTCCTTTTCAGGACTACTATTACATATTTCCAAGAGAAAAAATATTTTCGTAAACGTACATTAGTTTGTTGTCTTCACAAATGAAAATATATGAAATGAAATTAAATAAAAATAAGAAATAAGGAAAAGAAACGAAGGTTGGGTTCATTAAGGCAGTGAAAATAAGTAAGAAGGCTCTAGTCGAGGCGGCTCGACTACGAGATCCCCTGAACTCTGCAAAAAAGTGATACTCTTCTTCTTTACGCACTTATGCTAACCGCGCAGTTGCTGTCGTGGCTGAACTTTGGACGCTCATAACTCCATTTCTAGATGGACTATCTTTATGAAATTATGAAAAATTTCAAAGTAGATTAAGAGTATCTAAATCTATCTATATGCCAAATTGCAAGTCTCTAGTATTTGAAATGCATTTTTTTTTTCAAATTGTGGGCGAAGGGGGAATTCGGAAACGAATTTTCGACAACAAAATAAACTCGTACTGCGTAGCTAACATACGCATGTTCATGTGAAATTTCAGCTCTCTGGCTTTTGTAGTTTCCGAAATCTCGACGTTCATACGGACGGACGGACGGACGGACAGACGGACAGGGCTCAATCAACTTATTTTTTTATGCTGATCAAGAATATATATACTTTATGGGGTCTGCGACTTCTCCTTCTGCCTGTTACATACATTTTCACAAAACCATTATACCCTGAATTCCCATTTTCAATGGGTTCAGGGTATAATTATATGCATGATGTTTTCTTCTGTTTACTTAAAATAACTTTTAGCTATGTATACGATTTTATGATCAAATCCATAGAAGAAAATTGAGAGTTTGGAGTAATATCGTAATTTAATAAATTGACTTATTTGATGGCAGCAAGAGGACAAAGCAAGTTGTATGTTTTATTAAAATAAAAATGAATGTAAATATTTCATATTCTTTGGACAAAATTTGTGGCCCTGAAAAGGGCCTTTTGCTTTTGCTTCTGATGTTCTGCATACATCGAGCTATGATTTACTTGGAGCTAGTGTACTTGGTAACTGCCTTTGTTCCTTCACTGACAGCGTGCTTGGCCAACTCTCCGGGCAACAGAAGACGGACTGCAGTTTGGATTTCCCGACTGGTAATCGTTGAACGTTTGTTGTAGTGGGCCAAACGAGAGGCCTCAGCAGCAATTCGCTCAAAAATGTCGTTCACAAAGCTGTTCATGATGCTCATTGCTTTCGACGAGATTCCAGTGTCAGGATGGACCTGCTTCAGCACTTTGTAGATATAGATGGCATAACTTTCCTTCCTCTTGCGCTTCTTCTTCTTATCATTCTTAGTAATGTTCTTTTGCGCCTTGCCAGCCTTCTTGGCTGCCTTTCCACTCGTTTTAGGCGGCATTATTATTATTACTCAAGTTCACTTAAACTCACTTCACAAATGTTCCCAATTTGACAGAAACACACAAATCGGTTGATGTTTATGGGATATTTTCGAACAACGTTTTCATGTTTACGTATAATAAAACTCACCCTCTTTACCTGAAATAGTAGCTAGCTTCAAAGTTATAAATTGACGTTGATGTTGAAAATGTTTTGTATGGTATTGTAAATTCAATAGTTGTTTTCGTGGTGAAAAAGTGAGGAAAGAATATAAGAAATAATGTCTGGTCGTGGTAAAGGTGGAAAAGTGAAGGGAAAGGCAAAGTCGCGTTCAAATCGCGCCGGCCTACAGTTTCCCGTTGGTCGTATTCATCGTCTTCTTCGCAAGGGCAACTATGCCGAGCGTGTTGGTGCCGGTGCTCCAGTGTACTTGGCTGCTGTTATGGAATACTTGGCCGCTGAAGTTTTGGAGTTGGCTGGTAACGCAGCCCGCGACAACAAGAAGACCAGAATTATCCCTCGCCATCTGCAATTGGCCATCCGCAACGATGAGGAGTTGAATAAACTTCTCTCAGGCGTGACTATTGCTCAGGGCGGTGTGTTACCTAACATCCAAGCAGTATTGTTGCCCAAGAAGACCGAAAAGAAGGCTTAAATTACGAATTTTACACAAATCGAAACCAAACGTCCTTTTCAGGACGACCAAAAAATACGAAAGAGGTGCAATTTTTTCATCTAAGTCTGAATAGAATTTATTTAATAAAAGTAAGCCATCCAAAAGTCGTTGGTGTTCTGTAGTCCACAGTGTACAGTCATCCATCCGTCCCTTAGTCATTTATGGTCCACAGATGTAAAGAACAACTGAAATAGTGCTAGTCTGTGTCTTTGTCTGTGTCTGTACTCTGTAAATTACAATTATAAATCTACATATATTGCACTTCAAGAATATGTATATTCTTGATCAGGGTGACGAGAAAAGTTGATATAGCCATGTCCGTCTGTCCGTATGTTTGAACACGTCGATTTCCGAAGATACAAAAGCTAGAGAGTTCATTATTTTTGTGTTAGGTCCGTATATTGCATGCGCAGTACGAGTTTGTTTCAGAAATTCGATAACTTGTATATTTGTAAAGTTATCGATAAACGAATTCTAGCAAGAGTCTTTAGAGTTAGCGTATCCAAGTCTTCTGTATATGTATATATAGATACTAATTTAATACAATTTCGGTTTTTGTCAGTCCCCACTTCGCCTCACCACCCCTAAATGTGAAAAAAAAAATGCATTTCAAATGCTAGAGACATGCAGTTTGGTTTAGCATATAGATGTGAATATCATAATCATAATTTGAAGATATCAATACGATTTTCCATCTAAAAACAGAATTATTAATCATCAAAGTTTTCTCATCAAAACCCATGCGACGCAGCAGCAAAGCAGCGAGACAGCAAGACGTTTGCAATGCTTACACACACATGCATACACACATAAATGCCTACAAGCGTAGATCAGCGTCTATGTGTGCGCGTGGTTTTGCATGTACAGTTTCTTATGCGTGCAGAAACGAATCGAATAATTCTTGGAATATTATTCGTTCGAAGTGCTCAGGGGATTTCGTAGTCGAGCAGTCTCGACTACAGCATTCTTACTTGTTTATTTTTAAATTAATTAAATTTATAACTACTAAGAGCTAAAGCAGGGGCTGGCTTTGTGCCTTTGACTTGGTTTTTAATATTTTATTCAAAATAAATAATCGTTATCTATTATTTTGTATAGTTTCCCCTTACATACATATTTCGTAGCTACTGTGTTAACTCAGTTAAGAACGAACATTGAAGTTGATATTTTGCAGCTCTTTTAAGGAAATGTGTTTGTGGTCCTGAAAAGGACCGATTGGTGCGAATTCAAGTTGCTTATTGTACTCGTTCTCTCTTAACCGCCAAAACCGTACAGGGTACGACCTTGCCTCTTCAATGCATAGACAACATCCATGGCTGTAACTGTCTTCCTTTTGGCATGTTCGGTGTATGTGACAGCATCGCGAATAACATTTTCCAAAAAGACTTTGAGAACGCCACGAGTTTCCTCATAGATAAGTCCAGAAATTCGCTTTACGCCACCACGACGAGCTAAACGACGGATAGCTGGCTTCGTAATACCCTGGATGTTATCACGCAACACTTTGCGATGACGCTTTGCACCTCCTTTACCCAAGCCTTTGCCACCTTTACCACGACCAGTCATTATTTCAATTTAATATTCACTTTACAAACGTCAGAAAGAAACTAACTTCTATGCAACGGCCACTTCTATTTATATAAAAAAACCAGAAAACACGACAGAGCACACAAATACTTCTGTCCCGCTCACACTCTACCCTTGCAAGTTGCAACATATCCAATAGCAGAGTAAGAGAGCAAGCTAGCAAGCGAGCAAGACATCTCTTTCTAACGCACCACCAGTTTTCTATATAAGCAATGTGTTCCCGGCGCTGCCGGTTATTCTACTTTTAGCAGTGATAGTGAATTGTGAGAATTGTAAGTGAAGAAAAAAGAAGAACAAAATGGCCCGTACAAAGCAGACCGCTCGTAAATCGACTGGAGGCAAGGCTCCTCGTAAACAGTTGGCTACTAAGGCAGCACGTAAAAGTGCGCCAGCTACTGGTGGCGTGAAGAAGCCTCATCGCTATCGCCCTGGCACAGTTGCTCTACGTGAAATTCGTCGCTACCAGAAGAGCACAGAATTGCTTATTCGCAAGTTGCCGTTCCAACGTTTGGTTCGTGAAATCGCTCAGGATTTCAAGACTGATCTTCGTTTCCAGAGCTCAGCTGTGATGGCTCTGCAAGAAGCTAGCGAAGCCTACTTGGTTGGTCTATTTGAAGATACAAACTTGTGCGCCATCCATGCTAAGCGTGTCACCATCATGCCCAAGGACATTCAATTGGCCCGGCGTATCCGTGGCGAGCGCGCTTAAATTGCTTCGCTATAAAGCCTTGTATATATTGCAAACTACATCAAACAAATCGGTCCTTTTCAGGACCACAATATTTATAACAAGGAGATTCCTATTTTCACAACCACAACAACTATTTTTCATTTTAAGTTTTGAGATAATGTAAAAATAAATCAATCGACTACAAATAAATAATTGAAGTTACAAGAGAATTACAAATTTATTTCTGAGGTAAATTTATATATATAATTTTAATTTTAAATATATATAATTTTTCTTTCTGTTATAAAATTATTTATTATTGTGGATAATAATCAATTTATGATATAAAGTTTAACGCTGAAGTATTTCTTGGTTCGAAATAAGTATATTGGTCGAATTTGACTATAGATTTAAAGTTTTTATAAAAATATTTACTACTAAGTATAAGATTATATTAGTAATTTTTATTTAAACCATTTCTATATCTCGTGAATTCTTGTTATTAAAAGAAAATTATTTAAATGGAAATACATATAATTTAGCACTGAAGTATGTATTTCTTGGTACAAGATGCTGTATCTCGAATGTGATTTTAATTAAATATGATTTAAATGGTTTGAAATGAATATGTGTTTGATATAAGTGAAGAAAATAAAACATTTCTCTTCTATTATGTTTATTATTATACATATGTACATATATTTAATGTTCAAGAGTAGATTTTAAGTTTCAAAACCATTTTTGTATTGCGTTGACACAAATGCATGACTATATTTTATAGTAAAGGTTTAGTTGAAATCAGATTTAATACGCAAAATTATATGGTATGTTCATATGAATAGTTGCATCTAAATAAAAAAATAATGAATTATTGCCTTTCAACATAAAAGATTAATATTTGCATTGTTATTTATTTAAAAATGTATTTTTTCCAAGATAACTAATTTTGCTATCATACAAAGTCAAACTTTGAGGGTACATAAAAAATAATGAAACCGTAAAAAAGTAATTAAAAACGTATTATTCAAAATTTTCAAATATTTAAGAATCTATTCATATATATATTTAGTTTGAATACCAAATGTAAACTGTTCAAAATGACAAATCAATAAAATGATAATTGTAATCTTTTACTTATTGTACCTTCATGGCACAAACATTCTTGTCTAGCCTTCCTCCTCGATTCTCATTCAAACGGGTGACCAAATTCAATGGCACAGCTGGTGAATTTCGAATAAACAAACACGTTTTGTTTTATTTCATTTGTTGTATCAGTGAAGAGTTAAGTGAAGAAAAATAATGTCTGATTCCGCAGTTGCAGCATCCACGTCCCCGGTGACTCAAGCAGTTTCAGCTGAGAAGAAGGTGGCAACTAAAAAATCAGCATCAGCATCTGCATCTGCATCCGCATCGAAGGTGAAGAAAACAGCGGCTCCTCCAACACACCCACCAACTCAGCAGATGGTGGATGCATCGATAAAAAATCTGAAGGAACGTGGAGGTTCTTCCCTTTTGGCTATTAAGAAATATATCAGCGCCACTTACAAGTGCGATGCCCAAAAACTAGCTCCGTTCATTAAGAAGTACCTGAAGAATTCAGTTGCGAATGGAAAGTTGATCCAAACAAAAGGCAAAGGTGCATCTGGTTCGTTTAAGCTGTCTGCGTCCTCCAAGAAGGAGCCCAAGCCAAAGGTGTCCTCTATCGAGAAGAAATCTAAGAAGGTAACTTCATCGGCAGCTGCTAAAAAGAAAAGTGTATCTGCCACCAAAAAAGTAAAAGATGCCGCTGATAAGAAAGTATCAAAGGCTGTGGTGACCAAAAAGAGTACCGACAAAAAGAAAGCAGAGAAGGCAAAGGCAAAAGATGCAAAGAAAGTAGGAACCATTAAAGCGAAGCCCACAACAGCAAAGGCAAAGTCAAGCGCTGCAAAGCCGAAAACTCCGAAGCCTAAGACTACAACTGCTAAGCCTAAAAAGGTTGTCTCGGCAGCATCACCGAAAAAAGCTGCTGTGAAGAAGCCAAAAGCAAAAACTGCGTCTGCAACAAAGAAATAATTTCACATTTCACATCGAAATGTACTCGGCAGAGTATAAACGAATTTCAAAACTATGAAATTTGCAATTAAACAAAGTCCTTTTCAGGACTACTATTACATATTTCCAAGAGAAAAAATATTTTCGTAAACGTACATTAGTTTGTTGTCTTCACAAATGAAAATATATGAAATGAAATTAAATAAAAATAAGAAATAAGGAAAAGAAACGAAGGCTGGGTTCATTAAGGCAGTGAAAATAAGTAAGAAGGCTCTAGTCGAGGCGGCTCGACTACGAGATCCCCTGAACTCTGCAAAAAAGTGATACTCTTCTTCTTTACGCACTTATGCTAACCGCGCAGTTGCTGTCTCGTGGCTGAACTTTGGACGCTCATAACTCCATTTCTAGATGGACTATCTTTATGAAATTATGAAAAATTTCAAAGTAGATTAAGAGTATCTAAATCTATCTATATGCCAAATTGCAAGTCTCTAGTATTTGAAATGCATTTTTTTTTTTTCAAATTGTGGGCGAAGGGGGAATTCGGAAACGAATTTTCGACAACAAAATAAACTCGTACTGCGTAGCTAACATACGCATGTTCATGTGAAATTTCAGCTCTCTGGCTTTTGTAGTTTCCGAAATCTCGACGTTCATACGGACGGACGGACGGACGGACAGACGGACAGGGCTCAATCAACTTATTTTTTTATGCTGATCAAGAATATATATACTTTATGGGGTCTGCGACTTCTCCTTCTGCCTGTTACATACATTTTCACAAAACCATTATACCCTGAATTCCCATTTTCAATGGGTTCAGGGTATAATTATATGCATGATGTTTTCTTCTGTTTACTTAAAATAACTTTTAGCTATGTATACGATTTTATGATCAAATCCATAGAAGAAAATTGAGAGTTTGGAGTAATATCGTAATTTAATAAATTGACTTATTTGATGGCAGCAAGAGGACAAAGCAAGTTGTATGTTTTATTAAAATAAAAATGAATGTAAATATTTCATATTCTTTGGACAAAATTTGTGGCCCTGAAAAGGGCCTTTTGCTTTTGCTTCTGATGTTCTGCATACATCGAGCTATGATTTACTTGGAGCTAGTGTACTTGGTAACTGCCTTTGTTCCTTCACTGACAGCGTGCTTGGCCAACTCTCCGGGCAACAGAAGACGGACTGCAGTTTGGATTTCCCGACTGGTAATCGTTGAACGTTTGTTGTAGTGGGCCAAACGAGAGGCCTCAGCAGCAATTCGCTCAAAAATGTCGTTCACAAAGCTGTTCATGATGCTCATTGCTTTCGACGAGATTCCAGTGTCAGGATGGACCTGCTTCAGCACTTTGTAGATATAGATGGCATAACTTTCCTTCCTCTTGCGCTTCTTCTTCTTATCATTCTTAGTAATGTTCTTTTGCGCCTTGCCAGCCTTCTTGGCTGCCTTTCCACTCGTTTTAGGCGGCATTATTATTATTACTCAAGTTCACTTAAACTCACTTCACAAATGTTCCCAATTTGACAGAAACACACAAATCGGTTGATGTTTATGGGATATTTTCGAACAACGTTTTCATGTTTACGTATAATAAAACTCACCCTCTTTACCTGAAATAGTAGCTAGCTTCAAAGTTATAAATTGACGTTGATGTTGAAAATGTTTTGTATGGTATTGTAAATTCAATAGTTGTTTTCGTGGTGAAAAAGTGAGGAAAGAATATAAGAAATAATGTCTGGTCGTGGTAAAGGTGGAAAAGTGAAGGGAAAGGCAAAGTCGCGTTCAAATCGCGCCGGCCTACAGTTTCCCGTTGGTCGTATTCATCGTCTTCTTCGCAAGGGCAACTATGCCGAGCGTGTTGGTGCCGGTGCTCCAGTGTACTTGGCTGCTGTTATGGAATACTTGGCCGCTGAAGTTTTGGAGTTGGCTGGTAACGCAGCCCGCGACAACAAGAAGACCAGAATTATCCCTCGCCATCTGCAATTGGCCATCCGCAACGATGAGGAGTTGAATAAACTTCTCTCAGGCGTGACTATTGCTCAGGGCGGTGTGTTACCTAACATCCAAGCAGTATTGTTGCCCAAGAAGACCGAAAAGAAGGCTTAAATTACGAATTTTACACAAATCGAAACCAAACGTCCTTTTCAGGACGACCAAAAAATACGAAAGAGGTGCAATTTTTTCATCTAAGTCTGAATAGAATTTATTTAATAAAAGTAAGCCATCCAAAAGTCGTTGGTGTTCTGTAGTCCACAGTGTACAGTCATCCATCCGTCCCTTAGTCATTTATGGTCCACAGATGTAAAGAACAACTGAAATAGTGCTAGTCTGTGTCTGTACTCTGTAAATTACAATTATAAATCTACATATATTGCACTTCAAGAATATGTACATATATTCTTGATCAGGGTGACGAGAAAAGTTGATATAGCCATGTCCGTCTGTCCGTATGTTTGAACGCGTCGATTTCCGAAGATACAAAAGCTAGAGAGTTCATTATTTTTGTGATAGGTCCGTATATTGCACGCGCAGTACGAGTTTGTTTCAGATATTCGATAACTTGTATATTTGTAAAGTTATCGATAAACGAATTCTAGCTAGAGTCTTTGGAGTTAGAGTATCCAAGTCTTCTGTATATGTATATATCAGTGTTGCCAAATCAGCTTTTTTCCCGTCAAATCTGGCTTTTTTGAAAATCAAATTGCGGGAAAATTTTCAAAACAGCGGGAAGCGGGAATTCTGACTTTTTGAAAAATAAATTGCTTTTTTTCCGCTTTTTTTTTTTATTGAGCAATTTATCATTTTTCTAGCGATTAATCTTATGTATAATGAACTGTTGTTCATTGTAGTTGAATAAAAACCAAATAATTCACTAGTTCAATTTTTAATGAACGATCAAATCGATATTATAGTGGAACTAATTTACCAGAATTATGATTATTAAACTAGAATTTCGAACTAAGTTCGTTCAAATAGCTCAATTGATCTTTTTGTGATTCTGTGGAAACAAGACGTAAGAATGCCGAAAGATTATAAGCAAAAATGCCGAGATGTGTGGCTTAACACCAACGAATTCAAATGTTGGCTGCGGAATGATAAATGATAATACACGAGTATATTGCAGTTATTGCAAATGCAGTATAACTGCCAAGTTAAGTGATTTACGTGCCCATGCTAGCACTAAAAAACATCAAAATGCAGAAGGAGGATTTCAGCAAAAAAATAAAATACCTTTTGCTGGAGTTACTACAAAAACGGATGTGCAGGAGGCAGCGCTGTCTTTATTTCTGGCACAACATTCGGCGATTTCGCCAGTTGACCACATATCAAATTTGTGCGCGAAACATTTTATTGATGGATCTGGGAGTTCTTTGAAGCTGCATAGAACAAAATGCTCATGCATTATCAAAAACGTTTTGGCACCAAATTTTTTTGATGATTGGCACTATAGAAACATATGAAAAAGAAAATATATGTAATGAAGTAAATGAATTACTGAACTATCTGTAAAAATATAGCTCAGAAAACTAATCAGAAACATCAGCTTTTTTTTCGGATTTTTTCCACAAAATTTCAGCTTTCTTTTTACAATCTTCCCACTAAAAACAGCTTTTTTTGCTCAACAAAAGTTGGCAACACTTGTATATATAGATACTAATTTAATACAATTTCGGTTTTTGTCAGTCCCCACTTCGCCTCACCACCCCTAAATGTGGAAAAAAATGCATTTCAAATGCTAGAGACATGCAGTTTGGTTTAGCATATAGATATGAATAGCATAATCATAATTTGAAGATATCAATACGATTGTCCATCTAAAAACAGCAAAGCAGCGAGACAGCAAGACGTTTGCAATGCTTACACACACATGCATACACACATAAATGCCTACAAGCGTAGATCAGCGTCTATGTGTGCGCGTGGTTTTGCATGTACAGTTTCTTATGCGTGCAGAAACGAATCGAATAATTCTTGGAATATTATTCGTTCGAAGTGCTCAGGGGATTTCGTAGTCGAGCAGTCTCGACTACAGCTTTCTTACTTGTTTATTTTTAAATTAATTAAATTTATAACTACTAAGAGCTAAAGCAGGGGCTGGCTTTGTGCCTTTGACTTGGTTTTTAATATTTTATTCAAAATAAATAATCGTTATCTATTATTTTGTATAGTTTCCCCTTACATACATATTTCGTAGCTACTGTGTTAACTCAGTTAAGAACGAACATTGAAGTTGATATTTTGCAGCTCTTTTAAGGAAATGTGTTTGTGGTCCTGAAAAGGACCGATTGGTGCGAATTCAAGTTGCTTATTGTACTCGTTCTCTCTTAACCGCCAAAACCGTACAGGGTACGACCTTGCCTCTTCAATGCATAGACAACATCCATGGCTGTAACTGTCTTCCTTTTGGCATGTTCGGTGTATGTGACAGCATCGCGAATAACATTTTCCAAAAAGACTTTGAGAACGCCACGAGTTTCCTCATAGATAAGTCCAGAAATTCGCTTTACGCCACCACGACGAGCTAAACGACGGATAGCTGGCTTCGTAATACCCTGGATGTTATCACGCAACACTTTGCGATGACGCTTTGCACCTCCTTTACCCAAGCCTTTGCCACCTTTACCACGACCAGTCATTATTTCAATTTAATATTCACTTTACAAACGTCAGAAAGAAACTAACTTCTATGCAACGGCCACTTCTATTTATATAAAAAAACCAGAAAACACGACAGAGCACACAAATACTTCTGTCCCGCTCACACTCTACCCTTGCAAGTTGCAACATATCCAATAGCAGAGTAAGAGAGCAAGCTAGCAAGCGAGCAAGACATCTCTTTCTAACGCACCACCAGTTTTCTATATAAGCAATGTGTTCCCGGCGCTGCCGGTTATTCTACTTTTAGCAGTGATAGTGAATTGTGAGAATTGTAAGTGAAGAAAAAAGAAGAACAAAATGGCCCGTACAAAGCAGACCGCTCGTAAATCGACTGGAGGCAAGGCTCCTCGTAAACAGTTGGCTACTAAGGCAGCACGTAAAAGTGCGCCAGCTACTGGTGGCGTGAAGAAGCCTCATCGCTATCGCCCTGGCACAGTTGCTCTACGTGAAATTCGTCGCTACCAGAAGAGCACAGAATTGCTTATTCGCAAGTTGCCGTTCCAACGTTTGGTTCGTGAAATCGCTCAGGATTTCAAGACTGATCTTCGTTTCCAGAGCTCAGCTGTGATGGCTCTGCAGGAAGCTAGCGAAGCCTACTTGGTTGGTCTATTTGAAGATACAAACTTGTGCGCCATCCATGCTAAGCGTGTCACCATCATGCCCAAGGACATTCAATTGGCCCGGCGTATCCGTGGCGAGCGCGCTTAAATTGCTTCGCTATAAAGCCTTGTATATATTGCAAACTACATCAAACAAATCGGTCCTTTTCAGGACCACAATATTTATAACAAGGAGATTCCTATTTTCACAACCACAACATTTTAATTTGAAATATACATATATAATTTTTCTTTCTGTTATAAAATTATTTATTATTGTGGATAATAATCAATTTATGTTATAAAGTTTAACGCTGAAGTATTTCTTTGTTCGAAATAAGTATATTGGTCGAATTTGACTATAGATTTAAAGTTTTTATAAAAATATTTACTACTAAGTATAAGATTATATTAGTAATTTTTATTTAAACCATTTCTATATCTCGTGAATTCTTGTTATTAAAAGAAAATTATTTAAATGGAAATACATATAATTTAGCACTGAAGTATGTATTTCTTGGTACAAGATGCTGTATCTCGAATGTGATTTTAATTAAATATGATTTAAATGGTTTGAAATGAATATATGTTTGATATAAGTGAAGAAAATAAAACATTTCTCTTCTATTATGTTTATTATTATACATATGTACATATATTTAATGTTCAAGAGTAGATTTTAAGTTTCAAAACCATTTTTGTATTGCGTTGACACAAATGCATGACTATATTTTATAGTAAAGGTTTAGTTGAAATCAGATTTAATACGCAAAATTATATGGTATGTTCATATGAATAGTTGCATTTAAATAAAAAAATAATGAATTATTGCCTTTCAACATAAAAGATTAATATTTGCATTGTTATTTATTTAAAAATGTATTTTTTCCAAGATAACTAATTTTGCTATCATACAAAGTCAAACTTTGAGGGTACATAAAAAATAATGAAACCGTAAAAAAGTAATTAAAAACGTATTATTCAAAATTTTCAAATATTTAAGAATCTATTCATATATATATTTAGTTTGAATACCAAATGTAAACTGTTCAAAATGACAAATCAATAAAATGATAATTGTAATCTTTTACTTATTGTACCTTCATGGCATAAAACATTCTTGTCTAGCCTTCCTCCTCAATTCTCATTCAAACGGGTGACCAAATTCAATCGCACAGCTGGTGAATTTCGAATAAACAAACACGTTTTGTTTTATTTCATTTGTTGTATCAGTGAAGAGTTAAGTGAAGAAAAATAATGTCTGATTCCGCAGTTGCAGCATCCACGTCCCCGGTGATTCAAGCAGTTCCAGCTGAGAAGAAGGTGGCAACTAAAAAATCAGCATCAGCATCTGCATCTGCATCCGCATCGAAGGTGAAGAAAACAGCGGCTCCTCCAACACACCCACCAACTCAGCAGATGGTGGATGCATCGATAAAAAATCTGAAGGAACGTGGAGGTTCTTCCCTTTTGGCTATTAAGAAATATATCAGCGCCACTTACAAGTGCGATGCCCAAAAACTAGCTCCGTTCATTAAGAAGTACCTGAAGAATTCAGTTGCGAATGGAAAGTTGATCCAAACAAAAGGCAAAGGTGCATCTGGTTCGTTTAAGCTGTCTGCGTCCTCCAAGAAGGAGCCCAAGCCAAAGGTGTCCTCTATCGAGAAGAAATCTAAGAAGGTAACTTCATCGGCAGCTGCTAAAAAGAAAAGTGTATCTGCCACCAAAAAAGTAAAAGATGCCGCTGATAAGAAAATATCAAAGGCTGTGGTGACCAAAAAGAGTACCGACAAAAAAAAAGCAGAGAAGGCAAAGGCAAAAGATGCAAAGAAAGTAGGAACCATTAAAGCGAAGCCCACAACAGCAAAGGCAAAGTCAAGCGCTGCAAAGCCGAAAACTCCGAAGCCTAAGACTACAACTGCTAAGCCTAAAAAGGTTGTCTCGGCAGCATCACCGAAAAAAGCTGCTGTGAAGAAGCCAAAAGCAAAAACTGCGTCTGCAACAAAGAAATAATTTCACATTTCACATCGAAATGTACTCGGCAGAGTATAAACGAATTTCAAAACTATGAAATTTGCAATTAAACAAAGTCCTTTTCAGGACTACTATTACATATTTCCAAGAGAAAAAATATTTTCGTAAACGTACATTAGTTTGTTGTCTTCACAAATGAAAATATATGAAATGAAATTAAATAAAAATAAGAAATAAAGAAAAGAAACGAAGGCTGGGTTCATTAAGGCAGTGAAAACAAGTAAGAAGGCTCTAGTCGAGGCGGCTCGACTACGAGATCCCCTGAACTCTGCAAAAAAGTGATACTCTTCTTCTTTACGCGCACGCTCTGCTAACCGCGCAGTTGCTGTCGTGGCTTGGAGGCGGGCTGGGATGAACTTTGGACGCTCATAACTCCATTTCTAGATGGACTATCTTTATGAAATTATGAAAAATTTCAAAGTAGATTAAGAGTATCTAAATCTATCTATATGCCAAATTGCAAGTCTCTAGTATTTGAAATGCATTTTTTTCAAATTGTGGGCGAAGGGGGAATTCGGAAACGAATTTTCGACAACAAAATAAACTCGTACTGCGTAGCTAACATACGCATGTTCATGTGAAATTTCAGCTCTCTAGCTTTTGTAGTTTTCGAAATCTCGACGTTCATACGGACGGACGGACGGACGGACGGACAGACGGACAGACGGACAGGGCTCAATCAACTTATTTTTTTATGCTGATCAAGAATATATATACTTTATGGGGCTGCGACTTCTCCTTCTGCCTGTTACATACATTTTCACAAAACCATTATACCCTGAATTCCCATTTTCAATGGGTTCAGGGTATAATTATATGAATGATGTTTTCTTCTTTTTACTTAAAATAACTTTTAGCTATGTATACGATTTTATGATCAAATCCATAGAAGAAAAGTGAGAGTTTGGAGTAATATCGTTATTTAAAAAATTGACTTATTTGATGGCAGCAAGAGGACAAAGCAAGTTGTATGTTTTATTAAAATAAAAATGAATGTAAATATTTCATATTCTTTGAACAAAATTTGTGGCCCTGAAAAGGGCCTTTTGCTTTTGTTTTCGGATGTTTTGCATACATCGAGGAGCTATGATTTACTTGGAGCTAGTGTACTTGGTAACTGCCTTTGTTCCTTCACTGACAGCGTGCTTGGCCAACTCTCCGGGCAACAGAAGACGGACTGCAGTTTGGATTTCCCGACTGGTAATCGTTGAACGTTTGTTGTAGTGGGCCAAACGAGAGGCCTCAGCAGCAATTCGCTCAAAAATGTCGTTCACAAAGCTGTTCATGATGCTCATTGCTTTCGACGAGATTCCAGTGTCAGGATGGACCTGCTTCAGTACTTTGTAAATATAGATGGCATAACTTTCCTTCCTCTTGCGCTTCTTCTTCTTATCATTCTTGGTAATATTCTTCTGGGCCTTGCCAGCCTTTTTGGCTGCCTTTCCACTCGTTTTAGGCGGCATTATTATTGCTCAACTTCACTTTAACTCACTTCACAAATGTAAATGTTTCAAATTGAATTTATCAGAAACCGGACAAAAACATTGACATTTATAGGATCTTTTCGAACAACGTTTTCAGGTTTACGCACAATAAAACTCACCCTCTTTACCTGAAAAAGTGGCTAGCTACAAAAGTATAAATATTTAGACATGTTACGGATTGAGATAATTTTGTGGTGAAAAAGTGAAAAAAGAATATACGAAATAATGTCTGGCCGTGGTAAAGGTGGAAAAGTTAAGGGAAAGGCAAAGTCGCGTTCAAATCGCGCTGGCCTACAGTTTCCCGTTGGTCGTATTCATCGTCTCCTTCGCAAGGGCAACTATGCCGAGCGTGTTGGTGCTGGTGCTCCAGTGTACTTGGCTGCTGTTATGGAATACTTGGCCGCTGAAGTTTTGGAGTTGGCTGGTAATGCAGCCCGTGACAACAAAAAGACCAGAATTATCCCTCGCCATTTGCAATTGGCCATCCGCAACGATGAGGAATTGAATAAACTTCTCTCAGGCGTCACTATTGCCCAGGGCGGTGTGTTACCTAACATCCAAGCAGTATTGTTGCCCAAGAAGACCGAAAAGAAGGCTTAAATTACGAATTTTACGCAAATCGAAACCAAACGTCCTTTTCAGGACGACCAAAAATATTAAAGAGATGAAATTTTTTCATATAATAAGTGTAAATAGATTTTATTTAATAAAAGTAAGCAATCCAAAATTCGTTGATGTTTCTTAGTCCACAGTGTACAGCCATCCATTCCGTCCCTAAGTCATTTATGTTCCACAGATGTAAAACAATAGTGAAGTAGTGCTAGTCTGTGTCTGTACTCTGTAAATTACAATTATCAATTTGTATTTGCACTTCATACAGTATATCCATTAATTGTTTGCAAAGAGTCATACAAAACTAACTTTCATATTTTACTAGGAAGAATTTTTTTACAGGGTTCTTTTATATATTTTTCGCGAAATTAAGTAAACCAAATAAGGAGAATAGTAACAGAAACAAAAATAATTCAAAAGAATTTATTGCATTTGCATTTATATAATTTTTTCAAACAATGGGCATACTGTATATGTATGTATATGAATTTCATTTTAATGCTAATTTTGTTATGACTGTCTATTTCCATACGACATCCATTTTTCCGTACTGTGATAATAGTAATAAAGTCGTCCTTGGAATGTATTTCAATAGTGATTAATGAGAAAGAGAGAGTGTCACAATTCGATCTCTTTTTAACGCATCAGCAGTTTTCTGTGTAAACAGCGCGAAAGTGCGTAACTCGATCAAATTGCAAGAATTGAAAGAATTGAACGAAAAAAAGTATAAGAGAACCTGCAAATCGGTTTGCAAGCTCAGTTGAGATCAGAATTTAGTGTGGTAAAGCTGTTCTCAGAGAGGAGATCGTGAGACTCTCTTAAAGAATTTTTGTAGTTGTGATTGTGATATTGACAGTGAAAATTTAATGATCAGTGTGTAATGCGTGGGCCACAGTGCTGCTGGCAAGCATGTTGAAGATGTTAGTCATGCAGCGGACGAGTGCAGCAAGCAAAACGAAAAATTTGATAAAGTGAAAGACTTGTTAATTTTCAACAATCAACCGCTACAAATCAGTGCAAAAGAGAACGCAATAGACACATACATATGTACTTCTAAACCTCCCAAGTTAAGGATTGGTGATTTTAAATTACAAAAGCAAACACAAATAATTAAATAAAAAAGAAATATAATTAAATAAAGAAAAGCTAAGAATTAATCCTTCAACGAAAAATATATTGATCAAGAACAAAATTAGTCCCCAAGCCAGAATTCAACATAACCTACAAACGTCTTAAACAATCAAAACTGAAACAAGTGCAACAAAAATAACACCACCCATAATAGTAAAAATAAATTGGAAAATGAAAAAGTCGACGAATATACAGACCATTAAATTAAAATTACAAACATATCCATGAAAAAATATTTTAAAAAATGATGATAAATAAAAGCGAATTATAATCAATAGCATATCTTAGACAGTAAAAATAAACCACAAACAACTATACAACCTATACTATAGGAACTGAATAACAGCAACAATAACAAATTAGGCGAAAGTAAATTTGCTATGCTGTATAAAGAAACTGACATTGATCCTACACCAAAATGCAATAATCGACGACACCAAGTCCCAGACGCCGATTGTAAAAGCAGCAGCAGCAACAAGATAAACCAACTGGAAAATCCAAAGTGGAAACAAAATCAACTAGAAGCGACGAATCGAATGGAAACCATAGATATACAACACATATTTAAAGTATTTTACGCAGATTATTTAATATTTTTTATTAGTTTCTTTTAAGGCTATTTTCATTTCTGGCCATGTATAATATTCTTGAAGAGATTTGAATGATTTTAGTGTAATTGGTGTCTGTGAAAAAAAAAAAAAACATATTCTTAAAAAAATTTTTTATCGTCATTATTCTCGCATTGTTTTTGTGGGATGTAGTGTTTTGATTGTGGTGTATATGCTTTTTTCTCTAATGCTCTTCGTATTAGTTTTCTTTCGAATACCCGTATTTTTTCCATCTGCTTGGACTTGATGTTGAACCAAGCTGGGAATCCATTTGTTAATGTAGGTTGTATTATTTTCTTGTAGTTGCAGTTGCAGTTGATTGTTGGTTTTGTGTATTGTATATGATGCCCCTATTCTTTAGTTCGTCTATATGGTTTAGCGTGTTGTGATGCGGTTCCCATCTTATTGGGATTGGTGTCTGCTGGACGCTATCTTTGACTAATTGATTTGTGCTTGTCTTGCTACGCTCAATAAATCTTTCTAATATGACGAAATTGTGCACGTCTATTCTTTTAACTTTGCTCAATTTATACAGTCTGGTGTTGGATATATAATTATGGGAACCTGGTGTGTATGCGTTTCTTTTTCCTATTATTTCTCGTAATAGTTTTCTTTCATATAATCTTATTTTTTCCATTTGAATGGATTTTATGTTGAACCATGCTGCAAAACCGTTAGTTAGGATGGGTTGGATTAGTTTTTTATATGCCAGTGTTCGGATTCTTGTTAGTTGTGCATTTGTCTGTGTGGGTTCTGGCATTGGGTTTAATACGTGTGCTATTGCATGTTTTTGGTTTTTTGCTTTTTGAAGCATGTTTTCGATATGTTTATGGAATGTCAGTTTGGTGTCGAAAGTGACGCCTAGGTATTTTAATTCTTGGGACATTTTTATTTCTGAAGTAGTTGAGAGTTGGTCTAAGTAATTCAGATTTATTTCAGCTGTTGCTGCCCACGCATTGGATGTTAGTATCAGAATGTCATCTGCATATATCAGTGGTTGGATGTTTGCTGTTAGATTCTTACATTCTTTATTGTCATGTTTGATTCTTAGTACTATTTTCCATTTGTACTTTTTACTCGTTTGACTTAGTGACATATTAGGCAAACTTATAATACATGTTTCTTATCCTACCTTACGCTACATGCTTCTAAAGGTGTTATTCAATTATTATTATGTATATTTTTGTTAATTATGATACTTAGTTTTGTTGTGTTATTTCTTGTTATTTATCATTTTCTTAGGAAAATCCTGTGGATGAAAAACCTAGATACATTTTTTTTTCTTTTCTAACGATAACGACTTAAGAACTAGGAGACTACGAACTTTTTTTCTTTCTTTCTTTATTGTCATATTTGATTTAAAAAGAACAGTACTTAACATTTTTGGTACTTCTTAAACGTTTGGCCTAGTTGACAAGTTTAGGCCAAACTTTCTATCTATTTCTTATATGGTACCTTACGCTATGTGCTTACTCGGTTTCTAGTTTTGTTTTTTTTTTTTTTTTTTTTTTTTTTTTTTTTTTTTTTTTTTTTTATATTTCTGTAAAGATATTTATTTTATTGTATTATTATATAGATAATTATTTTATTAATATTTATTTCCTAGGAAAAAACTCGTGAGTTAAAAAACCTGGGTTACGTTCGTTGATTTTTTTGTTTTCTTATTGACTATAAAGACTACGAACTAATTAACTTATGGTTATATATGGTTTATTCATTTTTTTTTTTTTTTTTTTTTTTTTCCTTATATACTAGATAACGACTTAAAGGCTAGGAGACTACGAACTAATTAACAAGTTATGGTTATATGTATATGGTTTATTCATAGTTCTATTGCCCTTGGTTATACAACAGTCCATCGTTGGGGTTGATTGATTGGCTTTTCCTATGATAAAATATAAAATTATTTTGGGAGTTGTATATTATTTCTTTTTCTTTCAAATCGTTAATGTGGTTTATGGCTGGGGTTTATTGGGGTTATTGCCATTTGTGTATATTTTTGGGATATAATTACGAGCATTTTTGTTTAAGTGGTTTTTGTGTGGACCTTTGAAAATGCATCCGATACTTTTTTCAGTGTTGATTTTTAGACGCCATTTTCTAAAGTAAGTATATACGCCATTTTCTAAAGTATATACTGAGCTGGTCTAAGAATTTGTTTAGATTTCTCTCAGCGGTGGTCATCCATGCATTGGATGATAATATTAACATGTCGTCTGCATATATTAGTGGTTGAATATTCGCTGTTATTCTTGCGTTCGGACTAGGCGTATAGTCGGGTATGTCTGCGAGGTATATGTTGTACAGGATTGGGGCTAGTAGCGAGCCTTGTGGGACTCCTGCCGTTATCTCTCTTATGAGGGAGTTTTCTGCTCCATCTGGGCTGGTTACATAAAATGTTCGGGATGTTAAGTAACTGTTTATTATGCGCGTTATATTGTCGTTGAAATTGAACGTGTTCGCCATTTTAAAAATTAGTCCGTTTGTCCAGACTGTATCGAATGCTTTTTCGATGTCTAGGGCGCATGCTATTGTTGCTTGTTTTTTCATTAGGTTATCGTATATAAATGTATTTGTTGCCGCTAATGAATTGTTTATAGAGAGGTGTTCTCTGAAGCCAAATTGGCACGGTTTTAATATTTGGTTATTGTCTAGGTGTTTTTTGATTTGCTGTATTAGCATTTTTTCAAATAGTAGGCTGATAGCGGACAGTATAATTTTTTCATTTTGTTTACTTAAGGTGTCCTTAATTAATTTGAGGTCACTTAGTAATAAAGGGTTCTGCGAACGTTTGTTTTCCTGGATTTTTTTCTGGATCTGATATCATTTGCTGTTATTTTCAATGGATATTTTTTGATTATTTTTTATCACAATTTGGCAGTTTAAAAGGGGTTTCATTTTAATTATTGATTTTATTATTGATATTTCCTTTAAGTGAACCCTGTTATCACAATCTTTTTTTTTTAAAGGGCTCAATTATATTTGTAAATCGTTATTTGCC
The DNA here is from genome assembly GCA_030914345.1 of Drosophila koepferae. Lineage (NCBI taxonomy): Eukaryota > Metazoa > Arthropoda > Insecta > Diptera > Drosophilidae > Drosophila > Drosophila koepferae. The sequence goes on from JAUESR010000200.1 coordinate 1,547,683, forward strand.
TTGCCTAGGTCTGATTTTATTTCTTCTTGCTTGAAGCATGGAGGAGGTAATTTTTTGATGATCACATTGTATGGTTTGATGAATATTGGAGAATATTTTGTTGGAATTATTTGTACGTTAGTTAAATCGTGTAAATGAAACATACTGAGCAAAAATTTTATTTATTATATTGAATTTTTATTGATCTTTCATGAGGGTTGGTTGTAACATAAGTTCTAGTCTTTTGGATGGGGCGTTAGTTTACTTTTATTACTTGGATCTTTTTGATTGTAACTAATTTTAGGTCGGAGTTGTTTACTTTGGTGAATTAAAGTCGAATGTGTAAACTGTAATGAGTATGCCACAACTAGAGTGTTATTTATTATTCTTGTTTTGGGGATTCTGTATTTTGAATAACGAAGAAAACTTTTTTTGTTTAATATTTTGTTTAAGACAGTTGAGCTTTATTAATATTTTTGTTTGGTAATTTACTTGATTATTTCTTTGATCAGCTGTTTATTTAGCATTGATATTTTAACTGGGCATCCTTTTTTTTATGACTGCCTTTATTTTTTTATGGGGTATTTGTTCATTTTACACATCTGTCACGTTGCAATCCATATCATTGGCATTGATGAATTCTATCCTTTATTATTAGCGGCTCTAATGTTATTCAGCAATTTAAGTGTTTTTGTTTTGAATATTGACTTTATTGTTGGTATTTCAATTTTCAACTAGAAAATAACCATTGCAATTCACCCGAATTGTGGATTTTTTGTGAGTTTATCAACAACATAAAATATAATTTTTTTTTCATACACACCAAGCTCATTGAAACCATTCAATATAATCATAAAAAACCTTAAGAATATTATAAAAACTTATTAAAGTGATCCATTTAAAATTGCAAAACTAAATAAAATACAAACTAAAAAAATAATAAGCCAAACAAATAATCATAATGAAATGTAAAATAAAGCCAATCAATCCATCAAATATTAAAGTTTCCAAAAAAGACATAATTTTTACATACTAGAAATAGTATTGATCGAAAGAAAATCAGAAACATAATTCAAAAAAGCATTTAAGAAAAAATTAATTTTAATATTCATGCTTACAATAAGTTACTTTAATAATCTCAAAAATAGAAAAATATTTTGCAAAACAGATAACGACGCAATATTTGGACACTTGTATATAATGTAAACCAATAAAACAATAATCAAATGCTAAATGTAACATACTTCAATCGTATATTTTAATATCCCAATATTAACTAATTTATAAGCGAAACACATACAAAAATGTACTAGTCCCAAAACATATATATATCACAATATCAATATTAATTAATCTATAATTAAAATATAATTATTTATTTTTAAGAACATGCACACAAAAACCAATATCAATATGTACCAACATCAATATATTCCAATATCAGAAAAGAATATTTTTAATCTCAATCAGATATATTTCTGCGAATATATACAAAACAAAATCGTCTAGCAAATAAACAATCGAAGCCTTAAAAACAATTTAATTAAAATAAATAATGAACTGAGAGACAAGTAAAGTTAGCTTGTATTTGTCAAACAAGTCTAGACTAGTAATCAATACCATGTGTATACAAACAAATTGTGACAATAAAAAATCAAATCAAATCAACTCAACTCAATTATTATGTTTTAAACGGTGATGTGTAAGAACTGTGAGACAAAGAAATAAATGGCTCATACAAAGCAGACTCGATTGCAGGCAAGACTCCTCGTAAACAGTTGGCTACTCGTAAAAGTGTGTCAACTACGGGTGGCGTGAAGAAACCTCATCGCTATCGCCCTGGCACTGTTGCTCTGCGTGAAATACGTCGCTACAAGAAGAGCATAGAATCTTAAGTTGCCGTTCCAGCGTTTAGTGCGTAAAATCACTCAGGATTTCGTTTCCAGAGCTCAGCTGTGATGGCTCTGCAAGAAGCTAGCGAAGCCTACTTGGTTGGTCTATTTGAAGATACAAACTTGTGCGCCATCCATGCTAAGCGTGTCACCATCATGCCCAAGGACATTCAATTGGCCCGGCGTATCCGTGGCGAGCGCGCTTAAATTGCTTCGCTATAAAGCCTTGTATATATTGCAAACTACATCAAACAAATCGGTCCTTTTCAGGACCACAATATTTATAACAAGGAGATTCCTATTTTCACAACCACAACAACTATTTTTCATTTTAAGTTTTGAGATAATGTAAAAATAAATCAATCGACTACAAATAAATAATTGAAGTTACAAGAGAATTACAAATTTATTTCTGGGGTAAATTTATATATATAATTTTAATTTGAAATATATATAATTTTTCTTTCTGTTATAAAATTATTTATTATTGTGGATAATAATCAATTTATGATATAAAGTTTAACGCTGAAGTATTTCTTGGTTCGAAATAAGTATATTGGTCGAATTTGACTATAGATTTAAAGTTTTTATAAAAATATTTACTACTAAGTATAAGATTATATTAGTAATTTTTATTTAAACCTTTTCTATATCTCGTGAATTCTTGTTATTAAAAGAAAATTATTTAAATGGAAATACATATAATTTAGCACTGAAGTATGTATTTCTTGGTACAAGATGCTGTATCTCGAATGTGATTTTAATTAAATATGATTTAAATGGTTTGAAATGAATGTATGTTTGATATAAGTGAAGAAAATAAAACATTTCTCTTCTATTATGTTTATTATTATACATATGTACATATATTTAATGTTCAAGAGTAGATTTTAAGTTTCAAAACCATTTTTGTATTGCGTTGACACAAATGCATGGCTATTTTTGATAGTAAAGGTTTAGTTGAAATCAGATTTAATACACAAAATTATATGGTATGTTCATATGAATAGTTGCATCTAAATAAAAAAATAATGAATTATTGCCTTTCAACATAAAAGATTAATATTTGCATTGTTATTTATTTAAAAATGTATTTTTTCCAAGATAACTAATTTTGCTATCATACAAAGTCAAACTTTGAGGGTACATAAAAAATAATGAAACCGTAAAAAAGTAATTAAAAACGTATTATTCAAAATTTTCAAACATTTAAGAATCTATTCATATATATATTTAGTTTGAATACCAAACGTAAACTGTTCAAAATGACAAATCAATAAAATGATAATTGTAATCTTTTACTTATTGTACCTTCATGGCACAAACATTCTTGTCTAGCCTTCCTCCTCGATTCTCATTCAAACGGGTGACCAAATTCAATCGCACAGCTGGTGAATTTCGAATAAACAAACACGTTTTGTTTTATTTCATTTGTTGTATCAGTGAAGAGTTAAGTGAAGAAAAATAATGTCTGATTCCGCAGTTGCAGCATCCGCGTCCCCGGTGACTCAAGCAGTTTCAGCTGAGAAGAAGGTGGCAACTAAAAAATCAGCATCTGCATCTGCATCTGCATCTGCATCCGCATCGAAGGTGAAGAAAACAGCGGCTCCTCCAACACACCCACCAACTCAGCAGATGGTGGATGCATCGATAAAAAATCTGAAGGAACGTGGAGGTTCTTCTCTTTTGGCTATTAAGAAATATATCAGCGCCACTTACAAGTGCGATGCCCAAAAACTAGCTCCGTTCATTAAGAAGTACCTGAAGAATTCAGTTGCGAATGGAAAGTTGATCCAAACAAAAGGCAAAGGTGCATCTGGTTCGTTTAAGCTGTCTGCGTCCTCCAAGAAGGAGCCCAAGCCAAAGGTATCCTCTATCGAGAAGAAATCTAAGAAGGTAACTTCATCGGCAGCTGCTAAAAAGAAAAGTGTATCTGCCACCAAAAATGTAAAAGATGCCGCTGATAAGAAAGTATCAAAGGCTGTGGTGACCAAAAAGAGTACCGACAAAAAGAAAGCAGAGAAGGCAAAGGCAAAAGATGCAAAGAAAGTAGGAACCATTAAAGCGAAGCCCACAACAGCAAAGGCAAAGTCAAGCGCTGCAAAGCCGAAAACTCCGAAGCCTAAGACTACAACTGCTAAGCCTAAAAAGGTTGTCTCGGCAGCATCACCGAAAAAAGCTGCTGTGAAGAAGCCAAAAGCAAAAACTGCGTCTGCAACAAAGAAATAATTTCACATTTCACATCGAAATGTACTCGGCAGAGTATAAACGAATTTCAAAACTATGAAATTTGCAATTAAACAAAGTCCTTTTCAGGACTACTATTACATATTTCCAAGAGAAAAAATATTTTCGTAAACGTACATTAGTTTGTTGTCTTCACAAATGAAAATATATGAAATGAAATTAAATAAAAATAAGAAAGAAGGAAAAGAAACGAAGGTTCTAGTCGAGGCGGCTCGACTACGAGATCCCCTGAACTCTGCAAAAAAGTGATACTCTTCTTCTTTACGCGCACGCTCTGCTAACCGCGCAGTTGCTGTCGTGGCTGAACTTTGGACGCTCATAACTCCATTTCTAGATGGACTATCTTTATGAAATTATGAAAAATTTCAAAGTAGATTAAGAGTATCTAAATCTATCTATATGCCAAATTGCAAGTCTCTAGTATTTGAAATGCATTTTTTTCAAATTGTGGGCGAAGGGGGAATTCGGAAACGAATTTTCGACAACAAAATAAACTCGTACTGCGTAGCTAACATACGCATGTTCATGTGCAATTTCAGCTCTCTAGCTTTTGTAGTTTTCGAAATCTCGACGTTCATACGGACGGACGGACGGACGGACGGACGGACGGACGGACGGACAGACAGACGGACAGGGCTCAATCAACTTATTTTTTTATGCTGATCAAGAATATATATACTTTATGGGGTCTGCGACTTCTCCTTCTGCCTGTTGCATACATTTTCACAAAACCATTATACCCTGAATTCCCATTTTCAATGGGTTCAGGGTATAATTATATGCATGATGTTTTCTTCTGTTTACTTAAAATAACTTTTAGCTAGAAAATTGAGAGTTTGGAGTAATATCGTAATTTAATAAATTGACTTATTTGATGGCAGCAAGAGGACAAAGCAAGTTGTATGTTTTATTAAAATAAAAATGAATGTAAATATTTCATATTCTTTGGACAAAATTTGTGGCCCTGAAAAGGGCCTTTTGCTTTTGCTTTTGCTTCTGATGTTCTGCATACATCGAGCTATGATTTACTTGGAGCTAGTGTACTTGGTAACTGCCTTTGTTCCTTCACTGACAGCGTGCTTGGCCAACTCTCCGGGCAACAGAAGACGGACTGCAGTTTGGATTTCCCGACTGGTAATCGTTGAACGTTTGTTGTAGTGGGCCAAACGAGAGGCCTCAGCAGCAATTCGCTCAAAAATGTCGTTCACAAAGCTGTTCATGATGCTCATTGCTTTCGACGAGATTCCAGTGTCAGGATGGACCTGCTTCAGCACTTTGTAGATATAGATGGCATAACTTTCCTTCCTCTTGCGCTTCTTCTTCTTATCATTCTTAGTAATGTTCTTTTGCGCCTTGCCAGCCTTCTTGGCTGCCTTTCCACTCGTTTTAGGCGGCATTATTATTATTACTCACTTAAACTCACTTCACAAATGTTCCCAATTTGACAGAAACACACAAATCGGTTGATGTTTATGGGATATTTTCGAACAACGTTTTCATGTTTACGTATAATAAAACTCACCCTCTTTACCTGAAATAGTAGCTAGCTCAAAATTATAAATTGACGTTGATGTTGAAAATGTTTTGTATGGTATTGTAAATTCAATAGTTGTTTTCGTGGTGAAAAAGTGAGGAAAGAATATAAGAAATAATGTCTGGTCGTGGTAAAGGTGGAAAAGTGAAGGGAAAGGCAAAGTCGCGTTCAAATCGCGCCGGCCTACAGTTTCCCGTTGGTCGTATTCATCGTCTTCTTCGCAAGGGCAACTATGCCGAGCGTGTTGGTGCCGGTGCTCCAGTGTACTTGGCTGCTGTTATGGAATACTTGGCCGCTGAAGTTTTGGAGTTGGCTGGTAACGCAGCCCGCGACAACAAGAAGACCAGAATTATCCCTCGCCATCTGCAATTGGCCATCCGCAACGATGAGGAGTTGAATAAACTTCTCTCAGGCGTCACTATTGCTCAGGGCGGTGTGTTACCTAACATCCAAGCAGTATTGTTGCCCAAGAAGACCGAAAAGAAGGCTTAAATTACGAATTTTACACAAATCGAAACCAAACGTCCTTTTCAGGACGACCAAAAAATACGAAAGAGGTGCAATTTTTTCATATAAGTCTGAATAGAATTTATTTAATAAAAGTAAGCCATCCAAAAGTCGTTGGTGTTCTGTAGTCCACAGTGTACAGTCATCCATCCGTCCCTTAGTCATTTATGATCCACAGATGTAAAGAACAACTGAAATAGTGCTAGTCTGTGTCTGTACTCTGTAAATTACAATTATAAATCTACATATATTGCACTTCAAGAATATGTATATTCTTGATCAGGGTGACGAGAAAAGTTGATATAGCCATGTCCGTCTGTCCGTATGTTTCAACGCGTCGATTTCCGAAGATACAAAAGCTAGAGAGTTCATTATTTTTGTGATAGGTCCGTATATTGCACGCGCAGTACGAGTTTGTTTCAGAAATTCGATAACTTGTATATTTGTAAAGTTATCGATAAACGAATTATAGCTAGAGTCTTTGGAGTTAGAGTATCCAAGTCTTCTGTATATGTATATATAGATACTAATTTAATACAATTTCGGTTTTTGTCAGTCCCCACTTCGCCTCACCACCCCTAAATGTGGAAAAAAAATGCATTTCAAATGCTAGAGACATGCAGTTTGGTTTAGCATATAGATATGAATATCATAATCATAATTTGAAGATATCAATACGATTTTCCATCTAAAAACAGCAAAGCAGCGAGACAGCAAGACGTTTGCAATGCTTACACACACATGCATACACACATAAATGCCTACAAGCGTAGATCAGCGTCTATGTGTGCGCGTGGTTTTGCATGTACAGTTTCTTATGCGTGCAGAAACGAATCGAATAATTCTTGGAATATTATTCGTTCGAAGAGCTCAGGGGATTTCGTAGTCGAGCAGTCTCGACTACAGCTTTCTTACTTGTTTATTTTTAAATTAATTAAATTTAGAACTACTAAGAACTAAAGCAGTGGCTGGCTTTGTGCCTTTGACTTGGTTTTTAATATTTTATTCAAAATAAATAATCGTCATCTATTATTTTGTATAGTTTCCCCTTACATACATATTTCGTAGCTACTGTGTTAACTCAGTTAAGAACGAACATTGAAGTTGATATTTTGCAGCTCTTTTAAGGAGATGTGTTTGTGGTCCTGAAAAGGACCGATTGGTGCGAATTCAAGTTGCTTATTGTACTCGTTCTCTCTTAACCGCCAAAACCGTACAGGGTACGACCTTGCCTCTTCAATGCATAGACAACATCCATGGCTGTAACTGTCTTCCTTTTGGCATGTTCGGTGTATGTGACAGCATCGCGAATAACATTTTCCAAAAAGACTTTGAGAACGCCACGAGTTTCCTCATAGATAAGTCCAGAAATTCGCTTTACGCCACCACGACGAGCTAAACGACGGATAGCTGGCTTCGTAATACCCTGGATGTTATCACGCAACACTTTGCGATGACGCTTTGCACCTCCTTTACCCAAGCCTTTGCCACCTTTACCACGACCAGTCATTATTTCAATTTAATATTCACTTTACAAACGTCAGAAAGAAACTAACTTCTATGCAACGGCCACTTCTATTTATATAAAAAAACCAGAAAACACGACAGAGCACACAAATACTTCTGTCCCGCTCACACTCTACCCTTGCAAGTTGCAACATATCCAATAGCAGAGTAAGAGAGCAAGCTAGCAAGCGAGCAAGACATCTCTTTCTAACGCACCACCAGTTTTCTATATAAGCAATGTGTTCCCGGCGCTGCCGGTTATTCTACTTTTAGCAGTGATAGTGAATTGTGAGAATTGTAAGTGAAGAAAAAAGAAGAACAAAATGGCCCGTACAAAGCAGACCGCTCGTAAATCGACTGGAGGCAAGGCTCCTCGTAAACAGTTGGCTACTAAGGCAGCACGTAAAAGTGCGCCAGCTACTGGTGGCGTGAAGAAGCCTCATCGCTATCGCCCTGGCACAGTTGCTCTACGTGAAATTCGTCGCTACCAGAAGAGCACAGAATTGCTTATTCGCAAGTTGCCGTTCCAACGTTTGGTTCGTGAAATCGCTCAGGATTTCAAGACTGATCTTCGTTTCCAGAGCTCAGCTGTGATGGCTCTGCAGGAAGCTAGCGAAGCCTACTTGGTTGGTCTATTTGAAGATACAAACTTGTGCGCCATCCATGCTAAGCGTGTCACCATCATGCCCAAGGACATTCAATTGGCCCGGCGTATCCGTGGCGAGCGCGCTTAAATTGCTTCGCTATAAAGCCTTGTATATATTGCAAACTACATCAAACAAATCGGTCCTTTTCAGGACCACAATATTTATAACAAGGAGATTCCTATTTTCACAACCACAACAACTATTTTTCATTTTAAGTTTCCCGTTTTTCCCGTTATTTCCCGTTATCCCCCGTTATTTAGTTAGTAATCACCTAGTTATTAAGTTTTTAAGTAGTTATTAAGTTACCTTATAGTCAATAAGAAAACAAAAAAAATCAACAAACGTAACCCAGGTTTTTTAACTCACGAGTTTTTTCCTAGGAAATAAATATTAATAAAATAATTATCTATATAATAATACAATAAAATAAATATCTTTACAGAAATATAAAAAAAAGAAAACAAACAAAACTAGAAACCGAATAAGCACATAGCGTAAGGTACCATATAAGAAATAGATAGAAAGTTTGGCCTAAACTTGTCAACTAGGCCAAACGTTTAAGAAGTACCAAAAAAAATGTTAAGTACTGTTCTTTTTAAATCAAATATGACAATAAAGAAAGTTGCAAAAAAAAAAGTTGCTGCCGGTTATTCTACTTTTAGCAGTGATAGTGAATTGTGAGAATTGTAAGTGAAGAAAAAAAGGAGAACAAAATGGCCCGTACAAAGCAGACCGCTCGTAAATCGACTGGAGGCAAGGCTCCTCGTAAACAGTTGGCTACTAAGGCAGCACGTAAAAGTGCGCCAGCTACTGGTGGCGTGAAGAAGCCTCATCGCTATCGCCCTGGCACAGTTGCTCTACGTGAAATTCGTCGCTACCAGAAGAGCACAGAATTGCTTATTCGCAAGTTGCCGTTCCAACGTTTGGTTCGTGAAATCGCTCAGGATTTCAAGACTGATCTTCGTTTCCAGAGCTCAGCTGTGATGGCTCTGCAAGAAGCTAGCGAAGCCTACTTGGTTGGTCTATTTGAAGATACAAACTTGTGCGCCATCCATGCTAAGCGTGTCACCATCATGCCCAAGGACATTCAATTGGCCCGGCGTATCCGTGGCGAGCGCGCTTAAATTGCTTCGCTATAAAGCCTTGTATATATTGCAAACTACATCAAACAAATCGGTCCTTTTCAGGACCACAATATTTATAACAAGGAGATTCCTATTTTCACAACCACAACAACTATTTTTTCATTTTAAGTTTTGAGATAATGTAAAAATAAATCAATCGACTACAAATAAAATATAGACTTTTATTTTTATATTCTTATAATTGAAGTTACAAGAGAATTACAAATTTATTTCTGGGGTAAATTTATATATATAATTTTAATTTGAAATATATATAATTTTTCTTTCTGTTATAAAATTATTTATTATTGTGGATAATAATCAATTTATGATATAAAGTTTAACGCTGAAGTATTTCTTGGTTCGAAATAAGTATATTGGTCGAATTTGACTATAGATTTAAAGTTTTTATAAAAAATATTTACTACTAAGTATAAGATTATATTAGTAATTTTTATTTAAACCTTTTCTATATCTCGTGAATTCTTGTTATTAAAAGAAAATTATTTAAATGGAAATTCATATAATTTAGCACTGAAGTATGTATTTCTTGGTACAAGATGCTGTATCTCGAATGTGATTTTAATTAAATATGATTTAAATGGTTTGAAATGAATGTATGTTTGATATAAGTGAAGAAAATAAAACATTTCTCTTCTATTATGTTTATTATTATACATATGTACATATATTTAATGTTCAAGAGTAGATTTTAAGTTTCAAAACCATTTTTGTATTGCGTTGACACAAATGCATGGCTATTTTTGATAGTAAAGGTTTAGTTGAAATCAGATTTAATACACAAAATTATATGGTATGTTCATATGAATAGTTGCATCTAAATAAAAAAATAATGAATTATTGCCTTTCAACATAAAAGATTAATATTTGCATTGTTATTTATTTAAAAATGTATTTTTTCCAAGATAACTAATTTTGCTATCATACAAAGTCAAACTTTGAGGGTACATAAAAAATAATGAAACCGTAAAAAAGTAATTAAAAACGTATTTTTCAAAATTTTCAAACATTTAAGAATCTATTCATATATATATTTAGTTTGAATACCAAACGTAAACTGTTCAAAATGACAAATCAATAAAATGATAATTGTAATCTTTTACTTATTGTACCTTCATGGCACAAACATTCTTGTCTAGCCTTCCTCCTCGATTCTCATTCAAACGGGTGACCAAATTCAATCGCACAGCTGGTGAATTTCGAATAAACAAACACGTTTTGTTGTTTCATTTGTTGTATCAGTGAAGAGTTAAGTGAAGAAAAATAATGTCTGATTCCGCAGTTGCAGCATCCGCGTCCCCGGTGACTCAAGCAGTTTCAGCTGAGAAGAAGGTGGCAACTAAAAAATCAGCATCAGCATCTGCATCTGCATCTGCATCCGCATCGAAGGTGAAGAAAACAGCGGCTCCTCCAACACACCCACCAACTCAGCAGATGGTGGATGCATCGATAAAAAATCTGAAGGAACGTGGAGGTTCTTCCCTTTTGGCTATTAAGAAATATATCAGCGCCACTTACAAGTGCGATGCCCAAAAACTAGCTCCGTTCATTAAGAAGTACCTGAAGAATTCAGTTGCGAATGGAAAGTTGATCCAAACAAAAGGCAAAGGTGCATCTGGTTCGTTTAAGCTGTCTGCGTCCTCCAAGAAGGAGCCCAAGCCAAAGGTGTCCTCTATCGAGAAGAAATCTAAGAAGGTAACTTCATCGGCAGCTGCTAAAAAGAAAAGTGTATCTGCCACCAAAAAAGTAAAAGATGCCGCTGATAAGAAAATATCAAAGGCTGTGGTGACCAAAAAGAGTACCGACAAAAAAAAAGCAGAGAAGGCAAAGGCAAAAGATGCAAAGAAAGTAGGAACCATTAAAGCGAAGCCCACAACAGCAAAGGCAAAGTCAAGCGCTGCAAAGCCGAAAACTCCGAAGCCTAAGACTACAACTGCTAAGCCTAACAAGTAAGAAAACTCTAGTCGAGAGTGCTCGACTAGATAATACCCTGAACCCAATGTTTATAAAATAAAATAATAATCTGTACTGTGATGGCAATCGCAAGTAACAGACTAATCGTTTTACAGAACACAATTGAAGTTTCAGTGATGGATAATGTCTAAAATCTGTTAAACATGTTCCTTTAGTTATTGCACCCACATAAATGAATGATAATCAATCAGACAATTACTATTTATCACCATAGCTTGAGAATACAGATATTTTTAATATCATTACTCAATAGTGATGATACTTTAACTTATTATATTGTATAAATCAGAAAGTATAGATAAGAATGTAGCGTGTTACGTTCAAAATGTACATATGTATGTACATGTATATATACATATGTGTGTATGCATTGCCACAAAAATAATAATAGATGGCGCTTATATTAGTTGAAATTCGAAAAATTTTATATTATTAAATATCATTAAAAATAGAGCCAACAAATAGACGTTCCTCGATTAACACGCATCACCTTAATTAACACAGACACTTCATAATTGTAAAAGAAATATATCAATGCCACTCGAAACTGTAATAGCCATAATAAATAAGTTCACTGCTAAAGCGCCATCTAGCAAGTTTAAATTCTTAGACCATGCTAGGCTAGTTTTGTGTATACATATGTGTGCATACATATAGGAAAACTCTTACCGCAGATGTCACGTGCTTTTGTTATTTGGGCAAACTTTCTGTTCATTATTTTCTGTTGACTTAACGGAATAAAATATAATTGAAACAAAAACACTTTCAGAAATTATGCTATTAAATATTTGAAATTTTTGAAAAAAAAAACGCGCTTATTCACAATTAGTTAAACTAGCAACTGACTTTCAAAGATACATATCAAATACAAAAGAATAAATAATAATACAAATATATATACATATATATATAAAGAAATTAAGAAAGGCTGAAGCGGGAATAGAACCTGCGACACCTACATTCGTTTCATCTGTCTAGCCATCTACACCACGGCTCACTTAAACGACAGAGTAGCGAAAACGAATGAAATTCGCCATATACGAAAAAAAAACTAAAGCAGTGGCTGAAAATACAAATACAATTCAAAGACAATTCTAACGCAATTCAAAAACAATTGTGATTCTTAGAATATGCACGCATGACAACATAGAAAACGGCCCAAGATTTTTTGTGTGTATATGTGCACACGCATACGAAAATTGATTTGCATTGCTCAACGGTGCTTTTTAAAATATATAATGGAATGTAATGAGAGTTCAGCATATGATCTACATATTCTATTTATTATTTTACATTTTTTTTTAGAAATCATAACTCTTTTACAATTAGCTTTACATGCACATATGTATATGTACATACATATGTATGTATGTACGATTGCAGCCACACCCTGATCTACGCTTGCACACATACATATACATACATACATACATACATACATTTGTATGTACATATGTATGTATGTGCGCCCGCAATGCGTCTTGCTGTGTCGCTGCCGTGCTTGCTGCGCCACATGGGTTTTGATGAGAAAACTTTAAAGACTAATAATTCTGTTTCTAGATGGACAATCGTATTGATATGTTCAGATTAAGATTAGGATATTCATATCTATATGCCAAACCAAACTGCATGTCTCTAGTATTTGAAATGCATTTTTTACACATTTGGGGATGTGGGGGCGTATTGGTGACCGGAATCCAAAATCTGACAAAAACCGAAATTGTATTAAATTAGTATCTATATATACGCAGAAGACTTGGTCTCTAACTCTAAAGATGAATTTGCTAGAATTTTATAACTGGTCCCCGATAAATTCATTTATCGATAACTTTGCAAATATACAAGTTATCGAATTTCTGAAACAAACTCGTACTGCGCGCGCAATATACGGACCTAACACAAAAAGAATGAACTCTCTAGCTTTTGTATCTTCGGAAATCGACGCGTTCAAACATACGGACAGACAGACAGACGGACAGACGGACAGACGGACAGACGGACATGGCTATATCAACTTTTCTCGTCACCCTGATCAAGAATATATATACTTTATGGGGTCTGCCACGCCTCCTTCTGCCTGTTACATACTTTTAACAAAACCATTATACCCTGATTTCCCATTTTCAATGGGTTCAGGGTATAAAAAGGTTGTCTCGGCAGCATCACCGAAAAAAGCTGCTGTGAAGAAGCCAAAAGCAAAAACTGCGTCTGCAACAAAGAAATAATTTCACATTTCACATCGAAATGTACTCGGCAGAGTATAAACGAATTTCAAAACTATGAAATTTGCAATTAAACAAAGTCCTTTTCAGGACTACTATTACATATTTCCAAGAGAAAAAATATTTTCGTAAACGTACATTAGTTTGTTGTCTTCACAAATGAAAATATATGAAATGAAATTAAATAAAAATAAGAAAGAAGGAAAAGAAACGAAGGTTCTAGTCGAGGCGGCTCGACTACGAGATCCCCTGAACTCTGCAAAAAAGTGATACTCTTCTTCTTTACGCGCACGCTCTGCTAACCGCGCAGTTGCTGTCGTGGCTGAACTTTGGACGCTCATAACTCCATTTCTAGATGGACTATCTTTATGAAATTATTTCAAAGTAGATTAAGAGTATCTAAATCTATCTATATGCCAAATTGCAAGTCTCTAGTATTTGAAATGCATTTTTTTCAAATTGTGGGCGAAGGGAGAATTCGGAAACGAATTTTCGACAACAAAATAAACTCGTACTGCGTAGCTAACATACGCATGTTCATGTGAAATTTCAGCTCTCTAGCTTTTGTAGTTTCCGAAATCTCGACGTTCATACGGACGGACGGACGGACAGACGGACAGGGCTCAATCAACTTATTTTTTTATGCTGATCAAGAATATATATACTTTATGGGGTCTGCGACTTCTCCTTCTGCCTGTTACATACATTTCCACAAAACCATTATACCCTGAATTCCCATTTTCAATGGGTTCAGGGTATAATTATATGCATGATGTTTTCTTCTGTTTACTTAAAATAACTTTTAGCTATGTATACGATTTTATGATCAAATCCATAGAAGAAAATTGAGAGTTTAGAGTAATATCGTAATTTAATAAATTGACTTATTTGATGGCAGCAAGAGGACAAAGCAAGTTGTATGTTTTATTAAAATAAAAATGAATGTAAATATTTCATATTCTTTGGACAAAATTTGTGGCCCTGAAAAGGGCCTTTTGCTTTTGCTTTTGCTTCTGATGTTCTGCATACATCGAGCTATGATTTACTTGGAGCTAGTGTACTTGGTAACTGCCTTTGTTCTTTCACTGACAGCGTGCTTGGCCAACTCTCCGGGCAACAGAAGACGGACTGCAGTTTGGATTTCCCGACTGGTAATCGTTGAACGTTTGTTGTAGTGGGCCAAACGAGAGGCCTCAGCAGCAATTCGCTCAAAATGTCGTTCACAAAGCTGTTCATGATGCTCATTGCTTTCGACGAGATTCCAGTGTCAGGATGGACCTGCTTCAGCACTTTGTAGATATAGATGGCATAACTTTCCTTCCTCTTGCGCTTCTTCTTCTTATCATTCTTAGTAATGTTCTTTTGCGCCTTGCCAGCCTTCTTGGCTGCCTTTCCACTCGTTTTAGGCGGCATTATTATTATTACTCAAGTTCACTTAAACTCACTTCACAAATGTTCCCAATTTGACAGAAACACACTTTTTCTTTTTTTTTTTTTTTTTTCTTTATTGTCATATTTGATATAAAAAGAACAGTACTTAACATTTTTGGTACTTCTTAAATGTTTGGCCTAGTTGACAAGTTTAGGCCAAACTTTGTATCTATTTCTTATATGGTACCTTACGCTATGTGCTTATTTGGTTTCTAGTTTTGTTTGTTTTCTTTTTTTTTTTTATATTCCTGTAAAGATAATTATTTTATTGTATTATTATATAGATAATTAATTATTTTTTTTTTATTTCCTAGGAAAAAACTCGTGAGTTAAAATAAAACCTGGATTACGTTCATTGATTTTTTGTTTTGTTTTCTTATTGACTATAAAATGACTTAAAAACTACTTAAAAACTTAACAACTAGGTGATTACTAACTAAATAACGGGGGATAACGGGGGATAACGGGAGATAACTGAAGTGGAGAAAGGAAAAATTAGTAATATAAATAAAAATATAAGTATAAAAAAGGTATATGTTTATGTTGGGGAATTATTTAAATTGAGTTCATGTGTTAGTGTTAGTCTATTGTCTTGTGTTGTAAACTAGTCCATCATTTCGATTGATGGATCTATGTTTTCTATGGTAGAATTATTAGCCTTGTGTATTGTAGATTATGCCCCTATTCTTTAATTCGTCTATATGGTTTAGCATGTTATGATGCGGTTCCCATCTTATTGGGATTGGTGCCTGCTGGACGCTATCTTTGACCAGTTGGTTTGTGCTTGACTTGCTACGCTCAGTAAATTTTTCTAGAATGCCAAAATTGTGCACGTCTATTCTTTTGATTTTGCTCAATCTATATAATCTGGTATTGGATATATGGTTATAAGAGCCTGGCGTGTATGCGTTCCTTCTTCCTATTGTTTCTCGTAGTAGTTTTCTTTCATATAGCCTTATTTTTTCCATTTGAATGGATTTTATGTTGAACCATGCTGCAAAGCCATTAGCTAGGATGGGTTGTATTAGTTTTTTGTATGCCAGTGTTCGAATTTTTGTTAGATGTGGGTTTGTCTGCGAAGACTCTGGTGCTGGGTTAAATATATGCGCTATTGTATGTTTTTGTTTTTTTGCTTTTTGGAGCATGTTTTCAATGTGTTTCTGAAATGTTAATTTGGTATCGTATGTTACGCCTAGGTATTTTAACTCTTGGGACGTTTCGATTTCTGTATTGTTTATGTATATTTTTGGGGTGAAGTGTCGTGTGTTTTTATAT
The DNA here is from genome assembly GCA_030914345.1 of Drosophila koepferae. Taxonomy (NCBI): domain Eukaryota; kingdom Metazoa; phylum Arthropoda; class Insecta; order Diptera; family Drosophilidae; genus Drosophila; species Drosophila koepferae. The sequence continues at coordinate 1,564,042 of JAUESR010000200.1, forward strand.
AGATTTGTTAGTTTTGGACCTTTGAATATGCATGCAGTGCTTTTGTTAATATCTGTTTTTATTTTCCATTTTTTGAAGTAGTCAGAAATTTGGTTTAGATAGTTGTTAAGGTTTATTTCAGCTGTAGCTGCCCACGCATTGGATGATAATATCAGGATATCGTCTGCATAGATTAACGGTTGGATGTTTGCTGTTAAGTTTATGTTGTTTATGTATTTTGGGATGTCTGCTATAAATATGTTATATAAAATTGGAGCCAGTAATGACCCTTGTGGTACTCCTGCACTTATTGTCCGTATTAGTGAATTTTCTGTGGTGTTTGGGTCAGTCACATAAAATGTGCGTGCTTTTAGGTAGCTGTGTATGGTGCATGTTAAGTTTTTGTTAATGTTGTGGATATATGCCATTTTATAGATTAGTCCATTCGTCCACACTGTGTCGAATGCTTTTTCTATATCTAAGGCACAAGCTATTGTTGCTTGCTTTTTTATTAGATTATTGAGTATGAAGGCACTTGCTATGGCTAATGAGTTGTTTGTGGATAGGCCCTCTCTAAAGCCAATTTGAAAGGGTTTAAGTATTTGATTTCTATTTAATTATTTTTTGATTTGCTCTAGAAGCATCTTTTCGTATAGCATACTGACAGCGGATAATATTGAAATCGGTCTATAGTTTTGTAGTTTGTTTTGGTCCTGCTTAGGTTTAGGTATAGGAATGATCTTGCTGATTTTCCATGTAGTTGGAAAGTAGTTTATGTTGTAACAGTGATTGTAGAGGATTGCTAGTCTGTTGAGTACTAGTAGGTTGCAATGCTTTAGGAGGTAATTACTGGTTCCATCTGGGCCTATAGTTTTTTTTTATTATTCTTTTGTTTTAGCCATTCAATGAGTTGGTTTGCATTTGTAAAACCGTAATCTTCGGCTCCTGACCAGTTTCCTTCTGCGCTTTGCGTTGGACTAAAGTTTATGATCGGGTTTTGGGGTGTTAGTTTAAGAGCTTCTGAATCGATGTGTCTGGTGAAGGTGTGATTGTTGTTTATTGTTTCATTTTGCTTGTGTATTTGTTCAAATGACCAGGCTAGTGCGTTGATTTAATGAAATATTGTTTTTAGTGTGTTAGATACTGGGATGTCTATTTTATTCTGCTCTGTTGTTGTTAGCGTAATGTCATTGGTTAGTATTTGTTTGTTTTGGTATTTAGGATTTAGGGTTTTGATTTTTTTAATACTTATTTTACTTGGATTTATGTGCTTGAGTTTCTGGTGTATATACACCATGTTAGCTCTGTGGATTTGGTTTGATATTTCATTCCTAAGTTGTAGCATTAGGTGCCGGAGTTGTGTTCTTTCTGTGGCGGATAGTGTTAGTTGGTGTCTAAGTATGTTTTTTCTAAGGTTGTTTTTGTGTTTTATGAGGGCTATGCATTGAGCACTTAACTTTATTGCATTATTAGGTTTAGTGGGAGTTGTGATTATTTTTGGTATTGCATTTGGCGAGTTTATTGCTTTATCAAAGGCCGAGTTTAGTTTATTGATGTGCATGTCTATTTGGGTTGAGTTTATGTTATTATGTTTTTGTATTGGATCTAGATTTTGTAATATTATTCTGTTCCATATTATAGTGTTTATTTTATCGTAATTGTGGGTTATTTTTTTATCACGGAGTAGGCATTGTCCTATTTGGATATTTATTTGTATTCCCATGTGGTCAGAGGGGAAGTCTTTTATGATGTGGGCTGTATTAGCTGGTGTTATCGGTAGGTCAGTAGTGCATATGAAGAGGTCTATGGATGCATGGATTGTGTTATTTGGCCTGGTGGGTTCTAATGTTGGGTGTAGGTTTAGATTTGGTTGATTTAGTAGCCAATTGTATAGTATTATACCATCGTTGTTCTTGTGGCGTGGGTTGTGGTTGGGGATATGCCAGCTTGGGTGCTTGGCATTTAGATCTCCTCCTATTATTATTTTGTCATTTTCTCTACTTAGAGTGTCCTTAATTGTTTGTAGGTCGCTAAGTAGTAGAGGGCTTCTTGGTCTTTTGTACAGGGAGGCTATTATTAGATGATGTTGCATGCTTTTCCTGTCTTATAAATTGGTAGTTAGTAAGGTTTGGGTATGTTTCTGCTGTGCTCTGCGATAAGCATGGTAAGGGGCCTATGCTTATTTAGGAATAGATTTAGTTCGTGCTTTTTATATTGAGAGACTAGGGAGTTAACGTTTTGGAAAATGATTTTGTTAGTCATTATTGGGCTATGTCAAATAAGAATTCAAGTAATATTGTTTGTTTTATTGCCTTTGTTTCAGTGTCGTTTGCTGTTGCGTTTAGTGGGTATTTCTTGATTATTTTTCGCATTATGTTTATGCAGTTGCCTATGTCTTTGCCAAATATATCTTGGATGTCATTGTTAATTTCTTTTAGTGTTAGAGTGGGGGGTTGATTGAGTTTGTTAGCCATGTGCTCTCGTTGTTTAGAGTTTGTTATTTTTATGTTTTTTAGTAGTGAGTGTGCGGGATTCTTGCTTTGTGTATTTGCTGTTTTGAGTAGGTTTGCAGATTTAAGGTTTGGTTGAATTTTCCTATTTATGACTGTTGTTGCCTTAGTTATATTTAAATATTTAGCTTTTGATTTTGATTATTTACTTTACTTTGCACCCTATTTTGTATGGAAATTCTAACTGGACAGATCTTGGTATTGTGTGATTGCCTTTACAATTTATACATTCAACTTTGCTTTCAGGGTTTTCCTTACTGACTGCACAGTTGCCTGGTGTGTGGTAACTTGTGCATTTTATGCATTTTATGCAGCAGTATGGCATTTTGCAGTTAGTTCCAACATAACCGTACCTCTGACAATTGTGACATTGGTGTATTTTGTCTCTTAGTGTTAGTGGTTCTATTGTAATTCAACAGTTAAGTAATGTTTTTGTTTTAAATATTTCATTAACATTTAGTGATTTCTTTAATTGAATAAGCCAGAAATTTATTTTAAACGGGTTGACTGACATTTTTTCCATTTATTCTAGAGCCGTTTTAACTTCTGTAAAGCATTCACGGGGTAATTTTTTAATTATCACGTTATATGGTTTAAGGACGTTTGGTGTATATGTATCGAATTTTTTTTTCTATTAATATTGCCTATATATTATTAAAGTTGTGTACGCTAACAAGAACTATGTTTTTATCACATTAAATTTAAATTGGTCTGACTTGAGTGGTTGCTTTCAGTAAACTTTCCAACTCCTTGAGTGTCGTGTATACTGTTATTGTAGGTATTTTATACTTATTGCTTATTTCTAAGTTATTGCCATTGTGGTGGTGGTGGTCGTCAGCTTCCATCGCGTCCTCCAGATTGGCTGCTTTGTGTGTTTTGGGTTGTAGTTTTTCTCCTTTTGTTGGTTGTGCTCCTTCCGGGTGAAGCGTTTAATGTCGGATAGTCGTCATCTTGCGTGTTGTCATCTTCGTCTTCCGCTTGGTAGAGCGGCGCAAATTTATTGTTCATTTTTTTATTTTTATTTTTTATTCACTCTCATTGTGTTGTTTTTGTTCTGTGTGATGTGACTGATTCATCATCAGTGTACGATTCTAGGTTTGACGAGGACGTAGACGAGTCTTGACGTTTATGTGGATCGCCATTCATTTCGGACTTAAATTGTTTATTATTGCTTTTGCATGTTTTTTCGTGGTTCTTATTTCATTTTTGTACACTTAAGTATTGCACTGGTATTTTTGACACTTTCGGTTGCAGCCTAGACAGTAGGCTTGCTCCGATTTTGTGCACTTTATTTGCTGTTTTCACTATTAGTTTTTTTCTCCTCGTGTCCATGTCATAATCGCTTTACTTGTTTTCGTTCGAGTTGCTTTTTAATTCACTTCGTTTTTCTTTTCTCTACAGTGTTCACAATTTGCGACTTTGCATTTCCCTTAACTTTTCCATATTTGCACGGCCAAAAATTTTTCTTATATTCTTTTTCACATTTTCACCACGAAAACAACTATTGAATTTACAATACCATTCAAAACATTTCAACATGTAAATTTATACTTTTGAAGCTAGCTACTATTTCATGTAAAGAGGATGAGTTTTATTGTACGTAACGTAATACTGTCAGAGCTTCAACATAATGCAAATTGAAATGCTTGAAACAATTGAACGAAAAGAAGCATAAAACAGCAGGTAGATTTTTTCAAGCTCAAGCAGTCGAGCCAAAGCTGGCAAGTTGTGAACATCATCAAGAGAAGAGTGAAAAGAGACATAGATACGAGGAGAAAAAGATCGGAAATAAGACGAAAAACAAAATGCACAAGAACAGCCTACAACAGCTAAAAAACACATGCTACAAAAATAAATATTTAAAGTGCGGAATGGAATATGAAAAACGTCGTGTTTGTTCTGTCTTCGTTAAGCGTGGAAGAGTATACCGACGATAAATACGACAATATTACTCTGCAAACAGATAATAACAATAACAATAATGATATGACAACAAATAAAAATGAATACCGGAAAATACTAGAAGAACTTGCATTCGTGAACAACAACTACGACAGCAGCAGTTACAAAAACAAAAGTGGGCCGTACAGAGCTTGTAAATTGACTGGATACAAGGCTTCTCCTACGCAGTTGGCTACTAAGGCAGCACGTAAAAGTGCGCCAGCTACTGGTGGCGTGAAGAAGCCTCATCGCTATCGCCCTGGCACGGTTGCTCTACGTGAAATTCGACGCTACCAGAAGAGCACAAAATTGCTTCTTCGCAAGTTGCCGTTCCAACGTTTGGTCCGTAAAATCGCTCAGGATTTCAAGACTGATCTTCGTTTCCAGAGCTCAGCTGTGATGGCTCTGCAGGATAGCTAGCGAAGCCTATTTTGAAGATACAAACTTGTGCGCCATCCATGCTAAGCGTGTCACCATCATGCCCAAAGACATTCAACTGGCACATTCAACTGACATCGGTCCTGTTAAGGACCACAATATTTATAACAAAGAGATTACTATTTTCATCACTGATAACCATTTTTCATTATCAGTTTTGAGATAATTTAAAAATATGGCAATCGACAGCAATATAGATTTGGCGTGCAAACTAATTATAATTTACAGGAGAATTATAAATTTATTTTTGGGATAGGTAAATTTCTTTGTACAAAAACAATATATATCAATTTAAAATTAATCACGAATATGAATAAATAAATATGTTATGTTTAAAGAAAAGCGAATATATATCATTTTTGATATTTTTTCTGTTTGTTAAAACATTTATTTTTGAGGACCATTTTTGTCACAAAACAAAAGTCTACAATCGATAACGATATCGCATCGATGGCATATCTGGTATTATTTAAACTTTTTTATTCTGCACTTTATTGGTATGAAATTTAGATGTGGTACTTTAATATTTTAAAAATAAATCTATTTTATTTAATTCATAAAATATATATTGGATTTTTCATGATATTGTAGTTTGCTTTACTCATTCTTAATCGTTTTTATAGTGCGAATTAGTTGGGTGGAAGCTCCTTTTGAAAAGAATTTAAACAGAAAAATTAACTAAAATAATAAATTACGAGTTTATATTCATTCTGGTCTGACTTTTTTTATTGACAATTTAAATTAAACCAAAAATTTGATTCAAATGTGAAAACGTATTCCTTTTCTTTTAACAAACTCAACTTTTTAAGTTATTCGTTTTATATATATTAATGTAGATGTAGATATACATACATAAATATGTATAAATAACAACACCAAAGCCGGCTTCGAAATCAATATGGGAGATATATCCGTAAAAATGTACTTATATGTTTAATGAAAATATTTACAGTCATTAGAAAAACATCGCATATACAAAGAATATGAGAATTTATAATGTAGCTAGCTAAAAATCGATCATGTTTGATATTTATTACCACAGATGCATTTATCTACATACACAATGCATAGTTTGTATTATACATTTATATTTTTTCTGGTGGTAGCATATTTGTATTAAAATGCAGGAGTTGTGGTCCTAGACCGTATGCACACACATCGAATTTTTGGAACGCTCACGCAAATAATAATGGTAATTAGAGTATATAACAAAAGAAAACAAACAAGGTAAACGAAATTCAAATATCGGGCCCTATGACTTAAAAGCTAATGACTGCACACTGAGGTGTTGTCAGTGCATGTCTTTCTATGCCCGCTCTACACACTTCCACACACTGTTGAGAGATTACCATTTGTTTATGGGTAAATTTGCAGTGTTTGTTTTTTGTCATGCTAGAAGTTAAATCCATTGTCAGGCAAATTGTGCGAATTAAACTCGTACTGTTGACTGCCAGCAACGGGTGCCACACGTGTATCCTCCTCCTCGTTTCCAAAGTATTGTTCAATAATATAGAATGATTTATGATAAATATCGCGATTTTCGTGTGCCTGTAGATATTCAATTTTGTCGAGACCTGTTAAAAGTTAAAAATAAAAACAAATCAACTATTATTTTGTTAAGTTCTAGAAAATCTGTTTTACATACCGCCACACTCCTCAATGGTTATTGCATAAGGATTTGGCCTCACTTGATACTTTTCTCCAGCTTTCAGAATGTTTTCAAGCGCATTCAAAGCTACCTGAACAATATCCGAATCGACTACAGTAAGAAAGTCGCACATTGGTGGCACACAGCCGACCTGTACTAAATAATTGATCTGTTCAGCAGTTCCACTACTGGTGGCATTCGTTATAGCCCAGGCTGCTTCCTTTCGTGTCTTAAAGTCAGCTGTTTGCATTATGGTCATAAGCTGAGGGAAAATGTTGGCATTAATGATCGCTTGAATTTGCTCGCGATTGCCAGCTGCTATATTTGAAATCGTCCAGCACGCTTCCTTCTTAATTGTTTCAGCCGTTGAGCATAGCAAAATACTAATGCACGGCAAGGCATTATAGCTCAATATCACTTGGGTTTGTTGATCATCACCGGTGACAATATTGCCAACAGCGCGAAGTGCCGCCGTACTCACGTTCTGTTGTGGATGCCTAAAAGTACGCAAATTTAGTTATAATCATAATATCTATTGACTTAACATACAGTAGCAAATCGACGAGACGCCGACAGACACCCGCATCAATCACTGCCTGAATTTTATCGTTTGGTCCATCAGATAGATAGCTAATGGCCCAGCATGTGTCGCTGAGCACGTCTGCATCAGTGTAGTCCAGTAAGCGCGCAAGTATGGGTAGACCATGTACAATTTTAGAGAAATCAGCCGGCGGATTTTTTCCACGGCATAAATTTGAAAGCGTCCAAACGGCATTTCGCACCATAGTAATACGGTCCGAAGTGCTCAGCACACTGTCGCAAAACCAAAACAAAAGTTATTAAATGAAAGGCGCTTCAATTAGATATAAGTACTTACTGCAATAGTGGCAATAAAATGCCAGAGTTAAGCAAATGATCACGGCATGACGGTGAATCGCCAGCTATATTGCCCAATGCCCAGACAGCCTGCTCCTGTACATCGTGATGGTCGCTGGATAGCAATTCAATGAATACGGGAACTGCACCTGAATCAATGACAATCTTTGTTTGATGCGAGGTACCCGATGCAATGTTTGTCAATGTCCAGGCAGCCTCGAATTGTAGAGTTGCATTTGAGTTGTTGCGCAAGAAATTCACAAATTGTGGCACAATGTTCTTCTCTATGACGTCTTCAATTGGGGGATTTGGATCACGGGAGAGTAACTTGCGAAACTTTTGTGTTGCTTCCAGCTGATCGCTCTCTTTATCGCTATAGAGCATTTGAATCATCTGTGCATCAATAATTGGCTGTTGGCCAGACGCCTCCAGCTGACCGGCTCCGGATTGCACACCGTCAACTGCCACACCTACACCCAGGCCCTGTCCGCTACTGTCTGCCATGTGCATGTCACTGCTGTGCAGCTGGACTTCGCCATTGCCGCTGCTGCCGGCGCTTGTGGTCGCCGGTGTTGAGTCCAGCACAACATTGCGACGCTTCGAGAGCTGCTGTTCACGTTTCGTTTTGCGCAACTGTATCCCAACCTCTTCGCGTCTGCGACGCATCTCTGTCGAGTCCAGAGCGACATTTTTATAGCGATGTTTGTGTGTGGTGGACATTTGATGTCGGTTGCTATTATTTCCGTGAAAGACTGAAAATAATGTTTTTCTATATCTATATATTTCTATGTAATGTTAACAGTTGACAATTTTTATTTATGTACTGTGGAGTTGGGATTATAAATACAAACTTACACACGAATCCTTTTCAATGTCTACTGGGACGACAAAATTAGCTTGTTAATTCAAAGGATTGCTTCGATTTATATGTATCACGCATGTTATACAATTGGAATATACTCATGTCATGCACGCATATACATATGAACAGAACCTCAATTATAGAGTATAGCTGAGTCGACCACTGCCACATTTACTTTTACTTGCAACTTTTTTTTACTTCACCCAGGGTTGCCAGCTTCGCAGTTAGGAGGGGGTGTTTACCGCAAGCTGGCTATATTGCAATGAAATGATGTTACTAACTGTTGCCCTTTAATATTTTATACATATACATATATGTAGTTTATGAGCACTATTCTATTTGCACAACAACAAACACTTTCACATTCTAATTATTAATACATACGAACATGCATATGCATATGCATAACGTGTGCGTATAAGTGTGTATGTGTGATTGAGCTTAGGTCAGCGTCAGCAAATGCTGCTTACTTTCGCACAATTTGTTGTGTATTACATTTGTCTGTAGTTCCTACACACTGATTTAAATAAGATCACGATTTGTTATCATTTTACCTGTCTTACTGCCAATTTGAAACGTCTATTTATAGCATAAAACACAAATGCAAATTCTTGTCACGATACGCCACACGTTTTTAGTTGGGCGTATAAGGTTGCCAGACTAAATTTATTGCACTACAGCTGATTGTTCAACTTACTAAGTCACGATATCGATATCAGAAACGCATTATTAAAAACAAATTGCGCCAACAATGAATACTTCCAAAAATCAACATACAAACAATGAAGTCGCTTTGCAGCAACAAAAACAGAAACATTTGCAACTCTTGCACGAATATAACAATCTTAAAGATGCCACTCAAACGGTGCTAGGAGCCTTAGCACAGGCGAAAGGATTACCCATTCGGGAGATGCATAAGATATACAACTTGCCAAATGGGAAATAATATATCCAAGCGAATGCAGTGAATTATGTATTTATTGTCAAAATAAAGATACATACAGATGCTTCTAAACAGCACCAATTCGTAAAAAATAGCTGGTCAGTAACTATTGGCATATTATTTATGATTTTACTTACAACTACAAAATGTTATTTGATGCTTTTATTGCATGCTGACAACTTCATCTGTCATATACATATGTATTATTATTATTATTGCGTTCATTGTCCAGCATGAAAATAATTTCGGCAACGTTCATTAAATGCCTTATAACTCCGTTCCTTAATTATATCTTCCACATTCAATTCCGCTTGCAACACCCTCAGCTGTCAGTAAAAATAAAAAGTTCCTTAGTACTACAAACATAATTTAAACTAAATTTTGACTACCTTGCGCTGCTCTGCCTTGAATTTGCAATCAATCTCCACATCGGTGGGCTGTGCTTCCCTCTGTTCGCGTAGATTCTTCAATGTTGCCGCTGATAAGGTTATGCAATTGCGTATGTTTGATTGCTGTCCGATCCGCGTTATGGAATCAAAGTATATTGGAGTTAAAGAAATATCCAGTATAGAAATATGTATGTATGTACTTACCCGTGTGAGATGTGACTGCTGCAGTTTAGAGTATAGGTCGCGGCATGTGCTCTCGCTATTCACTTGACCCTTGAATGATTCCGTGGGCAGTGCATTGAGAGCGTAAATAATTTTATCATCTACATCGCGCATCTTCTTTAGAGCCTCCTAATATCAATAGTATAACTTTTTTGAATGGATACAGCTCTGATATTGTGTATATCACTTACTTGAAAGCCCAAAAAGTCGAAGCATGAAACAGCCATTGAATATTAAAAATTGAATAATTATCAAATTAACAAAATAAAAAAAACAAAAATTAGCCGGCGCAATGTGCGTTTTAACAGAGTTGCCATACTGTTCAGGAATATATGGAATATCTGCATTGCCGATATATTTACCATTTTAAGATTCATTAATATACGACTGCCGGCTTTCTCATTAGCCTTTGCAGACTTTAGATTAAAGTTTGCTTTTAAAACTTTTGTTCACATTATAGGAAAATTGATATTTACATTAGCTATAATTAATCGATAGTTGCCTGTTAATAAGAATACAAAAGTTGCCATCTCTATGTAGACAAACTATTTAGCAGAAACAATAACAAATTTGTCCAATACAAAACCGAGAACGTTAGCTATGGCCACCAAGCACGAAGATATACGTGATAAAATTGAGAGTGGGATCTATAAACTAGCTACAAATGACAAAAGCACGCGTAGCACTGTTTGGCGTGTGTATCGGAAAATTGAAAAAGAGGACGGCAAAATATTAGAACACGTCTTGTATTGCACTGGGTGTAAAAATCTAATGTCATTTACACATAAATCAACTACAAATTTACGGCGCCACAAGTGTCATTTGCAATATTTAAAGAAACAGGTGTATTGCAATGGATATTCAGACGCAAACAGCTCAAAGGAATGGTTTAAAGAAGACGAAGGGGACATGTCAGTGGAAGATATTTTACTGGAAGCAGAGTCCGAACTCAAAGTGGACAACGAAGAGAGTACCGATGCACATGCAATGATTGATGAGGTGGACAAGAAACCTACATCAACGGATGTTGCCGCATTTATGGCTCTCCGAGGCGCTGGCGTCGGAACCGAGCCAAATGATGGTTGCGTGGACAATGGATCACAATTGCAACAACCTAAAAGCAACGATGATCCACTACATATTGGTGTTGCAAACATTCCAAACCAAAGTTCACGTCTTTCTGAAGCATTTGTGTCTCACGATGTGAGTGGGGCTGAGGAGTCCGCGATATACGCACAAACATGGTCATTGGAATACCGCAAGCTTACCGAAGATCAAAAGTTCTATGCCAAAAGGGCTATTGATGAAATTTTTGTGCTTGGCCGACTCAGACGTTTAACATTAAATACGGTTCCGCCGGTTACCGAGTGAATGATTAGTGCACAATTTTTGTATCTATAGGCTATGTATAATTGAATTATTCATAACAAAATATGTATGTATGTAGATAATGTAAATATTTATTGGGTTTGTTCTGTGGTCTCGGTTTTTAAGATATTAATAAATATAGAAAGTAGTCTGTAAAAGACTATTATTTCCCACCAAAGCATTTATATTAATTACTTGTTTTATGCTCTAAATTAAAAAAATAAAAACAAAATACTTTTACAGTGTTGAGGAACACGGAATGGAATATTTACAGAATGTTAACTATTTGTTATGTTAATTTTAATGCTAACAACAAAGTCTCTTTTGTTCATTTTTTGACTGAATGGACTCGTTTTGTTTGTAAAAACAAGCTTGAAAACTTGAATTTGCTATTAATTATTTTATACTGTTATATTTTAGGTTAACACGTTATTTGTTAACATTTTCAGATGTTAACATTTATGTTATACTTACTGTTAGTTTGACACACTGGTAGCTTGCTTCCAGAAGAAAAAGTATTTTTTGCGACCGGTTGATTACAAACAAATAGAACATTTTAATACAATCGGATTAAAATGACAAGCAGACGTCCATTACATGGTAATCGAGAATCTATTGATTCCGAATCACCCACAAGAAATGTGTTAAGTGAAAGTCCACGTCCTGATAGCTATAGGGAAAATATGAATTCAAGTGATGAAGAAAATGAATTCGATGAATCCTATAATGAACCAACTAATACAGAGGGCACGGAGACAGACTCAGATGACTATTCAATGGATCAGAGTTGCGGCATGCAATCAACCGTTCACAATCAAATGCAACCGCAAGCCGCACGAGAGATAAGATCAGAAGGAGCCCAAGAGACAGGCCTACAACGACCACGAGAGACGGGACCACAACGACCACGAGAGACGGGCCCACAACGACCACAAGAGACAGGCCCACAACGACCACGAGAGACAAGCCTCCAATGGCGACCAGAGACAAAAAAACCACAAGCAACGAAGCTGCTGGCTAATTTTAAAATTAAGTCATGTTCACCCGCTCAATTACTAACATATTCTATTATTATCATATTGCCACTCATTGCCTACTCACAATATTACAAGTCTGAGCCGCAAGTGAAAAACTGCACATTTGAGACGTTGAAGCAACGTGCACCTCCGCAGTCGACGGAAGTGTGGAGGGCGCTGAGGTGCAATATTGAGGATATGCTAAACAAGAAGAGTAAGTCGCCGAATATTTACCTATTTTTGTACACGAATCAAAGCAATGAATACGAAATGCAAAAACTTGTTAACGATATTGCACTGGAAACGTCCAAATGTTTTGGTAAGTGAATTCCAAGTAGAAGCTCAACCCATTCGAGCCAAATGTTTAATTCTTTTAGATGAAAAGCAACTTGTAAAGATGAGCTTGAAGGATTTTGAGACGCAGACTGGCGATGACTACGGCTTTCCCATTGAACAGTATAAAAAGAAAATCAGAGACGGCAACGTGTTTCTCATTGTCGATCTAAATGATGTAAGTAGTGGCATAAGAACTTTGTCTCTTTTTTATTATTAAACATTTTCGGTTCTCTTTCACAGATACCTCCCAACGCGGCACGTGCTCTGCACACCATTTGCGATACCTATAGCCCTATCGCTCCGGACGTTGTCATCTTTCTGACACTGCGCACTCAACTGACGACAGCTGCTGGTACTCCTGTCCAAATGGCCCATCTCACATTGCACGAGCTCTGGAAGCAGCTGCCGAATAATGAATTGGATGCCCTAATAACGCGAGTCACTGATCAAGTGTTGCTGTTACAAAGCTAAGCGTAAACTATTAATATGTGCAGCTTTATTTCATGATCAAAGCAAATATATTATTTTTTAACATTATTCCACCACAACTCGAGCAGAAACGCCACCAAACTACAGGACATGCCAAAACACCACAACATGACCAGGCCTATAAAATTGTCAATTCCCAGCTTAACGGGTCCAATATCAAAGTTGGGTCTCTTGGAGGCCACAATGCGATTCTGTCTATGGGCATTCATATAGTCTGCAACGATTTTCCACTCCCAGTACTTGTCGAATCCGGACGAGTGCCAGGCGAGTGTGAAATCATTGTGGATACCACAAAATGGCCACAAGCGAGACACGTACGCATTTGTGTAGGAAAAGTAGAGATCATCCACCATAAGTTTGAGTCGCGGCAAGGCATTATCTGGAATCAATTCAGCGTTCGCCACATGGCCAAACAGCATTCGCTCGACCACAAAGCCCATTTGTTCGGTGCGGGACTTGGCTGCCATAGTAGCGGCATCATTTACACGATAATGCTCCAAGATTCCCAATAAAACAGGCTGAAATTATTAAATTAAAGGTTGATTTGCAGAGAAACATTTTCAGCTTGACTTACATCATCATTGTCCACATCAATAGTCGATATCCAGGCATAAGATGTTCCTGTCCAGGTTAGCTTGTGCTCGTAGAGACGTTGTCGTGAATCAGCGGCTTCCTCAAGTTTCGGCAGTGTCAGTATGGATGCTAGTCCCCCACCATAAACGGTAGTCAATATTATATCGACCATGTAGCTCGCCAGCAGAACGGTGCGGAGGGCATACGATCTGGCCACATAATGTGTGCTTTGGTTAACAAATAGCTTGAGCGTGCTGACATAGGCAAAGCGCAGACTCTTTCGCCAACGCGGCTCTGAAACTGAAAATTCGCAGTGATGTGTGCCGGCGAGAGCGAGACATTCTAAGACAAGGCAAATGACGACACATATCCATAGTTTGGGCTGGAATGGCCGCAGTGGCAAAGCCCAATTGATAATTCGATGTGGCGCCGGTACTAGACACGTGATACCGGAACGTCCAAGAAAACTTGTCATATCCATCTGCCTATAGACTTCATACCACATAAACAAACCTCCAATGGCGTACTCAATTGTTCCGTCCACTACCATGCCCATTAGCCCAACGCCTGTACCATTTGGATAGAGATCGCCCCACTCGGATTTTTCTCCTGTGGATAATAGTTTTTAATATGCTATGAGTTATATATGTACATATAAGTAAATAAAATGAGTCGAATGCCACATCTCTTCACTATGCAATGATAAAGAGAAATAAATGGCGCTCTAGCGTCTGAGAGAGGTGAGCTCTTTTTGAAGTTGTGTACGCTATAAAAATCTTTAGTTCACTGAAATGCTCCCTTTTGAGTATAATTGAATCGACAATAAAAAAACAAGACTGTTCTGCTGCTTATCCAGCCAGCTCTCTGGCGCTCTGGGCCTCAGTCTTGTCGAGCTCAATTTGAGTGGAATTTTTGTAGCCATAAATGGTCAATGCTGCTTCAGTATCAGTAACTCCTCCGATCTGTTGCTAGTCTGTTTAATCTGTTGTCAATGTTTATATATTTCTATTGTACATACGATATGTACATCTTTATGCATGTAAATATGTTAAAAATACTCCTACAATTAGTATAATACTATGCTTCAATGCTTCCTTAAAAAAAAAAAAAAATTAAATTCGTCCTATATTTATTTAATTTGCCTACGATTTTAAATTTCATCAACTTACGAAGTCATTAATTACTTTGACAACTATTTTATATTGAAAATTGCCTTAACAAATAATTTTTTTTAGTATTGATTTTAATAAATCAATAATAATGTTAGATTTCACTAATGAAACGGTTAAATGTGAAATCATTGGCAACTAAATAAAATTAACAATTAAATTAACAAATAAATACATACTTGTGTCTATTTGCAGAGTGCAATTGTAAATTTCGCAGAAAGTGAGGATGACACGAACTTCGGTACCATCTGCATGAGCCTCTGTTATATTGTAAGCGCGATCGAACATTGCTGGTTGCTTCACCTGAAAAAAAGGGTTTATGTACAGCCACAAATAATTTAAATAATAATATGTATTTACGTACATAGCTAAGCAGCATAAATGGTTCGTAATTGAAGAGACCCAACACCACTTCACGTCCTTGTAAATTTATCATTTTACTTGATAAATCGGTATCACTATTCCATATAGCATTTTCAGCTTTAGCATCATAAATGTGTTGTGTATAAAATTGTGGTTTGCTATCAAATCGAGACCCAACAAAGCGATTTGTTTTAATTTCAAATACAGTCGAATTATAATACGGAGCATTGACCATAAGAATGTTCGGTTGATCTGTAAAAAGAAAACAAAAGATTGCAAAAATAAATAAATAAAAAAAAGTACGTTTATAGCTCACCACGAAATATATAACTATCCATGTAACTATCAGATTCCATAGGTTTTTCTAGTAACTCATCCGTATACACAAAGATAAAATGATTTTGAATTGAGCGCCAAATTGAAAAGGTGCTTGCTTTATAAAAGTAACGAATAAATTGCGGTATATGCTCCTGAAATGCTACAAAACTCTGAAATTTCAATTTAATAAATTCATTAGTTATTTATTTAACAATAAAAAAAATAAATTTTTAATTTTATAAATTAGTCGAGGTATTTCATTGCAACCGGTGCTGCAAAACGTATTTACTCCAATTAGTCTTCCATTTGAGAGTATAAACTTTTTTGCTATGTGCTGGTCACACTGTTCGGCCATAAATCAAAAACGTGTGTCACCCTAACAACCGAATGTAAATAATGCAAAAGTTTGGACTCTCTTGTCCATTGGCATTCCTGGCCAGCAAGCCGCAGCGAATTAAAAGGAATATATTGGATCTAAATTATGACTGCTATGTGCACATATTTTCGTATCTAAACACGCTCGAGGACAAATTAAATTTGGCCCGAGCACATCCGCAATTCTGTGAAGTTTTCACCCGCGATGCGCAGCGTCGTTTTGTTAAGATAAATATGCGAATGCTGAAATCCCTTTCCGATTGGGACTATCTACTAAAGCTGTGTGGTGATTGTGTGCTTGAGTGCGAGCTACGCCATGGACGCTGGGATGATAATATCACTCAACCATTCCTCCGCCTCCTCAACTCGTACTGCAAGAATTTGCAACATTTGCGTCTCATATACGCGCACTCTGATTTAAAGCCACCGGCAGAGGGAGACCTAAATATTTTGCAAGTACTTGAACGCAAGAATTTGCACAGCCTTAGCTTAATCGACGCTAATGCAGCTGATGGTGAATATGATGAAAACCATATTATTATCTCAATTAAAGATGAAAAGTTTACTGTGATGTATTATTAAAAAATGTCCAAAGAACTATTATATCTTTCGTAGTATATATATTTTTAAAATTTATTAAGAGATGATATTTTGGCCATTTGTATTACTTGAATTGTGAAGTTAATCAAATATGTATAATAGATGTTTAAAAATTACTTATGGACGTAATTTACTGAGAGACTTGAAAGTTAAAAAACCAAAATATAAATAAATATTTTATGAAAGCAAATAATAAATTCATACTAAAATTTGTGAGAATTGCAGAGAGCAGGACAGCCACAGTTAGGAAATGTTTGTCGCAATTTTCACTTTATTACTCGAGTCAAATTGCAGAATAAAATGTATTTTGCTATACTACAATTTCTCATAATCAAAGAGAACATCACAAAAAAGTATTCTATCCAGTTTGTATTTAAACTATCCAATATTAATTGAATTTAATAAAAAACAAAATAAAAGTAAGAAATGTCTGTACCTTAGAACCTAAGCAAATAGTTATTCCAACTAAATATATTTTATTCAATCTTCTGTAGTTCTACAGCTGCATAACTTTACTGAGCTAGAGGCTTTGCATATTGATGGCTTCGACACTGAGTTAACAGACGAGGATATTATAAAACAGTTTAAGGCTTTGTCTGGTTTGCGTCGACTATCGCTACGGTTTGTTTCGCGGCGACAGTTTCCGCCTTTGGCTGCTCATTGTCCGCTGCTGGAGCACCTGTCACTGGAGAACTTTGAAGGCACGCTGGCAGATGTGGGCGAGTTTCCTAGACTGAGATCTCTTCGATTGCTTTGGCGTTTGGCTATACGCGTGAACAGTCAGCTCTTTCGATCATTGGCTAAGCGTTATGAGAACCGTTTGGAGCAGCTGCAGCTGACGAGAGTTAATCCGGAGCACGTCGAGCATATAGTAATGCTTCAAAGTCTTAAGGCGCTCACCTGCTATATGTGGCCGAGCACACTACTTGTACAACTAAGCAAATTGCAACAGCTCGAGTGTTTGGCCTTGCAGTGCATTGAACCGCCAGTTAGCATGATGCAATTTGTAGACGTGATTGTCAAATGCAAAAAGCTTCAGCACTTGAAGCTGGGCAAACGCTGGGGGCTGGAGGAATGGAATAGCTTCCTAAGCGCCTTACAAGAGGAGCTGCGCCTGCAGACATCAAATGGAACACGTGGACAGCTGATGTTGACGCTGGATCTATCAACATCGAAAGCAACCCATGAACAGGTGGAGTATTACGTATGAAGCTACTTTTAGAAACCAAGCACTAAGAATATGAATTTTTTATTTTTTCAGTTGAGCGAGTCTATAAATTCGGAATTGTTGCAATTGGATTGGTTTGGTAACCCTTGCTCGCTGTGCACACCCGATCGCCATACAAAGCCAACGATTCCAGGCTTAAATTGGTACTGAAGAACTTACCTCGCAATGCGTCTGCTCGATGGCCACCGTAAGCCGCAATATCCAATCATTATAGGTCAAATCATGTTCCTCGAATTCTAAACGCTTTGCTTCATAGTTATAAAAGTCGTTGTCTTGTCCCGGGACAAACCATTTCGCAGGCTCCAAAATGAGTAAAGCCACAGGCTCAGTTGTCCTCATTTGTATATCGAAGGACGAGTGCCACAGTAGACAAGTGGCATGCAAATCCGTCAAATATCGTTGTGCTATATTCAATAATTTTCTATAACATAATGAGTTTCAATCAGAAGAAACAAAACTCACCGAGAAAACTTAAAACACTTGACCAATAATTTGCTTCCATCAACATGTTGACATCAAGTTCTGCGGTATTTCAAAACCCGAAGCTTGCTTTATATAGCCATCGGTACGGTTGCCAATGAAGGCTAAATTACATATCCATAATAGAACTATAGCTTGTTATTAAATAATTGCCAATCAAATATTTAGAAAGCATTTAGACATTAGAAAAAATATACACACATATATGTGAAAGCTAACTTTAAATGTTATAGAAACTTTGAATATCGCATAGTTAATTAGTTCGAAATCTAAAAGAACAAAAACAATTATTTATGAAGAAATATATTTATTAATATTGTATATTGTATGTATAGTAATTTATTTTAAGTTAAGAACAAAACATATACTTTGATATATTTAGTATAGTTTACATTAAAGTAGTTTTATAAAACAATTTTTTTAGTTCATAGCTTAGCTGAAAACAATTTAATCATTTTTTTAAATAATATTTTTCGACATCGAATTTTGTGGCCGTACATTGAGTGCTGAATTTTTTAAAAGTATAGTAAATAGTATATATATTTTCAAAAATATAAAAAGAAAACAAAAACAAATCAAGAAGAAACCATATATAAATATTCTTACTTAAAGTAATTGAAGGCTTAATTGAACCAGACACGATTTCATTGAATTGAAGAAACATAATAAATTGAAGTTGTAGAATAATTAATATTTTAAACATTTTTAGACTTGCTTTATAAAGTCACAAAGTATCAGTATACATATATTTGTATATATAAATTCCTTTTAAATCAAGCCCTAGTCAATGTTCAAGGTGTTCAATTTATTGTGTCAATCTAATTTGACCATTAACTGCATGAATGACATATTTATTTAAATAAATATTCATATTTATGTGAGTGTATGTGTATGGTAACCATTATTGTGAGTAAACATATCGTTTAGTAAAAGTAATTACTAACTAAATAGAAATTATATAGCAGGTAAAAAGCGTGGGGATTGTATAGCAAACCCCAATCATGTCATCCGGCATTTGCTGTGTGTAGTGAAGCAGTTGATCAGTGAGTCAATGCTTGGGGACTTCGTTCCAGACAGTGTGCTCTTTCAATTGGCTGCCTTTTGCCGTGTGTGAACATTTGGGATTAGCTTAGTTTTCAGTTGAACTAAATGTGGGTTAAGCTTTAACGGTAACTCCGCCATTGCCCAGTGACTTCATTAGTTGATAGCATTCCTTCAGTTTACGCTTGTCGCCCACTTTCTCCAACGTTTTGGCTGCTTCCGCTAGTAGTCCAGCACGCTCGCCCGGCGAACTTAACAGTGCAGGCGGCAAATACTTGCAGGCTACATACATGGCCGCTGCTCGCTCCCGTTCGCCGCCCTCAAAGTTCTGATGTCGTCGATCTTTGCTGCCACAAAATATAGAAGATTGGGCATTGCGTGAACGCAGACTTCTGTCCAGCAGCTGCTGCGTGGGGCATGGCGAGGCACCGGCCATTAAGCGGCAAACTGCCTCATACAAATAAATACGCGACTGAGCGTTCTGACAATAAATAAAATAAAAATTAAACTCTGCTTAGCTATGTATGTTCACATCTGCTTACCGGTATATTTTCAACAATGCTGCGCAGCGAATTCAAATCCGTTTGGAACTTTTCGAGCACATCTCCTGTGACTTGATAATACCCATCATCATCGATGCCCATGTGCTCCAGTTCCCACAAAGCCGTGCGAGTCTCCAACAACCAATCGCAGGTCAGCAATTGGAAGAGCTAAATCAAAAACATAAATTATTAGTCATCTTGATGGCTTTGATTATCTTTCTTCTATAGTGTCCGACGATGCGAGTGAACTGCACGGAGCTTGCACTGCAGTTGTATTGCCGCAGAAAATAAAGAATACAGACAATGCGACTACAATGCACCTCCGTCACAGCTCCAAAGTTGTCAGAGTGCTCTATAAATGGCGCAGTGCTCAGCTTACCAATTTAATGCCCTTAGCATTGGTAATGCGATTGACCGTAAGGCATTCTTGCAGTTGGGCGCTAGACTCATCGCAGAGGCGGTTGATCGAATGCCTGAGGCGTTTATCCAAGGTGTTGCCGTTGTTCCTGCAAGGAAAAGAATATTAAATATAGACTATAAATATTTAAGCATAATAGTGTGTATCACATACATGAGCAATATCATCTTGGCGCGGAGCACTGCATGCAAAGCTTTGGGCAGCTGATCATTGTCACTGCAGTGCTGCAACTCAATTGGCAGCTGCTTTATACTGTCGTACAACTTCTCCGCCAGCGTGTCCTCTCCCAATAGCCAATGTACAGCAATTTCCAAGACATTAGCCCACCAAACCACATTGGTGTCACGCTCATCCTCGTCGGCCCATAGGGTATCCCGCAGTAAAGAGGTGTACTTCAGGACGTTGCTTACAATGGTGCCGCTATGCTGCTGCTGCAGCTGCTCTGCTTCTTTGCCGGTGTTGTTGTTGTTATTGTTAGGAGCTGCCTTGTTTTGTCTATGTGAACCGGCGCCAACCAAGCACTGAATAGCCTTGTGCAGTAAATGCTCACGATATTGCTGTAAAGTAAAAATAGCGAGTGACATAAAATATATGAATGAAATTGATTCGCTTACCTTGATTGCATATGCAGCCGGATCGCAGGGGTTGCGCAAGCGCGTGAAGAAGCCATCCGGTTCGCCAGCGCTCAATTCGTAATTAAAAACATGTGCGCTGCAATACCCATAGCCATAGGTGGTAAACGCCCAGCGAAGCTCTTGGGTTTGCTCTGCGGCACGCGTACGTCCACATTCCTGGCGTGCTCGACTCATATAGTAGCGGGCAAAGAGTTGCTGGAACCACTTGGGTGCACTTCGCTTCATCCTCAGCGCTGTCATCACATGAATGCAAATGGTCTCGCGTGGGGTTAGCAAATTGTGTGCCACCTCTGCCATGTTGCTAGCGCAGAGGGCCAACATTACGCCATTACGATCGTTGCTACGATCGCCCGTCAAATTCAGTTGGTTCAAACGATTGAAGAGCAAAGCAAGTTCCCGTGCAGAAGCCATAGCACGCTTGCGTGTCGCTGCATTGCAAAACAGTCCGCCAGCACGACGGGAAAGCACACGACCAAACCAGAGTCGATGGAATAGAAAGCGAAGAAACTGCCAAAAGGTGTGCAGGTGGCACTCCAGGCGAGACGTTGGCAAATTCAATCCATACATGTGCAAACAGTTCAGATAACCGGTATAGGCCTGCGCATGCTGGCCCTGGGCAAAATGGGTTTCGGCTCGTTTCTTGTGCTGATAATAGGCATCCGTTTGCACATCCAGTTGGGGGTCACCGTACACCAAGACCTTCACCAGGCAACCAAGCATGAAAACTAGATTCAAGAGCCATAACCAAGAGCTGTGATGCCACCCCATATAGTCCGCGTTATCTGAAATATTGAAATTGGTTAATAATATATTGCTTTACATTCTGACATTTTCTGTTACCATCGTAAGCCAAAATGCTACGCCTTTGACGACTCATCTCGCCACCCAGATCGTCATCATCAAAGTCATTGGAGTCCATGCCGAATTGACTGTGTTGCAAGAGCTTTTTGAAGGGATTCACGGCCAAGACGGCAAACATAAACATACAAAGCGCCAGACGGGAATGATTGGCCATGCCTCGCATAGAACTGGGCACCACCAACACTTCATCCTTGCTGCTGCAGCTGCCTGTGGAGCCGCCGTATGGTGATGGTGGCAGCGAAATATCCGAATGCAGCGGCGACGATGACGGGTCGGATATATCGCTGCGTGGCGGAGTCAAACCCGCATCCGTATCGCATGTGGATTGCTGGCGACGTTTCTTTGATGTTGAGGAGCTCACAACTGTGCTGCAGTTGCTGTTGCCAAGTTGCAGTAGATCCTTCACCTTGGAGCCGTCACGTGCCATCAGCTCACGCTGCAAACGCTGTAATTCGGATTTGAGGTCATAGTTTTGCCTTTGCAAATCGCGTATCTTTTCAATGGATCTGCGCAGCACAGCCGACTTGTTTAGCTTCGCCGCATCGCCGACAACGAGATTTTTGAGTTCGATAATCTTGTCGTTTATGGAAGTGCGATAACGTCGCTCGATCGCATTGTGAGCCGAGCGCTTCACCTCCTTCACCTTTGGCTGCACGCGCTGAATGGCGACCTTAGCAGCAGGTGCTGCTGCTGCTACAGATGACACAGATACGGCAGCAGGTGCTGGGGCCAGCTCAACAGGCGCCGTCTTAGACGTAGCTTTCGGACTGGCAGCCGGTGCAACTGTCTCGAGCAGCACGGGCATCGGCGTCGCGGTCAATAAGGTTGCATTGGTACCGGCGTACATCAGCGTTGTGGCTGGATTTACAGCAGGTGCTGTAGTAGGTAGTAGAAAGCTTTGCTTGACCCCCGGCAACATGGCCGGCATTTTCTTACTGGCATAATGCGGAGATTTAGCCGGAGTAGATGTCGATGGAGCTGCAGCTGCTGGTGCCGTTGGTGGCGGCGATGAAGTTTCCGGTAGCTGATAGACAAAATCATTGTTGCACGTTGTTGTCGTATACAAAATGGTTGGCGCGGGCGAAGCCAACGGCAAGCGCTGGTTGGTGTCCATGTGGTGAATAGTTGTCGTAGGCTGTGGCTTCAGCAGCTGCGGCAATACCTGCGAACTAAAGTTCGAGTTCGATGCAATTAGCGGATCCGTTTTATACAAGGGCGGATCGAATGGGTTGCTCTGCTGCGAGAGTAACTCCTCCTTGATGTGTACCGGAGAAGCGTGTTCACTCTTTACATGTTGTTGTTGTTGTTGCTGTTGTTGTTGTTGTTGCTGCTGTTGTTGTTGTTGTTGCAGTGGTGGCGATTGCTGTGGTAGTTGTTGCATGTCCAAAGCGCATTCGAGCAACGGCGTTGAGTTGTTCATATCTAAATCCAAGTCCATTTCATTTAAGAACGTATTCAGCATATCTGAGGGTATCATTTCCTTGATTATACTCAAAGCATCTTCCTCCTCCTTCCACATTTCCATTGTATTGGACATGAACTCCATGTCCAACGATGCTGGATCGATGTCCATAGTTGAAACTCTATCAGCTGACGTGTTTATTGTTTTGATTTTCCGCAGACGCTGCTGATTAAAAAAGTCTAATTAATGATCGACTGATGTATACCCTATAAACTTTATTAACAATAATGCAAATATATATACATATAGTTTATTTACTTTGATAATATTTGCACTAAGAAAAGTGATTATAAATAAATTTATGCTACCCTACATAAGAAAATATAGCTTGTAGGGTATTGTTATGCTGTAATAATTGTTTTGTTTATGAAATTTCTATTTCAAAGCGGCGCAATAACACCAGGCACAAATCAAAACAAATAAGCACGCACACACACTTATACACAATGTCATACACACACACACGCACACATGCAAACGCATGCACACGCTTATAAACGTGAAAAGCGCTTCTCGACCAATCAGATTGCGCGCGAGAATCATACGATGTGACGGCAAAGTGGCGATGTCACCTCCACATTCCAGTTAATTGACCAGCAAGCAATTAAAACGAATGTAAACGTTGATATTTAATGCACACAACTAAGATTTTTTAAAATTCATACTTCACTATACTCGTTATTGGGTTAAATCACCTACTTATCCAATAAGCACAATGCTGTTTAAAAACACTATTGCAGCTTGTTGTCGGCCATAATATAAGCTACAAACATCTATAAACTGCAGTTTACATACGCAAACATGTTTTCAAACTGTATATACGTATTCCAACGGAATTTACTTTTCTTCTATAATCAATAAACAAATTGACCAAGAGCTTTATGAAATAAACAGCCGACCGAAACGACACCAATAAATATATGATTGCATTTATCGAAGTATATCGAGTACTTTTGAATAATGACTAGTTCGGAAAAACATAAAAACACCTCATTTCGTGCTGTCACACGATATTTGACACATATCGATAGGACACAAGCAACTATGTGCTAGAGCAATCGAAAAATTGTACAACACTTACTATAGCTGCCATGTTTCACTTCCTGTGCTTGCGAACAAAATAGAATCGCCAAGAAAACCCTGCGAGTGAGTGTTTTAACATCACACTCGAAAATAACATCAAAGTGGTAGTTGAAAGAGTGCCACAACTCGAGCCGCACTTGAACCAACACCAGCCGATTAATTGAAATTAGCAGCCCAAAACTCAAGTCAAGAAAAAACAAAGTTGCGGCAACCAGCAGACGAAAGCTTTGCCGCACTCCGTGGACAAAACATCAGGAGAGGGTACTTTATTCTTGCTTTTATTTTTGGAAGCTCGAAAGTTTAGGTGTGTGTGTGTGCGTTTGAGGAAGAAGAACAACGAACGTAGCTAGAAAGATGGCAGACTCGGAAAAACAGCAGCAGCTACCCATTGAACAGCAGCAGCCGCTGGCCCAGGAAGAACAGCAGGATGAGGGGCAGCAAGTGCAGGGCAAGCCCGCGCCGCCTCCAAAGGAAATAATTGGTAAGCGTACAAATCAATTTGCATTTTCATTCATCCAAACACATGGCAAGTGCTACCAAAATAGCAATGAAAAGAACGGCGGGCTATATGTGAAAAATGTGCGTGTTTATGTGTGAGTGTGTATGTGTGTGCGTGTCTTAAAATATACGCGCGCCGCCATTTTGTATGCTGTACATATATACATATATATTCACACATTCGCCGGCTCGTCCGCAGCCGCATGTGAAAAGCGGCGCAAGAAACGAAATGAAAACTTTTTGCCGGTGGCACAGCCCACCCCCGCGGCCCCATCATACGCCTGACCGAACAAATGCTGGCAACCCAATTTGTTAGCCGTCGTTCTGGCTGCCAGTTCTCTTTTCTTTATTCTCGCTCGCGCGTTCAGTCTGTTGGTGCGCGCACTCTCTTACCCCAAATGAGAGTGAATTGTGCGCGTTTAAATATACATGCGTGAGTGTGTGTGTGTGTTCATTGTTTTGGAAACTTTATTTGTATACACAGTAGTTTGAGCACCCAATAGAAACTTTCGACATTTGAAATCGACAAGAACGTTGCTTTGATAGAAATTAATAGCATTCCTAGGTTTTATGGTAATAAATCAGAATTAAAATTTAAATGTAGTTCAGTGTTATCTTATATGACATGCGTAAATAATGGGAATATTTTTTTGCTTCCTATTTAACCTCACAATTTATAATATCATTGCAGCCACTAAAGTTACCGGTACCGTGAAATGGTTCAATGTGAAGAGCGGTTACGGCTTCATCAATCGCAACGACACCAAAGAGGACGTCTTTGTGCACCAGAGTGCCATTGCGCGCAACAATCCGAAGAAGGCGGTGCGCTCGGTCGGCGACGGTGAACTTGTTGAATTCGATGTGGTAATTGGTGAGAAGGGCAACGAGGCGGCCAATGTAACTGGGCCATCTGGAGAGCCTGTGCGCGGCAGTCAGTTCGCTGCTGATAAACGTCGCAACTTCCGACCATGGATGAAGAAGAATCGCCGCAAGCAACCTGGCGAAGGCGACAATGAAGGCGATGAAATGGCGCCGACACAACAGCAGCAGCAACAGCAGCTGGATGGTCAGCAGCAACAGCAAATGCAGTCGGGTCCACGCCAGCCACGTCAGAACTATCGTCGTGGTCCCGGTGGCGGCCCAGGTGGTCCACCCGGTGGCCCACGCGGCGGTCCTCGTGGTGGCGGACCACCCGGTGGACCAGGACAACGTCGCTACAACAACTATTATCCGCGTCAGACACGCCGTGTCCTAGGTGGCGGCGATGGCAGCGCTGAACCTGGCGTTCATGATTCCAATTCAGATGGTCTGCAGCGAGGCGGCGATGGACAACCACGTCGCGGTGGCGGTGTTGGTGGACCACAGCGACGTTTCTTCCGACGTAACGGACCACCGCCGCGTCGTGATGGTGGCGAGTACAGTGAGTATTCCCAATACGAAAATTATAAAGGGAATGTTAATTTTGCAATTAAAATATTTTAGTCCAAGGCGGTCAAGGACCGCCACGTCAGCCGTTCCGTCCGCGTCGTCAAAATCGTAAGCCTAATGGACCTGGCGGCGGTGGCATGGAGCAACAGTCACAGCAGGTAATGAACTAAAAGCCAAAAGCAAACAAACACCAACGATAACAACCACAACATCAACATCAACAAGAACTATTACATCTTTAACAACAAGCAGCACTGCAAGAAAAACAACAATAACTACAACAACAGCGTGGCTTTCGGTGACGGCAACTACAAACTAACGAGAATAATGCATTAAACAGTGCTCATAATTAACCACTAACAAACACACACACACATACATACACACACCTAAATATATTTATATATTCATATATATAATATATGTTTAGGTGTTAACATAAGAGGCTTTTTGGTTCTTAACATTTCATTTAGAATGCATGTAACAGCGCGCCGCTGAATTAACGTTACATATGTATCTGTACATAGATTTATTTGTGGGGGCTAACAACCTGATGCAACGAAATGTGTTAACCCCATACAAATTATTCCAACATTTGCCATCGATCTTAATTTTATTCTTTCTCTTTATTATTTCTAATGATTATTTCAATATCTGACATAATGCCCGACCCCTCTCATAGAACGGCGCTCAAGAACTGCAAAATACAACAACAGAAAGCACCGCTTAAACAAAAGAAAAAAAAAAGAAACTAAACAAAAAAGTCAAACGTCAAAAACTACTACAATAACAACAGGCAAAAGCAACTACTGCATTAGACAGTAACAACATCAACTATAATACCAACTACGAATGCAGTAGTAACAACAACAACAAAAAAAAAAAACACGAAAAACAAAAAAAATCAACAGCAGTAGATGGAAATGAAATTTCGTCCATGTATAAAATTTTGTAAATGGGCCGGCGCATAATTTATGTTTTGTTTTCATCTGGGACAAGCGACAGGAAAACCAAAATGTAAAATTTACAAATGATGACAAACCAAAAAACAAAAACAAAAAAAAAAGTAATACGCAAAAACCTATAACTTCAAATTCAATTCAATGATATATTTGATATACCATATTAATGTGTGTGCATGGCAAAAAATATTGCATAAATTTAAAATTGTATTATAAAATCAGCGAAGGCAAGCAATAAACTTTATAGACACAGAAGCCTAACATGCGTATATTAGAGGCAAACAAAATGCATATATACATATACATAAATATATATATAGATATATATATCTATATTTATACACATATTTATACAAAGATAACAAAAAAAAAAAAAACAATTATTTGAACATCTTGAATTTGTAATTTTACATGAAAGTTTTGTTGTGCGTGTTTGTTACCAGCTTTCAATTTTTAGAGTTTCGTATCGAAGATGTTGACCAAAAATCCTAACAAAAAAAAAAATTCATTTATGTAACACACACACACAGACACACACACATACATGCATATACACAGACGCCTCATTGATTGTCCCATCATTGAGAAACATCTGAAATACGTAAGCTCTCAATACTGAAAGTCGTGTTTAATTGTAATAATAAAATTCAGATCAGGAGAAACTTCTTCAATATATGCCCCGCAAATATACACGAAACATCGAGCGAAAGCAGATGAGAGGAAACAGTTTGTAATTCACAGCAAAGAAAAGTATATACAAATTGCAAAATGCAACAAAGAAAAACAAACAAAAAAATAAAAAAAAAACTAAAAAATATATTGGAAAAAATAAAAAAATTGAAAAATATGAAAAAATGTTTTATTTTTTTATTTTTTTTTTTATTGGGTTAACTATATAGAGTAAATGACTTCTAAATGTTTATAGAATCGATCTCTGCTTAAATTGGCCTCAGAATTATTAGTATTTATTTGAATTCGCTAATTCGGTTTCATTTTCCTTTAAGTTCAGAGCAAGCATAAATATTAATGAAGCTTGAGGCTGAACAAAAAGGCAGTTATATTTTGAGAATTCTACATCTTCAAGGTAGTATTTTATTATATAGAAATTAATTAAATTAAGCTTGCTAGTCATGTTTAATAGTTGTTAATTCGGGCCTTATAAGTTGGTTGTTAGCGATGTCACCGTAGAGATATTTAAACGTTGCAATCTGCCCAATACCAGAAGCTCATCAATCGAACGCTTCGCATAAAATTTTTGCTCTTCGCTCAATTTAAGGAATGAGTGGGCCCAGGCTCGGGCATAGCTTTCCGCTTCAGAGATCGCAGTGGCATCAATTTGTATTTCGTTAGAGGAATTAGGACAGATTGTCTCCTTACGGAAGTCCATCGATACATCTTCAGTTACATTATCTATCTCTATTGGATGCTCTTCGGTTACTTCGGGTGACCAGACCTCATCCTCCGAGAATAACTTAATAAGTGGTCTCTCATTGGGCGTGTTATTTGCTTCCTGTGAGCCAATTGGTTCAATCTATTGAAAGGGTCTACATATTAGAAATGTATTCATTCCTCTCCTTGGCAGCACTCACCTCTACATTTGTGTCAGGTGTGATGTTGAGTTCTTCATAGTCATCTTCTTCATCAGTGTATTCTGCTGGGGCTCTCTTATAGTTGAAATCGTCGTACGTTTGAATTTGACGTTTCCCCGATGCCATGGCTATCCTTTGCTCACTGTTGCAGATATGCGTTTTTTTCGGTGATTCCGCATCCTTGCCGTGCTGCTTCAGGTATCGCACATGACATTTGTGAATACGCAGATTGGATGTAGTGCCTCCAGTTGATTGCATTACACGCTTGCAGCCCAAGCAATAATATCTCCATTTCAGTTTAGTGCCATCCGCACGGACGATTTCCCTGTACACATTCCACACGGAACTGCGTTTTTTCTTTTTAACTAGCCTGTATTGGCCGTCATGGATTTTGAGTAATATATCCAATTGTGATTCAGTACACTTGGCTTCTTCTTCCTGCACATTTATTATAAACATCGCTTGTTGTTTTATTGGCTTTGCCATAGCGTGTTAATTAGTGTGACCGTACCAAGTAAACGAAAAATTACGATGTCAAGAGAAATACTAAAAATACTGTGTTAATATTAACACTATTTTTATTATTAGATTTAAATTTAAAAAATACTTAAACTATTAAATCAAATAATTTATACTAATAATAGTCTTAAAAAAAATCGCATAATTTATTATATTATTTTGCATTCCGCAGCAATTCGATTAACGTTTTACTTATAGACGTTAGCTCTCGAGAAATATGTTTCATGACCTGTAGTTTCTGTTTCTCAATTACTAGCTTTTCTTCTTCAATGTCCAACATACGACTTGTGGGATCTTCTCTTGATGTGTTATAATAATCGTCCCTCTCCGATCTTGAAAAAATTGACGGTGGCCGCTCTACTTTCTCATCTATATGATCTTGCTCTTCTATTTCTTCTCCTGGGACGTGGTCAGTCTCGGCTGTGGGCATAGGTTGCTGCTCCGATTCCTTATCCGCAAATGAATTGCTATGGATTTCATTTTCTTCACCACTGCTGTCCGCATTGAAATATGTCGACGACTCTGTGTTAAGATTTGTTTATGAATTAATTAAAAATAATCTATTTATTTAAACCAGTTACCAGTATTATCAAATATGATTTCTTCAAAATCCACTGCGGGCGTTCCAATTAACAAGGATTGCACTCTTTTAAAATATTGCCAATTCGTAGAATTCCCAGCTTTAATCTTCTGTACTTCTAACCTAGTAAAGAAAAAGGAATTATGAATATACATATATTAAATCACCTTATTGGAACATACTTGAATTTCCTAGACATGTTGTCCATTTTTGATTTGATCTCTTTATGACTAGGTCCATATTCGCTCATTTCTTCGGCCATTTCCTTGTGTATGAGTGCATTTTTTCGTGGGCCTCGTAAATCTTTTAAATTCTTCTCCCACAGATCCAGAAAAATATTTGTTGATTTCGGTGTCCATTCGAATCGACTGAGACTGTCTAATCTTGGGTGGATAGGTTTATGATCGGGTACCCTTTGGGGTGCATCATCTATAAATTCATTATGCTCCTCATGTAATGAGGCTTTGTCTGCCAATACATCCCCTTCGTCTTCCACCATCTCCTCGTCCTCCTCCTCCTCCTCTTCCTCTTCAGACGAAAGGCTGATATTTTTATATACAATCTGCTTTTGGTTGTTCTGTTTTGTATCCAGGGAAGCTGTGCTGTGAATGGCAGGATCTGCATTATTAGGTGAACAGGAGTCGTCCGAGAAGAGTTGAAGCAGTGGTCGTATTGTAGATGTCAACGTCTTCAGTGCATCTTTCTCATTGTCGACGTGTTCCATCTATGGAGATATATTATGTGATTAGTGTTAAATTGCATACTGTATGATGTCTGCTTACCTCTGATTCTGTGATGAATTCCATATCACTTAGTTGGGACATGTCCTCCTCCTGGTATTCTTCTGGTTGAGCCAACAAATTTGTTTGCTTCAGTTTTGTTTGGATAATTCGTTTGTTGTTGCCCATTTTGTGGACTGTTGGTGCAACGGCTCTGTGCATTACTTTCAATTTCTTGTTGCTGTTAATGACCCGATAGCGCTGACCGATTTCCTGACCATTGTTGGATCTCATTATGTGCTGGGTATTAATAATATATTTGTTTACAGAATTTGTTATGAGCCCTCAGCTGCTTCTTCTAGTTTGGTATTTTACAACACCAATTCATATTATGGTTTAAACACTTTCGATAACATTTCGATAAAAATAAGTTGGCCGCAAATAATAAATACTGGTTCTAGTTCGATAATGATTGTTAGGCGCGTTATTTCAATTGAAAGACTTCTTTTGTGTTCTATTTAAATATGCCATAACTTACATATATTGCAGTGCTTTATCTTAATTTAAAAATCATAAGTTTAGTACTTGCAAAATTAGAGCAAGTAACAGTTAACCACACACAATTGTTATTATTTAGATCCAAATAAATTGCTGACATTAGCAATTGCCATCGACTCAATGAAGATTCGCACGCCAGCTGAGAAAGAGCTCAAGAAAACGGACGACAATAATCAACGACAATTGCGCCACGATTACGTCTAATGGGAGATGTTCCATCTCACACTGAATTGAAAAGCTGAACCCCCAAAGGCCTCTCTGTGTTTGTTTTTACCAGCCTCAGCAGAGGCAACAACAGCAGCTGAGTCGACTCCAAGCGCTGACTGACCGAACGAACTGACAGAAACTTCAAAACCCAATTTATTGGGCATCACCCTGCAACCAGTTTAATACGCGCATCTCGGCTTGTTTTATTCCCCTTTTTGAAAATTTGGCTCGTGTTCTGCTGGCACGCAGCTGTTTTGGCTAAAAATTAGCACTTAAATTGTCGCTTTAACGAAATATTAAACCACATGGAAGGTGCCACAGGTGCAGAAATGTTTGTGGCACGCGCTTGATTTGATAAAAAACAGCTGCCGCTTGAAAACTTGTTGGCTTGCCAAAGTCTAGATGCGCTCTATGTGGCTTGCCTTAGTGTTTCGGACTTAATTGTTTTCTGTGGTTGTTCTTTGGCTGTTGACTCAACAGCAACAATTGTTGCTGTTGTTGTTGGCAGCTGGGAAAGACAGCAGCCATAACAACCAATATGACCATGACTTTGTACAAGGGGCAACTTGATTATGGGCCATGCATTGCCATCATTATGGCGACTACCGAGTGGCGACTGGCGAGTGGAGACCTTATTTGCTTGACGCATAATTTAAGTTAAAGCCCCTCGCACAAATGTCGCCTCATTGTTGCAATGACGTTTGTTGCCTACGCGATTGCATGCAGCATGCGGATGATGGGCCCAGACTGCAACCTCTGCTGGCTGGCTGGCTGGCTGGCTGGCTGGCTGGCTGCTTGGCTGCCTTCTGGCGCTTGATTGCAGGTTGTCATGAGCCTGGCTCTCGGTTCATCCAAAGCTCCGCTGTGGCCTGTCGTATGTTGCATATCCTATGGCCATGTCTCTCAATTGCATTTATGTTCAGCATGTCCCTTTTTTCTTGACGTGGGTCGCTTGTATTTCTTGTACTTTAATTTAACTGGTTTCAGCTTTTTTATGTGCCACAAGGCGTGACTTTTCGGAGATGCACTCGACTTCTCTTCGATTAGTTCTGGCTCGTGTCACGTGACCAGCCCATCAAATTGCGCATCGCACATCTCTAGTTGCAGCAGACGGCAATGCGCATCCACAGCCCACCTTATTCATGCGGCCTGTGTGGGTGGGTGGCACCACTAGATAAGATATGTTTACTTAAACCAAACAAAATCTACATAAATGTGGCACAGCTAAAAACGATCCCAAACCAGCTAAGCATTTACGAACGTAACTACTTTACATGCACACATATGGAATACATACACACACTTATACAATATGTATATGTACAGTGTACACACACTTGTAACTGTGCATTAGAATGGCGAGCTGGGAACATCTGGCAAAGGAACATTTGGCAATTCGGATGTGGAACAAAGTTAGGCGATAAAACAAAGGCAACTTGTAAATAAACAAACTAAAATTACAATTTTAAAACGATTAATTCGTTAACCGCTATCAAATCATGCATCTAACTGTAAAGAAATCTTAAAATGACCAACAGATCTCGGTAAGGTCAAGCTTTAGACAAAAACAGACAAAAACCCAGAGATAACCAACTAATAAAGACTCCGCCGAGCATACACAAAAATCAACTGCTAATGCTCTCTGGGATGGACAGATTGAACTCTGAAACTAATTTGATTTGACGCAAGGCAATTTACGACTGCCTCGCATGGAGCGCGGCACGTTGGGTTTGGAGCTCCGAGGTTGGGGGCTTATCTGGACGGCTGGTTATGTGCGCTCCTCTAACAATTCGGGGCCATCAAATTAATTACGTACTTCGTATGAAGAGAGAAGAAACAGTAGCTGTAAAAAGTTAATGAGCAGCGGCGTAGGCACAAAACGCAAGTAAAGAATGAGACGGCGACAACTACAACAACGACAGGGACAACCAGAAGTCGAAATAAAAACAAAAGCAAAGAACGAACGCATCGTGATCGAAAAGCGCGTTTGTTTTGATTATGTGACAAACAAAGCAGAAGAAAAGAAGTAGAAGCAGAAACAGAGAATCACGAAAAGAAAAGAATTGAAAAAACGTCGCTTGCTGGCTTTTAATTTAAAAAGTTGCTGGCGAAGGCAGTAAAAAACGTGCTGAGCGCTAACGTAAGCAAGAGAAACCAAGAGATCGCAATACAGAAGAGTGAGTGAGAGGGACGAAAAAGGGGGTAGATCGGCAAGGCAAGCGCAACAAGCAAACAAACACATTTGCCACATGTGGCAAGCAGTTAAACTCAAGCAAACTGGTTTTACACTCCCACACATACATATACACACGTACACTAACACAAAGGCAAACAAGCGCAACAAAGTAGAAACTGTGAGAGATAGAGAGAGGTCGAGAGAGTATGCGAGCGATTGAACGCAGCGTATGTGTGAGTTTGTTTGTACCCGCTCACGCGCTCAAAGTTTGAAGCTCAGCTCCGGTTGAGGTTCAGTCGAAGTTTCAGGCTCGTTCGTTTTTGACGCGCTCGTCGTGGCATATTTGTGTGCGATATTTTCCGTTTGATATGATTTTGACAAGCATTTAAAATCTATAAAATATTAATAGTATATAACAACTGTCTAACCATGTTTTAATAACGCCTTGTACTATACCTTTAGACATAAATAAAAGTTGTCAGTGATCAGCAAAGAATATTAATTATTCAAGTAAACTTTTTGTGTCTGTGTGAAGAAAGTAACTTTATTTCTTGGATTTCTTTAAACATTTTTGCTGTATAAAGACTAACAAAGCATTTCAGGAATTACGCTAGGTAAGTTAAATTAGTAAAATTTATATTATTATTTTACTACAAAAACAGTTAGGTAAATTCAATGAAATGTATTTACATACATTTATATTCGTATATTATCATTCCCCGCCACTTTTGGTATCGAATACTGTCGTGGTTTCATATTGAGTATGCAATATGAGTAGCATAAACCTGACCTAGCAAACAGAGTCGAACTTGATGTATGATGAATCGCGAACCATGGGCCGTGAACTAGAGTCATGTTCAATAATTTGCTAGTTCATTTTTGATTTATTTGAAAATATCCGTATCAATTCTAATAAGAAATAGGTTAAGTAAACTTATATTATGAGGGTTATTTATATTAATAATATAAATAAAAATAATGAAAATATACATATATCCATGATGTGCAAATATCATCACAGCCACTTTTTCAATCCTGTTAAATGGAAAGTTCAGACTGCGTTTTCAATAGCTCATCTTATCTATCTAATTAACATTTTGACTCTCTCATATTTTATATTATGGAAAAGCGACTGCAATTGATTGCATTCATTTGATAACTCTCTTTTCAAATGTTATCCTTTCATTTTATAGACTCCAAATTTGTTATTGAACTGCGGCACGAGCATAAAAGTGGGTTATATTAATAAGTAAGAAAAAGGCATTTGGATTGGCATCATCTTTAGGCTTAAGCAGCTGGCCCAATCTTTTGGCAGCTTTTGCTCTAGTGTCTCTAAGATTCGTGACTCGTTTGCGTGCTAGCCAAAGCGAGTGGATCGCTTGGAAACCTTTTTTTTTTGCCCATGCTAAGCCAGGCCAAGCGCTGGATACCAAATATAATTGTTCGATTGATAAGTTAAGCCATTCAGTTGCTGGTCATGTTGCTCTAATTTATTTACGCCTTGAAGTTTCCGCCTCTTGCTCTACCCAAAAGCAATGCAATAAAATATATATCTGAGCTGGGAAAGCTATGTAGGTATATCAATGCACTCTGGTCACTCTCCGCCCACGCCAGACAATGGCAACCGACATTGCCCTCGACAATTCCATAATTCTCCAACTTAATTGATTACACCAAAGTCCGTGTGCAAAGCTGTGGGTGGATAGTTTCAATATAACATTGTAGATAAAATATACAGATGTTTTAACAAAGTTTTTCTTTTGTTACGCCTACCTGAAGTTAAATTACCTATAAATAAACCATAATTCCAGCATAAATATCTGCCATGATAAAACTTTTATCTTGAGTAATTCACTTATCGTGGCGAACGTGGAGACCACTATATAAGTTCTCCATAGCTGGTTGATAATATTGAGGACTTTTATATAATGGACTTGAATCTGTAATATATATATATATATATATATATATATATGTTTATATTTTATTTTTCGATAAAAACATTTGTTTCCTGGAAGTTGTATAAAATTCAAGGAGGAAACTGATGATACGACTCTAAGTGATTCACATTTGACACAGGCAAAGATAATTAATTATAATAATAATAATATATTATAAAAGCGCTAAGTTGGGTGCAAAATTTTTTTTGGTATAATTTATCATTGTTTTTTTTTTGTATTGAAAAGAATTTTTGAGAAGGCTTAAACAAAATACCAACAATTGTGTCTTACATAAAATAATAAAAGAGGTTTTTAACTAAATTCTTTACTTCACTTAAATATAACTTTCAATTTGTGAAAATGCACATAATAAATTAATTTATTTTATTTTTAATTAGAAAATTTAAAGATAGATTTATATGTTCAAAAAACGTAAATAATGGATTTAGTTTAATTTAATAAATTTAAGTTATACATTTTTTTTTATTTAAAAAAATTTCAAAAAAGATATTATATTGAATATTATCATAATTATTATAAAATATTTCTCTTTCTATTTCTCTATTTATATAGTCCTAACTAATAGCCACTGTAGCTCTAAAAATTCCTGAACATAGATAAAAGAAACTCCATTTACAATGATTATTATGTGTCAAGTCTGTGCAAGATGCAGCAACAAGAGAAGCTTGTCGCTGTCCGCTGTTAGCTGTTAGATGGTAGACTATGTCTTGTAGAGTGGCATTGGATCGCAACGCCATCGCTTGTCACTAAATTGACCCATTTCAGAGCTTAAAGCGATGCCATACGAAAAATAATAAAGTAAAAAAAAAGATACAGAAACCAGACTGACGACTCAGACAAAGCCTAGAATCTGTCTCCCCACCTTTTGCCTGGCATCACGAACCAGTTGCAAGTTGTGAGTGCATGTTGTATATGGTACATGCCCGAAACTGAAACTGTTGGCATTCCTTGGCCGCAAACTTTTGGCGGCCACTGTCGTCGGTCTGTCCGGCTGTGCAGTTGTGCAGTTGTCCGGCTGTTGATCTGCTGTGTCTGACTATTACATTCTTATCTTAATATGCACATTTCTTTGTGCTTCTGGGTCTGGTCTGTTCTTCTGGGGGTCGTCATTGGAGTGAGCGAGATAGCTGCTTACGTGCTTGGCCCACAGATGAGCACATATCTCTCCTTCCCTCTCTCTCTCTCTCTCTCTCTCACTCTTGCTTAAGCTAAGATGTGAGCTCATTAACAAGGCAAGTAACGGTACATACTGTTGCCGGTTATGTAAGATATACAATACATACATATGTAGTTTAGCATGGGCATGCCACATGTACTACCTAATAAATCAATGTGGCAGACGAGTCCAAGTGGAGTTTCGAAGGCCTTCTGCACGTTCGTTTGCTAATGACATAAATTGTCCACTTCACAAACACATACATACTCATACATAAGTAGACGTCGGGCAGTTATTGACGACTTAATTATGCTGATGAATGCATTTTCGCAAATGCTTTGCGCGGCGGCAACCAATTGAAATGTGCAACAGTGCAACGAGCAGTTGAGTTATCTGACAGCGTTTAAATATGTATATGCAACTTAAACGATACGCAGAAATCGGACATCACAAAACTGGTTCACTGTGCAAGAACCAGGCGAAGAGCACGTACCAGTCATAAAAATAAATCCCCCTCTTCAATAATCAAATACACCCAGAAGTATGTTAAATGCAATTTACAAAATAAATCTGGAGGGAAACAACAAAATATTAATATTGTTTTCATTATTTTAAGATTCGCATCATAAATGATTCTATGTCTACTTTATACCCAAACTGAAAGTGTTCAAAAATTGTTTTTAAAAAATGTAACTTATTATTTACAAATTTAATTGATGAGTTCATTTATTGAAGTTCTGTCCAAAGTCATCTCAACGAATTGACTTTTTTTAGTTATATTTCAACACATATTATTCGACAGAGTCTTAGGCAAGACGCAAACCTAGTTTCACAATACTTAACATATATGTAAATAATTGAAGAGTCGGTTCACAATGAACCTTAAAGGAACTGGTCCCCTTCAACTGTATGTGTAGCTTTGGTTGTTACAGATCGTGACTAAGAAATCTTTATTAACCTATTTAGTTCATAAGCTGAGTATTTATTAACATCTGTATATTTTTTTAAAAGTTAAGTATGTGTATCTTTTTAAATTTTAAATACAAAGATATGCAAGTCAATAAACTATGTCATACATAATATATTTATTTTTCCATAATTCTTCAACAATAATCCAATTATTTTTAGCAAATGCCCTAACCTAGATTTGTTTAAAGTCGGTAAATCAACCTTCGAACGGAACCCATTAATAAGTATTATGTCCAATGTCGTGGTCGCCGTTAGTGTTTGTTGCCAAAATCTCAAAAATAGCCATAAACAAGCATATTTGTCTATATACTATAAGTATAAAGCACACATGATAATAAATCTCTTGTGATCCGCAAATACATTACACCAAATGAGATTAAAGCGCAAATGGAATCAACAATTTTTCCGACGAACGGGATGTACAACTTAATTATAGTTTTGCACAGAGAGATAGAGATAGAGAGACAGGAGAGAGGAGTGAGGAGAGAGATGAAGGATGAAAAAAAAAAAACTGTGAAAAGAGACTAATTAACATAAAACATGTTTACCTATGCCACACGACAAAGAGCTGAAAAATTCAAAAGCCACTGCCACTCTCACTAAAAATAAAAATAATATTTGTGAACAAAAAACTGGCAAAAAAAAAAAAGAAGAAAAATCACCAGTTTTTGGTTTGATTTAATGAGTCAAGGCGCATTTATCATAGTGTCAGTGATATGGCTTAAGTTGCTTGTTTTTGCCGTTGTTTATCTATGGATTAATGGATTTTGAAGTTGTGGAGTTGATTGAACCCGTGATTTCATTGAATCTCTTCAGCGGCGTCCACATTGACCACGTAAATTCAAGCGCTGTAATTAAGTAGCGCATTTAAATTTGAATAAATTTAAAAGAAGATTTTTCGCTTAAATATTCATGTGTTGGGGAGGTCCGGTTTTGACTTTGACTTTGAAAACAATTTTGACACGGATTTCGTGGCAGCCGGAAAGAGAAGCAGCACGCGAGGGAGTGAAGTGAACCAGTTAAGCCAGTCGTGCTAACGGAACTATTATACAATTAAATCCACTGGCTCAAATGAATATTTCGTATCTGTATTATCAGTAAACGTTATTTGGCAACATCCAAAATTATTTTCCCATTCATAAAAATTGTCTAACAAATTTCAACATCAAATTACTTTTATGAATTTTGTTGTGTGCTTTGTTTATTTTATTCGCAATGATTTTTTGTTTTCTACACTTTTGTCACACGCTTTTTCAATGTACTTAAACGTATTTATGTTGTTTTTTGCGGTTGTTGTTTATTTATAGCATCCGTACCATTTTTGCCAATTTTCGGTTACAGCTTAGGCATGTCCCTAAAGTAGAGATTGTGCACAGTTGTTTTCTTAACGATTTTTAGCTTTCAATTCACTGATTCCCAGTGAATGTAAACATATTTTATTTTGATTTTGGGAACGTGGGATAGTTTTCTATATCTGTATACAATCTTCATTTCTAATTTGTACTATATATGTTGTAGATACTGAAATGCATTTACATAGATATTTTAAATTTAAATTTCACTATATCTGAAAATTAAAACTAAGGCATAAAACACAAATTGAGATAATGAGTGAATAATTGAAATCTGCTTAAAATAATTTTGTTTGAGTCTTTAAGTTTATTTAATTATTCACTTTGACTTTGATGTTTTTTTAATACACGCTTGTTAGCTTTAAAGAAAATGAACTTTTCAGCAAAAAATAAATAAAAATACTTGACACAAATACAAGTATCTGAAGTGAGTGTATGAGTGTATTACATGTATCTATCGACATCTGAAAAGGTGTCAGTTGTGATTGCGCATTTGTGGCATGCAAATTGAAGAATTTCCAACGTGGGAAAACGAGTTCAACGTCGTTATTGCTGTTGCTCTCACTGTTGTTGTTGTTGTTATTGGTATTGCGAACGCCCCAAAATCAAGTCATGCTGAAAAGCGTTAAAAGTTTAAACAAACAACGTTGCAGGGAAAATCGCTCACGCGTTGCATTTTGTGGCGACATAAAAAATAAAATAAAAGCAAGTAAGAACGTTGCAGTTGGGTGCAACCATTTGCGTGATACTCTGTTCCCGTAGGGGCATTTTATTTATTTAACAAATATTTAACAAACAAAATATTTCGGCAAAAGACATATAACTTTTTCATTATCATAGAATCACATTAGCTCACAATTTTCAGCGTTCTAGCTTTAAAGCTGTCGAAGATACGTTTTCTCGATTTGCCACGCCCGGAAGGGGCGTAGATATATCCGCCAAAGCTTTTTGAACTTGGGTTGTCACCGCGAGTATACATTCCAAATTGCAACTCTCTAGCTCATCTACTAGTATGATTACTGGCCCACGGGCGCATGCATCTTCCGATTCTCTACATACATGAGCATACATGAGTATGTGGTCCAAATTCAAAATATTGCATTCATACGGACAGACGGACATATGCATGACATTGCACAAAATCAATATGCTCTTTTTCTCTTTGGGAACAGAGTAAAATAAAAAGAAAACCAGAGCAAATACAAGTACCTGACTGAGGCTGAGTGTGTGTACTGAGTCCGAGTGCTCGTACTTGTACTCGTACTGGAATACATATTGGTACTCACAGATATCGATTACAAACAATTGCTCGAGTATCTGGAGCTATCTGAAAGTTCGTTGCGGTTTTTGGGGCTTATGCAAATTGTTGCAATATTCACATTGATTGGCAATTTCCAGCATCGCCATTAGCTCAACGATTGCACCCCTGCCCCGTGGCCTAATCTCCGTCGCAGTTGGCTCACAGCTAATTGTGTACAATTATGCATTAATGAGTGCATCTGGCCAAGAGCACGAACTCAGGCTAGAGAATTCTTGCATGAAATGCTGTTGCATGCACGAGCAAACACAGATGGGCAACGGGACAGCCGAGTGCATGTGTAAGACTGAAAGAGAGAGATGAGAGAGGAGAGAGATAGGGGCAGGGAACGGAAACAGCAGCATCATAGAGATGAGCATAAATGATAGATTTTATACATGAATAGCAACTATTTGAAAATCGATAAATTTTCTAATTGCACGCCACGATTGCATGCTGAGATAATAATAATACTATCGTGTAAATAATGACGCACTCGGAGAGTCGTAAACTTGGACCACTAACCAAACCATACAACACATGGTATGGCTAGTGCTACAACCGAGACTAACTTCACCAGCTACAACATAAATTTGAATTGTTTGCAGAATAGAATTTCATTATTCAATTGTTCTCCGGTGGAAACAAAGCTTAATAGCCCATTCAAAAGGCAACTTAATGGCAATTTGGAATTTATAGACCGAGTGCGCACAAGCAACCTTCTAATTGCAACCCACACAGACACACACACATAAACACTCACACTCGCACACGCTTAGATTGACTCGAATACCCGGTGGCATTATTCGATAGACAATTTGCACGTTGGCGACAGCGATTTGCATCGGCAAATGCAAAGCATTATAAATCGTTGTAAGCCGTAAAGTGCATTATTCAATATATGCAATTTTGCCAATTAATTACAATTTTGATTAATTTACAAAGCTGCACGAAACGAATATTGATTAAAATGAACAAATATGCCTTTGTGTGGGATGTGTGGAACACTTGACTTCCAAGAATATGACAGAAAGAGTTATAAAATAAGTATTTAAGTGTTTTGCATTTTCAATAAAAAATTCTGTAAATAAAGAGGACTTTTGTAATAAATATTTTTACTTTGTTTCTTCAATTTTAATATACCAAAATTGATTGAGCTTTATATTTATTTATCGCTAACTTACATTATTCCACCATATCTTCAAACAGTATCTGCTGATTTTTTAGGTATTCAGCAACGCCCCATAGGAAATAGTTCAAGTTAAACCATATCCATTGACCTTTGGTAACAAATTTGTTGTTTTAGTGCTCTCAAGTTGAATCGGACTTCTCAAGCTTAGAGCAATACGAAATTTGTGTTATTTTGTGCCGCATTTAATTACCATAACGAAAATATATGTATTGCTATTATTCGTTCACAGTCATATAGGTGTATATGTATAAGTGACCTTCAATTGCAAAATTTGTTCAAATGCAAATGTTAAGATTATATTTTTTTAGGGGAGAGACCTTAGCTTATGGCATTTTTGCCAAATTATTGGTAGCTATCAAGGCAACGAAATTTGCTGTTGTTTTTTCTTATTTTATTTATTTGTTGTTTTGATAATAACAATAATAATGGTAATTACTGTAATTATAAAAATTGTTAATTTTAATAGCATATCAGTTTTTGAGTATTTGGTTTATTGTTGTGTCCGTTTGGCATTGATAATTGACGTCAGCTGCAGTCGCTTTTCATAAAGATCAACAGGTTTTATTTAGTAAAGATTTTACAATAGGTTATTTTATAGCGAATGCATCCGCTAAATAAAAATAATATACAAATATATATATAGTATAAAATTGCAATTTCAAGATGATGTGATGGATATTTATTTATTTTTTACTTTCATAAATAACATTGCTGGGTATTTTAGGAGACGATTAATGTAGCTGTTGCTGCATGTTGTTTGGATATTATTTTGATGCGTGCAGCATGCAAAACTTTTGCTATTCAGTTACATATTTATATGCAGTTACATGGATAGGCTTCTGGGCAGAAACAAAAACAAAACAACTTTCAACTGCCAGCTTATCGGTTTAGTCAATTAATGTCAGCTTTGATTTCAATTAAGGCAGATAATACTCACGTCTGGCATGCCGATAGTTTTGCCTAATGCGCCTGCAATTACGTACATCGATTGGCATTTAATTAAAACAAATATTCACACACTCACACAGACGAATACATACACACTCATATCTATCGCGAACAGTGGAAACGCACTCAGATGCGATGCGGTCAAAGCTTAGAGCGGAGCTGAGTGCTCAGTGTATACCATATTCGATATACGATAGACACTGGAGTTGACGTCGCTTATCTATTCGATAGCGTGGATTTGACAGGTTTAGGTTTTAATTTTATTTTCTGCTGTGTGCTCGTTTATACATACGGCATTGTTTTTGTCTTAATCTGCAAAGATTTGCATTTGCTGTCTACGCAAAATGATTTATGCGCTTTGTTGTTGTTGTTGTTGTTGTCGCTGTCATTGTCATCAAATGGATTTTCATTTGATTGCCTTCCTCCGGATTGTTGTTGTTTCATTAAAACGGCAGCTTATTTGCCTTTCAATCAAAATCGTGCCCAGCCGAGCAAAAAGAGCTCTGAAGATCTACTCGATAGCCAGTTACATACATACATATATACAGAGACATATCTCTCTGAAGGTCTGCTGTCGGAAGTAAAGTCTAGCCTAGAATTGCCCTTAAGTGGCAGCAAACGGAATTTTAAAAATTCCCAACTGGTTTTTCCATATCAAGTGTGAAATCTGAAACAAAACTCTTTCGCACCTAAATTAATCGGATTCAGCTATATAGCATCCCATCGCTCCTTGAATAACATTATTATTATGATGTATTTTCATGAGTTTTGACACGAAACAAGTTAAACAAATTATATATTTAATTGCTACATGGAAAGTGTGAAAAGTGTAAGAGCATCGAAACTGTTTGTTGCTGTTGCTCAACTGGTATAAATAATAGAAATGTTGCCGAGCCTCGAAAGCCCAAAGATCAGCAGCAACGATTGGAGAAAACACCAGAGCCGCAGACAGAGTCCGATATCAAGCTTGAGCTAGAGTTGCTGCCGCTGCTGCCGTTGCCGCCGCTGCTGTTGTCAAATGGCAAACATTTGCCAGAACATGAAGAGAAATCCGCTAAAGTATTATCTATGTGTGCGTGGTTGTGTGTGTGTGTGTGTGTGTGTGTGCACAACAAACACCACATGTGGTCCACGGCAGAGGTGAAGAGTGGCTGTTGATCCATAGCAGCGGGCAGGCAACCCGGCAACCCGGCAACCAGACAACCATAAAGCCTGGTTTAGCTCAAGTACTGTAATGTTAACCAGGCAGCGAGCAGATAAACTAATGCGTGTTATGACTTGAGCGGATTGGGCATTGGGTATCCTATTCAAGGCATTGCGAGAAACTAGAAAGCAAAGACCTGAACAAGAAATGTTAATCGAGGCTTATGAGGTTCGTTAAGAACGTCAACTTCAAAATAAATAAATTGAAATATCAACAAAGATTGATCTCTTATCAAAATATGATTAAGGTTATGTCATTATATTGATCATGATAATATGAATAAATATAAATATAAATATATATATAAATATAAATATATATAAATATAAATATATATAAATTTAAAATAAATCAAATATATAAAATTAAATTAAGCACTTAAATTAATAAAAATAAATTAAAAATAATTAATTCAAATTATTTGTTTCTTAATTCAGTTCTTTATGGCAAATCTCAAACAAAATTTACATTATGTTTAATTGAGCTAATATTCTTCTATAAAAAATGTAAGCTATAAGTCATTTAAAACTAATGTTATAAAATTGTATTTTAAGAGAATAGCTAAGAATCAACCGACTCTTCAGTGCCATCTGTCTTTTCCATTATTTTAATAAGCTGTCTACCAGGAGCTGCCTCAAAGTTACTTATGGGATATACCTTATTTGAAATTATAATGCAGTTTGATTTACAATGAGTTATTTAT
Organism: Drosophila koepferae; assembly: GCA_030914345.1. Taxonomy (NCBI): domain Eukaryota; kingdom Metazoa; phylum Arthropoda; class Insecta; order Diptera; family Drosophilidae; genus Drosophila; species Drosophila koepferae. The sequence goes on from JAUESR010000200.1 coordinate 1,608,225, forward strand.
AAATCTTAATCATGTATCAAGTAATTTCTCTGTACCTAGAATATAAATCTCTAAGTAACTTGAGCTTTAGCAAGTTTCTGAGTTCTCAATAGTGAAAATGCAATAGTGGGATTGCAGAACAGAGCCAAAGAAACAGGCCCAACAACTGTGGGCAGAAGAAGCAGAGAAAAAAGAAATATAGATATAGACATGTCGATAAGTTCAAGTTCTCTGCACAAGCAAAATGGTTGAGTGAAGTGAGGGACAGTGAGACTGCTGTTGAAAGGGGGACACTGAAGAGATTCATCAACAATGAGATTCTCCTTTGTTTATGCGCATTGCGCACAGAGGCTGCTGCTGTTGCTGCTAAAAGGGTTAATCTACAAGCAGCTGAAGTAAAAAGAAGAGCGTCAGAAAATATATGAGACAAGAAAAAAAAAAAAAAAAAAAAAACAAGGAAAAGAAAAAACAATTATTAAACTAAAGACTGCAAGTCCACAGAGTTTTGGCGCTGGATTTGCCTGGAATATACCACTTTAGATATAGCCTTGAGCTGACTTTGGCCCGTCTAATGAGTTATTTGCAGCAGTGAAACGAGCGACATGTAAAGCCAACAAGTGTCAACATTAATTTGAAGCAGTCCGCTGTTAATTTCCAATGCGAGTGTCACATAAATTTCTCATATGCTCACAAACACATAACTCTATAGCCATATAGCCATATCTTGTATCTTGTATCTGTATCTTGTGTCTGTATCGGTTTTTTATTTTTGTTTCAGTTTCTGCAAGCTGCGCATATTTTGCCACACCCTACGCTGAATTCTTTGCTCATTTAGTCTGTCAAATCTTATAAGCAAAATATTGTTGACGCTTCAAGATGATGTGCAAACTAAAGAAAACCTATTATTAACGAATGTCTTATACACTAAGAAAAAATTAGGGGCATCAGCTTTTGTCATAAGGAAAATATTGTAAAGCATCTAATATATGTATATAAATTTTAAAAAAATATTTGTAAATGTTTATGATTATTCTATAAACAAACCAAACATTAAGGGTATTACATATTCATATAACGAAAATATTAATCTAATAAATATTTATCAATATATCCTATCGAATGATTAATGTTTTGCTCATCTTGTTGGAACTTTTTAACTAATATATATATATATACTAATGGAGATAAAAAAAAAAAAATCTATATGTTTATGCAATAAACTCCCTTTTGAAAAAAAAGTATTAATCCAACATAATATAAAGTAAAAAATGATATAAATTCTCGTAATATAATAATGCTCGTAATACCCTCAGTTAGGGCATTTAAACATGCACAAGATGTAGCATAAAATTAAAATAATTTTGTTTTTCGCTTCGGTTCGGTTCGTTTCAGTTTTTGTGGTGTCATTTGTTGTCTCTTGACGGAGTTCATGCGCAGCATGCAAAATTTTGTTGATTACTTTTTTGTTGAGTTTGGGTCTGAAATAAGAAGAAGAAGAAGAATTAGAAAGAATATACATATTTACTTATGGCTAACAAAGTTAAATGCCATTCGCATAGTTAAGTACTGCGATCTAGAATAACTATTTGAAATAATCTGACAGTTGCGCTCATAGAAAAGAGCTTCCTATATTATTTTAAATTAGTTTGAGCTGAAAAGGCCATAGTCGCAAAAATAATTGGTATTTAAAATATACAAGGTGTTTGCTGATATAATTAAAATTAGTTTATTCAATTTAAATAATTATAATGAGATTAATAATTGGCTTAGAAGTTTGTAATCTTACATCTGTTTTGAAATATGGTTTGTTTTTAAAATTATTAAGTAAAGTTATTATACATTTTTATACAGATTAGGACTCATAAATAAAAGAAAGTATTATATTGTTTGTATTAATTATTTAAATATTGTCGTGTTCACAAAGATTTAAAATATTGAAAATACGAAAAGTTGTTATAAATTTCATATGCTTTAAAATGGTATATAAGTACTAGAGCATGACTGTATTACCAACACAATCAGTTCGAGTGTTTATAACTATATTCCAGCAATCCTTAAAATAATGGTTATATATTTTAACATGCTCTTAGCCATATCTAAATGACGACTTTAGGCACTTCTAAATTCTATTCTTTATATGAAGAGACAGACACTTTTCCTTCCATTTCTTAGTCATTTGAGTCACGAAGCTTAGCATTTTTCCTCTCGGCTTCCAGCGATATAGTCATCGGCTTTTTATCACTCCAATGTCCGTGTTCACTTACAATAAACAATAAATAAATGGCAGTCGTCGGGCGGACCTCTAAGATTCGTATAGCTCACGGCTGCACTTGGTTTGCCGCCTGCCTCATGCTGCATTCATATCGTGTGGACTTGCGTTAAGCCTGGTCTCAATTTATGTGTTTGTGAGTGTGTGCCGGGCGCTTAAGATAGCATTTATAGGTTCAATGCTGCGGTTAAGCTTGAAATTAATGCGACATCAGCTTTCAGTTGTCCCTTGGCCTGTAAGACCCCCTCCGAGCTTGCCACTACCCTTCCCCATTCTATCTTTCTCTCTCTCTCTCTCTCTCTCTCTCTTGATCTTGCTTTTGGATTTTAAATTCTGCTTAATGATTTTTTATGAATTTATTGCCGCAGCAGCCGGCGCACAATTTGCGCATGCGTTACCCCCAATGAGGCTGAACTGACGCTGTGTGCATGTGCATGTGCGCGTGTGTGAGAGAGAGAGAGATGACGAGAGTAAGGGGCATGCAGCCCACTCTAAAAGGAAACCTTAAGCAACGCTTAAAAAGCAGGCGTGAAAAGTTCGCTGCGCATCAAGGCAAAAAAAAGTTTAGTTTTTTATTGTTGTTGTTGTTGTGGCAGCCTTTTAAAATTTTAAGTGGCTGCGCGCTCTGGATAGGCATGCTGCATGCATATGGCACATGTTGCAACGCCTACTAAATCATCCAGCAGCATGCCACATTGTGTGTGCCTCCATTCGCATTTGTTTGCACAAACAAAATAAGAAACATGAAGAACATTTCAAATGTTGCCATACGCTGCATTTCCTGCTATAAACACAAATACATATGTATATGCAAAGTTCTCTTTACACACATACATGTATATACATATAAATAGCATATATTTTCAATCTATGTGCAAGTTTCAATTATTGAATGAATGGAGCAGCTTTGTGTGGCATAAACAACTCCACTCAGAGCTCAAGGCTGAGTCAACACACATGGATTTTAATAGCCAGAAGAACTTGCTGACACAGATCCCAGCACTGTAGTCGATTTGCAGTTGGAGTCTATGCTATTATATATTAAATTGATAAATAATAATAAATTGAACCCCTGGTTTTCATATTATAATAAATTGGTCCATCGAGCAAACAACATTTTGCTTATACATCAATTATATTTGTGTAGATACATTAACGATAGATAAATTTAAAATGAACCAATTTTGTTGGTATTTTATGATTAAACTATTTACTACTATATTCTTTTGTTATTGAAATGGTATTAGTATAAGTAAAATTATAATGGTATAAGTAAAGAAGTTTACAATGAAGAAGTTTATAGTTACAGTTAAGTAATATAATTTTTAGTTTATATAATATCTGATACAAACTCATATAAAATTTGCTTACTCAACTGATTTTCAAGATCACATTATTTCAAGTATATACGTCACACAGCTTGACCTTCCACGGCGCATGCCTAAAATACTAGAGTGACATTTTAATAAAATTCAAGTAAATTTCTTTTGGCTGTCTCTTGGACCCTAAGACATAGTGTAAACAAAGGTCAAGACAAAGAAACATGTGTAAAATCTCAGTTTAAAAACATTTGGCTAAAACCTTGGTGCTGCGATTTCGCTGGGAATATTTAAAACAATTAAAGTACTCGACACATACATATACTCACACATGCATACACACACACACACACAAGTACAATATATGCAATTCATTTACATATTTAGAGGCTGGCATATCAAATTGTTGTAAGCTATTAACAAATGCTCGATATAAGCTTGTATGTAATTAAATAAATGCTGGCCATTAGAAATGTGAGCGTGAGTTTCATTAAAAGTAAAAATAAATAATAAATATATGTAAAAAAAAAAAAAATAATAATAATAATCTGAACATTATTTTTACAATATGAATTCAACAAAATATATGTATGTATATATTTTTAATATAAATAACAATTTATTATTTTGCATCAGAAATTCAGAAAGAAAACTATAAAATAATTTAATATAATTTGCAGTTGGTATCATCTCCAAGCATTTAAGAGGGCAACGTAAATTCTGAATACTTTCCTCATATTAAATACAAATATTAAAAAAAAACGTTGTCCATGCTTACGAAGCATATTCTAAGTGCATTCCTCCATAATTAATCTTTGCATAGAAGTAACTTTCCTCAAGCTGTACTTTTGTGTCTGCTCATAGTTGTTCATGCTCGATTGCTTCAAGGTGACTTCGGTCACGGTGCCATCTCTAGTCGCTAATGAAGGGCCCGCTTTGAAGGTGTTACAAGTTTGTACGCGATTTGATTAACAAACCTGCGACTTCCACGTATTATACGCATTATGTGGGCTACCGCTAGGCAAGCGAATGACCATGATCGCCTCTGCCACAACCTCTGGCTCTGGCTCTGACTCTGGCTCAATGGATTTAACTAGTATTCGAGATTATGAAGAGTGCCAACTTGTTGCTCGTCTTTATCAATCGCTGTGAATGCGAATTGACAGGCTGCGGACTTGGGCTTTGTAACTGAACTCAAGTGAAAATGATTGCAGTTGAAAAGCGAAGGCGTAACCAGATACGCCTTCAATCGCCAGATCGGCTGTAGGAACCACTCGAAACACGTTTTACCCCCGCCTCTCTTTCTCTCTGTCGCTCTATATCTTCTTCTTTTTTGCTGCTTGAGAAATGAAGTGCAAAGGCGTCAGTTTGCATTCGATGAATTTCAATCACACGCATATCATTTGCCACTTTAAAGCTAATGAATAACAATTCTCAGTTGATGGAACATTGAATGTGGAAGTGGAATTATATAAATTATATTAAATTGATAATTCTCGTTTCTATTTGCATGTTGCATTTTGAGCTTGCCTTTTTTTTTTAATTTTAATATTATATTTTAAAAGTCTTTATGCTCATACTCCTCCCAATTCCTCATAATAAAATTATGATAAATTGAAGGTTAAATTACATTTTTTTCAAATAGAATAAAATTAGCTTCAAAATACACAATAGTGTGTAAATATATATGTCATTCAGACTAAGATAAACTGTAATTTATTGAGTTTTCCATTTTACTGATTAATTTTCTCACTGACACAGACTGACATCAATATATATATATATCTTATAATATATTTTGGCAGCTCCGAAATTGTCTTTCAATAGCATTTGATTCATTTTCGCTGAAATTTCCAGTGAAAACTGTGCGAAACATTGATAAAGCATCAATCAATAGATATTTCCCATACGCTGCAAGCGCTTTTAAAGGCCGTAAATCATATGGCCCAAACTTGGATTAGCTAAAAAAAAATAAAGATAAAATGAAAAGAAACACCTTGCCATAAATCTTTGAGACTCATTTGGTTGCAACTGAAAATTGAACTCGACTTTGGCCACGGGTTCTGCGTTTCATTTTTGTTTGGCGCGCTTTCTGTGCCCAGTTTTTGCGACAAGCCTCTCACACAGGCCTCCCCAATTGGTCGACCTTCAAATGGCTCTGCTTCACACGCACACACATAGAAAAGAGGTGGAAGAGAGGGTAGAGGTAGAAGTGGAGGTGAAGGTAGAAGCAGCGAGAGAGATACACACATATGAACAGAGATCACGCCACTTGAAGCGCTGTTGCCACGTTTCTGAGCTTGAGTTGGTTGTCCGTTGGGTACGGTGAGGCCTGGCCTGACGGAAATGTTGCCAATCGGATGAGCACGCAAAAGACGTTGATGTTTACGTTTACCTGAAGGCGAAGGCGATGGCGATGGCGATGGTGATGGCGAAGGCAGCTCCGGAACGATCGGTAACATGTTTTATGCATCCGTGGCAATGTTGAAAAAAACTTATATGTATATGTATACAAACTTTATACAATGTTAAGAAGAAACCAACAGCAACAACAACAGCGAAATACTTTTAAAGGCAACTCGAAATGGCGAAGGTCGTTTAAAGGCAATGCACAGTTTATGTTTTGTATACCCTCTACGCATAGAAAGTGTTTTATTGAGGGTATAACGATTTACTGCGAGTTTGTGTAACGCACTGAAACTTTGGCTATATACGTGGAAATTATATACGAGATATATCAAATTAATATATATGACAAATGAGTAGAATAAGAGCTGCATTAATTTAGACTCTGTCTGCTAATCTATGCCTATTTACCTATTTGGTATGATAAAGAATCATATATAATATTCAGAGTATCTGTCTCTTTGAAATAGTAACATTAAAGAGTTTACGCTATTCGTTGAGGTAAAACATTTACATTGTTGTGTTTCTTTAATTTATTTTGTATTTTTTGCATATTCATGCTTAGCCAGAGAGTTACTTTTGAGCGTTACGTTCAGTAGTGGATCGTCGAGATTTATTTGCAAGACTGAACGACATTGATAAGAGTCGCCTAATTGCTGCTGTGGCGGACGTCAACACAGTTTTCGAAATTTTCAATATGTTGTCTGTTTATTTTGTACGCTGGTTCCCATCGTAAAGCTGTCGACTGGTTTCCTTTTGGGCGACGCGCTCCGATTTTGTCAGCGGTCGCTCGATTTGTGGTTTTCTTTTTCTTTTTGCCAATTCGCCTCTGATTTTGAATCGAGTTTCATTTGGGGAGTTGGTCAGCAGCAACAGCCATCGCCGCCTGATTGCTTCTTACATACTTGGTATGTGGGTCAAGCGGCGACACTCGTGGGGCCTCACGAATAATATCTTGATGGATGTATTACACACAAGTCCAGTGGGAATCGCAAGATATGAACGTGAGGTGTTATTATCTGCTGTACATATTTATTATTGCCACCGAAATATGAAATATGAAGTACGTAATTAGTGTCCTACATTGTAAGTATTTTAAGTACAAAACGGAATTTTGTACCCGGATCTTGAGGTAGGACATTAATAAATGATCTACTTGGTTATTTAGTTAATGTAATGGAGTAGCATAGTGTAGCGATGTATTTTAAATAAATTTTTGTATAGCACTTCTGAAAATAGTTCTATACAAAGTAAAATATTCCTTGAGAGCTATTGTAGCCAAGAGTAGAACGGTATACGATTCTTTTAAAAAATAACTGTAATTTCTTTCAAATTTTGTGCTTTGTGTAGAGAAACATTGTAGTTAAATTTCGTATTAGACGTTTTCTTTGAATCGCTGCTCTTGAAAAATCTTCCTTTATGATATCGCTGCAAAATATTGTATAGTTAATCTGAATTCTTATTCGGTTCTCTTTGCGCTTTGAAATTTTTCTCTCATATTATTATAGCTTTGACTCCCTGCTCATTTAAATTTCCTTATCTCTCATTTATCGTATCATGTCAATGTCTATTAAATTGTTTAGCCACACAATTGATAGACAATTAGGTTTCAATCGAATCTCTAATCATATTTTGGTTTTGTGCGCCATTGCATAAGCACTTCATATGCACGGATCCAACTGATATACATATACATATAAAAAATAAACTTTCTACAATTATTTTGAAAAGTATTGAACTTTTCTTCTACTTCACGCGATTTACGCAACTTTCACGAACGGCAACACACCACAAAACCACATGAAACACCACCACCACCAATACGAGCAACAACAACATCCACAGAGACTACAATTTATGGCTGCAGCAGCCGTTTGCAGCGAAATGAAAAGCTCCACTAGCCTGGCCCACGCAATGTTAAGTTGAAGAAACAAAAAACACAAGAAAAGTAACAACAACAGCAGCAGCAAAGAGTGAAAAACGAAACCCTTTAGGAAATTTGTATGAAATCTGGCAGTGGATGCATAAATCCGTTTAAAATCGCTGTGTTTGAGGCAAAACATAATGCAGCAACTGCACCTCCGAAATAACACCAACGCAGACCCTGGGGTTACGATTTTGGAGGCGCTGTTTTTGGTTGGGCACACGATGCACATCGAAGCGGCATCGGCGGAGCACAGTGGGCGTCATCCAAGTATCAATGAAACTTATTGTGAAAATCTCAATATGATGTGAAATCATCTCTCGATAGTGTTGCGCTTTTGAAGTTGCAGTTTGAAAGCCAATTAAATGTTATCATCATTTATTTTCAGATGTTTAGTTAATAGTTTTTGATTGCTGCTTATGTTATCAGATCTATCGCTGTTAGAGATCTGTTAAGTACTGTGCTAATTATAATGCTATGCTAAAAGGTCTTATACAATTTTAAGTAGAGAAATTCGGCTCATGTTACTGAATAGAGCAATGCTGTTAAACTGTTAAGCTAACAGCAGAAGCTTCGACTTTAGACTAATGTAACAGTATAGTAGAAGATGTTAAGAATACTTTTACTTGCGCTGTAAAGGGCTTGCACAATTTATGCAATATTGTGATTTATTCAGTAAAAATCATTGATTTAAATGTTATTATTTATTAAATTTAAATTATTATAAAATTATTATTATATAATAAATAATTTTGATTAATTAATTTAAATTATTATAAATAATAATTTATATGTTATAACTACAAAATAAAGACTTAATCGTATGCCCACTGTAAGTGCATTGAATATACATATGTATGTATGTATGTATGTTTATGAAAGCACATACATAAATCGAGTATAAAGTCTATCTCTGCAGATCAGATTGTATTGGCTTGGATTGCATAGCATCGTATATTGGCTGGCTTTATTAATGAGTTTAAACGCACGCCTAATACGAATAAAACGCCAGTGGTGGCAAGATTTGTGGATTTCGAGAGCTCTGCTAAGACAAAGATTAGGCCAACTATACGAAGATCGTGGCACTGCGGGGGCGTCATTGGCGTTGGCAGCACATCGCATATCAAAATGACACCATTATGGTATTAGGCCAGTCGTTTGTTATTAATGTGTGTGTATGTGTGTGGGGGATCGTGCCATACATTATACGGGGGCGAACAGCAAGTGGCACACGTTACGGCCCTTGGCATGGTAAATAGCTCGTCTCTATGCTGCTTGTAACTGGCTAGAGATCCATTATTTATGCTAGTCCACTAAATTATTCCATCGAACAAATTCGATTTGGTAAAAGCTATTTATCAATATGTTTTGTTTCTCGTTTCAGCCAAAATTCCTTGAATCCCACCTCTACACTATTAATGAATGAATCTATATGAACAGGTGAGTGGTAGCGTTAAGTAATTGATAAGATGAGCTGACATCTATTGACTGGTATTATAAATGTGTCATTGAACTTATATGGAGCTGTGCCAAATTTGATGCTTGATTGCCTTTTCATAAAAAATACAGTTAGGCGTGAGAGAAAGAAAATCAGACTATGACGGGATGAAATATGATATTTCAATACTAACATAATGTGTTCGTTTAGTTCTACCTGTATATGAAATCTAATGGGTAGTATGACATTGAATGAAAGTTAGCCATAAGCCAAATTTGACGCTTGAACGACATTCTGTGACAATTGATGGCATAGCATGATATCTATATGCATATCTATCTGGCGTTTAATTTGTCATATGTCATTGAACGTATATGGAAGTTAGCTAATTGAAATGTCTGCTCGCCTTTCCACGTGATTCTCATGCATATGGAGCTGAATATATAACCACAAGAGACAGTTACGCGTGATAGAACGGGTTTCCCCATAATTTCCACACAATATGGTATATATCCATATAGCTATCTATTATCAAATCAATAACTTGCCTCGAGCAGAATGAATACCAATCTTCGTGTGTATTTATTTAAGCAATTACAGAGATTTTTTCATGTGTGGAATTTATGTGTTTGATTTTGCACTGACAGTTGACAGTGACAGCGCTTGAGAAACAAAAAAAAAAAAAAACACACGCCGATCGGCCGCCGGCTGGCGGTTCAAATTCGCAGACAAACTCAATTTTTGTGGCCAATTTCGTCTTGTATGCAAATTTTTCGTGTGGTTTTTTAATTAACGTAGACACAGTTTAGTTGGTTTGTATGTATAGCCATTTGTGCACTTGTTTGGCTGCAATTCCGACTAACTATTGTATACCCGCCCAAAAATCTAATATTGAATCACGATTCGTAGTCTTCGTTGTTGTTGTGGCGCACTTGGCACATAATTTTCGTAATATTTACCTATGCTAATCGGGCTCATTAATCAGGCCTGTTAACAAAAGCTTTGAGCACGAGCCAAAAGGGTTCGGCAGAGACCCAAACAATAAATAAAATTCATAAAACACGTAGTTTTTATATTTCTGCTTAAATGGAATTGATGGAGCTGTAAAGCCGAGAAAATAGCTCAGCTCAGCAAATATTACAAAAGCTGCGCACATACCCAATGGAAAATTTAATGCTAAATTATACGAAATAAATTTAATACTTAATTAATAATGCAATTTTGGAATCAACATTTCAATTAGCTGCAAAATATGGGATTAAATATATTTTAGCTTGAGTATGCTTTAATCTTTTAATTTCGATTTTTAACTACAAATCGAAAACCAATCTGAAGTCTTTTACTCTGCCAAAATGTCATTAAACATGTAGAGCTTGGAAGAAGGTAAATTAATATTATTTTATGAGAATTATATATATTCTTACTAAATATGATTTTCATATAAACATATAATTGTATTTAATGCAGCCTACACCTCAAATACTTTTATATATGTATTTCCACATGGGCATTATAAGGTAAACGCACGTGCCAGCTAAATGTAATCGCAGCATCCAGAAAAAAAAAACAACAAAGAAACAAAACAAAACAAAAAGTGAAAAGGAAAGAGAAAAAAAATGAAACCGAACGAAAGTTGAAAGCAAACATGAAAACGAGGCACAAAGCTTTAGGAAAATACAATAGGCCACAAAAAAAAAAAAAACCGACGCACTTTTCGCTTTTGAAACGAAGCAAGCGGAACGCGCATGTTGCATTGCCGAGGCATAGACCCAGCGCTGATGAAATGTGCATGATTCGTTTATAATTTACACGATCCAATCCTCATGCCCCTATGCTGCTGCCATTTCCCCGTCCAGATTCATGTAGTCAGCGCGTGCGCGGCTCACAGCTCACAGCTCACAGCTCACAGCTCACGGCTCACGGCTCGTTGAGCAGCCGCACGAAATGGGCGAAAGGGGGGACCAAAAAGGTGTCGAAAGCGTAGACAAATATTACACATTTAATTATGACAAGTCAACGCGGTTGGACCTCTATCTAGAGATGATGAAGCGCCTTCAACGCCAACTCACCAAGAAAATTACATCGAAAAAGTTCAGACGAAAAGCAGTTGAAAATTATCATGGGATTTTGTAGATAATTTCGTAGGCTTTTTGACACTGAGATGATCTTTACACTTGATGGAATTCTACGAAAAGATAATCTAGATAAGTTATGTATATGACATCCAAGTGGAATTATAAATAACATTTTATATAGTTTATTGGGCGTACCTAAAGTACAAAACATAAAAACAGTATATGGAGCTAAGAACAGAACTACGAATTTCATCTCAACTAAATTTATTTACCCAAAACTTATGTTTTATAAGGTGCATTGCATTAGGTACTCGGATTTCTGAGTAAATTCTCATACAGGACACTGTGATCCTCTCGGATGTGTCGTTGTAGGCGCAGGAGTTTGCGATGCAGCTTCAGATATGGTTGCATGCTGGCCGTCAAGCTGGCTAGGAGGCCCTCTCGAACGAGCTTAACGGTGCTCAGTTGATATAGATTACCTGAGGCAATCATACAGGTGAGATCATCGTCGCGATTCTGCAGTAGAACCAATTGCTCCTCGATCTTGTTCATGCGCAACTTGAGCTCCTCCTTTTCGGCAATTAAATCACGTTCCCGTATCTTTTGATCGAACAGATATTCCATGACTTCTTCAGATATATTTGAGTACTGTTGTGCCAGCGCCATGTTGTTTTAAATTAATTTTTTTTGGGAAGAAGTTACAAATTTTATGTAAATAAGATATCTGATTTTTAAAAGTGTCAAACTAAGTGTCGAAACGTTAGACACTCAGTTCGACATGAACGACAGAGCCAGACTTTTTTTCCGATTGGATATTTCAATCGCCATTTGATCAGCCAACATCTGGGTGGATCATATTACAAATATAGTTTATTATTTATTTTTATTGGTTGTCAATTTTAGCTAACCTCAGATTCCTATAATGCGAGTCGGAGCCCTAAACAAAGGGCCAGAGCAATGTTATGCTAATAATAATAATAAATTATCAACACCTTTCGATAGACTCACTCAAATTCTGGGTAACCCCCTGCTCGCCTCAGTTTTGTTGATTTTAGCTATTTAAAAATAATATCCGACAAATGCTGCGGATAAGAGTTTTGAATTGTTTAAGATTCAATGCCTTTCCGCCGATCGATTTGTATTGTCTTTTGTCGTGGCTAAACATAATTTTGATTTATGTAAATTTACTTAATGGCCTTTTGTTGTTGACTTTTGTCAAAGTGCTAAATGGCTAAGCATATTTCTATTCTCTTTCAGTTATTTCGCAATGCTTGGTAGTATTTTCTTTTTAGCTATGCGCCAAAATTTGTGTTAATTAACATGACGTTAAAACTCTAGAGTGTGACGATGCTTTATACAATTTTAATTTAAATACTATGGAAAACTACTAGAGTGTGAACTAATTACAATTTGAATATGCTTTGTCTTAATTCTATATTTCTGTCTAATTTCTATATGTTTGAAAAGTATTTTGTAAACTTGTTTAGATAATATATATAATATATGGTATTTTTTAATATTTTTATACCCTGAACCCATTGAAAATGGGAAATCAGGGTATAATGGTTTTGTTAAAAGTATGTAACAGGCAGAAGGAGGCGTGGCAGACCCCATAAAGTATATATTTTCTTGATCAGGGTGACGAGAAAAGTTGATCTAGCCCTGTCCGTCTGTCCGTCCGTCTGTCCGTCCGTCCGTCTGTCCGTCTGTCCGTCTGTCCGTCTGTCCGTCCGTATGAACGTCGAGATTTCGGAAACTACAAAAGCTAGAGAGCTGAAATTTCACACGAACACTCGTATGTTAGTTACGCAGTACGAGTTTATTTTGTTTTTTCGATAACTCATCCCATTTCCAAATTATCGATAAAAAATCGAAAATTCGTTTACATTTTTTAGGTTTTTTGAGCATAACTTCTACATCGTTTCAGCTAGAGACTTCAAATTTGTATACTTAGATAGATATTATGGATACGCAGATTATGTAATTTACAGATTTTGGATGCCACGTCCCCTTCGCCCCCAATTAAAAAAAAAACGCATTTCAAATACTAGAGATTTGGCATATAGATAGATTCAGATACTCTTAATCTACTTTGAAAATTTCATAAAGATAGTCCATCTAGAAATGGAGTTATGAGCGTCCAAAATTCAGCCCAACCCACCCCCAAGCCACGACAGCAACTGCGCGGTTAGCAGAGCGCGCGCTCATAAGTGCGTAAAGAAGAAGAGTATCACTTTTTTGCAGGGTTCAGGGGATCTCGTAGTCGAGCCGTCTCGACTAGAGCCTTCTTACTTGTTTATATTTAACTGTTTATTAAAAAAATACGTCTGCAATTATTGAAATAAATGCATGTGCTTAAACAACTATATGTAATGCAAGCCTGAATGTCTGACACATTTATAAATATTCACGCAATATATCTGATATCTGATCCCTGTTGTGGCTTACAACAAATTTTTTTGGGAATTATATTTTGTACACAATGTAAGGTAAGATGAGTATATTGGTTTTCTGCAAATATAATAAATACACGCGAGGTATATTAATTTAAAGAGAGACAAATTGAGAAATACTTTTTCATCAATTGTCTTTTTCAAACTATATAATTGGAAATTTAAAAATATACTCCGATACTGCTAGGTGAATATAGCGAGTACATATGTTATTACCTTTCTAATTGCAGTCTAATAAAATTTCCTCAGTTATTCAACTATAATCTCAAAATTTTTCTGGATGCCTAGCAAACTCTATCTTGAACAGTTTAACAGCAAATTGAACTGTAAATATTCAAGCATTAAACACCTTTTAAACTGGATTACCATAGACCTACACATATATACCTATAAATAATATGGCACAACAAATTCGAAATATAAATAGTAAAATCAGGTTTGTTTTCTGAGCTATGAACGAGTATTGTGCAGTCCGTAGCGCCTGACGATAAAGTTCTTACTTGTTTTACAATTGTTTGGTCAACTTTCGCAGTGCCTGGAAATACAAGTTTTTATATCATTTATATGGAAGACCACACACGCTATACATACAGATGTGGCAGCAAACTATTGCTGGGGTCATTTATGAGCGTTTAATCCTTTTCTTTGGACGACAACAACGACAACAACGACAACAACAACAGCAACAATAGCAACAACAATGAGCATTACCAAAAAAGGGTGCGTTCCATGGGACATTCGAGTTGATTTATAAGGCTGTCATACGGTGTGCCTCATATTTCTATGGCTTTCACTGTCGCCCATAAATTTGTGTGAGCCGCAACACCCACAGCGAGTGAAAATTAACTTGAAATGAAGACATTAAACGAGTTGCCAACAGATATATATATGTATATATTTGGGTATATAAAAGTCAAGGAAGGCGTGCAAATTGAAATTTATATAAATTCCGTTTTTTTGGCTTCTGGATTAGAGTCTTGGGCACACCTCTTTCAGCAGCAATTCCCTATAAGGCCACGGCCGAATATCTCTAAATAGTTTCTCAACTTCAGTCAATTGGGCTCGTAATTGTGTCTATTTTTCTAGCTTTTACCAGACAAAAGTTTCTATTTACCTTTATGACTTTACAAATTTTCGCTTTTAAGAGTTACAAATGAAAACTAACTTTGTGTGTGGTCTACAAAATGTTTTCTTTTTTTTATTTCTTAAGCAATTCGCTAAAAATAATAAGAACTTGTTTCTTAGACACTCAGTCCATGTTACGAAAACACCTTTCAAGCGAAGTGTTTTGATTTTATACTAGACAAGAGGCCGAACTAGTTGTACTCATGACAAGTGTCATAAAAACACAAAACACAGTAATTGGCAAGGGTTTGTTGAAGAATCGAAAGAGATAGAAGCTACAGGCTAAGTCGTGTAGTGAAAATCGGTTTGGATAATAACATTAACTTTCCTTGAATGCATTTCTCATGTTTTGGGTAAAAAAAAATTGCTTTAAAAATAAGATCTTGTAATATTTCTCAAATCTCATAAGAATTGTCATATCAAAAGAAAAACAAAATTTTTTTCGAATATTCATATATTTCAAAATCTTTTTAAAATAAAGTTTTCGAGAAACTGATTTATCTTAAAATGTTTTTAGAGGGTATTCAAATTAATATATAAAATGAATATTATTAATATTGAATTTTCTCAGAATCAACTTTTATCGTTAATAAGCAGAGTCAGATCAAACGTCTAGTTAAGACGAGTCTTTTTAATTCGCTAATTCTCACCCACTTAAGAATGTCGCATGTCGCAGTCGCATGTCGCATGTAATGCAAATAATTTGCACAGTGTCTGTCATAATTGTGTGGACCGTTGCGTGCTGTCAGCTGGGGGCCATTAAGATGGCGCGACTTCTCTGACTATGAAGACATAGCAGTCGGTTGGTGTGATTATGGCATAGCCTTTAATTTGACAACTGAAAAACATGAAATGCCAGCGAGCAACTCATTAATCTGTCTATATAAAGAACGTTTCCAACAAATCTCAGCGAATTGAAAACTCAAAATCAAAATCATTGCTCGTTTTATGCTTTTCGAAAAGTTGTAAATTGAGTTAGCACCAAAAAAGGCGAATGCTGCTCTAAATTTTTATCTTACTTCTAAAAACAAAACAAACAGAAATGAAAAAAAAATACAAATAGAATAAAAAAAAAATCAACTTTGTAATCGATTTGTGCGAATTTCGTTGCGAGTTTTCATTTCGATGCAAAAGTGTTTGTGGCCTGATTCATGCTTGGAATATTTAATTTTCTGTTTTTTACTGCGATCATTAGGGACACAGCAGGTGGAAATGTAAAAGATCAATATATTGATATTGTTGTTGTTCCATAAATTTGGAATTCATAGCGCGAGAGATTAGCATATAAAACCTAACCACGGCCCATTTTATTAACGCTACAGTAGGAGTTGTTAAAGCCTATTTATGTCGCTGCGTTATATAAGAGAGAAAAAAATTCAAAATTGATAAATTAGTTTGACTACAATAAATCGTCATTTAAATGAAATCATCGTAAAGTTATTTATATGTAAATCGGGCTCGAAGAGCATGCGGGATACTTGAGCGGATCTGCAAGACAGAATATCGAAGAGTGAGATATGGAGTTGATATGCTACAAGAGTGATATGGTATGTAGATGGTATTAAATTGAATCATATTTTTTTAAAATGTGGATAAGCAAATTGGAGAATTGAATTTATTTTATACTCCCTATCAAAATATAGAAAGTTAACAAAACAATATTTAATTCTAGTAGAAAAACTAAATGGAATTGCTAAATTCGATGAGATTTATATAATCATTTCCAGGCAATTTTCTTTAGAAGTCTAAGTCTTTATTCAGAGAAATTTGTGCTTCTTTATTAAAAATTCTTCTCCTTACTTATATTTTTATTCCATCTTTCAGGTAGCAGGTAATATGGATTACGCTTTAAATTGAATTTCCGTCTTTTGAAGTTATTCAAGAATAAGCTTTCATTATATGAATTGTAGTGCGGTACGGCCAGGCCTTGAACGAATGACCCCAACAAATGGTAATCGGAAAGGGCAATGTTTGATGTGGTAAGACATCACATAGAAGCGGCTCAAAAGTGTATGCCAAAGTTTCCGCTCGTAGCTTGATTCTTAGTGTTATGGTGCAGCAAAATTAGTTTGCCTTATCTCTTAACATAAAACTATATCTACTCTACGCGATCATAGATTCAGTTATTTCTGATGTATAGCTAAATCTTCGTCTAGAATTGAATAGATAATGGAGAATATGAAAATTGAGATAAACTTAATTTTTGGGTTTCACAGAGAGAAGTATAACCCATTTGTGGCTTTATTAATTTTTGCAGCATCGAAAGCTCAGTACCAATTAGATTATCGTAGGATCAGTTTGGTTCAAACGAAATAAACCGGTTCGAACTCTTTAAATTATGTCTGATGTAGGCAGTCTACTGTGCAAGATATTGTTCACATTTGCATTGGGTTTATTCAAATATGAATATAGTAAATAGTCGCATAATTTAACATATATTTAGGCTCGATGCACAAATTAATGAACGCGCTTTAAGCGCTGCTCAGTCATTTGCTCGTTTATTAATTTTATCGACACTTGATTTGTTTCGATTGGAAATATTTACACAATTCCCAAATGAAATATGTAATGTAATTCGTTTTCAAATTAGTTGGCAAACACGCGCGTTGCTCAAATTCGGCTTTCCGCATAGATTCGAAATCTTTTGAGCGCGGGCGCTTGCGCCTTATCGCCTCTGAATGTTGTCATAAATTTACGAGTTGTCAATTTGAGCTTGAACCTGAGCAGCGGTCTGGGTCGCCGACTCATATTTTGTATTTTGTATTATATATTGATAAATTATGGCAGCTGCCTTAATTTTCAATTATATATATTTTCGTAAAGCCAGGCTTGGGCATTTTCTTGACATTAATTTTTATTATTTCTAGCGCATAATATTTTATTGCTCGTTCAAGTTTTAGGGAGAGTATATTCGTTTTATGTCATGCACGTTTTGCTGTCTGGGAATTTATTGCTATGAAAAGTTAAAGTCTTGGAGTTTGAAATAACAGTCTGAGATCGACCAATTTTGCAATCTGATTGCAAGATTTACCGATCCTTAAAAATCAACCGAGATATCCATTAGCCCGTGCTTAGTTCCAAATATTGATTTTTTATACATCGTGAACGAGTATTGTGCAGTTGATTGCATTAGATTTGTATTTGGTGATTTCAGTGCATTTCGTTTTTATGAGTTTTGTTGGAAAGTCGCTTAGCATATTTGTTTTTTTTTTAATTGTTTGGACATAAATTATGCGGGACCAAAGTCTTTTAATTGTGGCCAACGAGCTTCTAATTTATGATTGTCCATAAACACATATAATATATCTATGTAAATACATATGTATATGTATAAATACTTAGTTTAATGCTCTCTGCTCATAAAAGTGGATAGAAAGTGGGATATGTAATAGTTTTATAGCTAAAATATATTCATTTATAAGTATATATTAGGACTGCGCACAGGGTATTTGCCAGTCGTTCATTCTGATTTCATTTAATTGTTATGTGTCAGTTCTTTAATGTTTTTGTATTGTCCTCAATCGATGTGCACTTAAGCAAGTGGAAGCTCACTCTGGCACATTTTGTCATATTTCATCTCGCGCTTCCTTCATTGGCTTCAATTCTATTTTAAGGTCTTTTTAATTTGCATTCGGAATCAGCAAATATTGTTGATTGGACGAGACACATTGCGAGAGTGGGAGGGCTATATATGGAGAGGGAGAAAGACAGAAAGAGAATGAATAAATCTGCACTTTTGCGATCTCGATCATTTCAATAACTAATAATTTATTGTTTGGCTGGTCATAAACTTTTAGAGCCCAGTGTGAGAGTGCGAGTATGTGTGTGTGTGTGGCAGGCACGTTTCGAAAGTTTTAGATTATGACTATGGATAAAATGAAATGGACTTCCCGTTGTTAAGTAAATGGTGTAAATAATATATATTTATCGCTTATTCTAACAAAGATATTCATTTAGAGTGCGATTAAAGCCAGTTAAATTCCGCAGATGCTTGCGCTAAGAAAGTTTTGGCCCATATATAGATCAGAGATAGACCAAAAATGTTGTATTATAATTTAGAAAAGAAAAAAAAAAAAAACACATTTCTTTAATTTTATGAGCATTTAAACAGCTGGATAATTTAATAGAAATAGTCTAAGGTAACTGAAAGAACAGCATTGTCTATGCGGGAACACACCCGAAACTCTATCTGAAATTCTTTCGATTTGTATAGCTAACCAAATAATATAAATTTTGTGTTATCTGCTCAAGCCTCATAATTCTGAACGCAAATATTGACGAACGAGAGAGCTGAGCAATCAATTGCCTACCCCTTTATTTTTGTATTGGAAACCTTTCATGTTCATATTCATATTCAAAATTTGACAGGTGAAACCCATAAAAGGTCCGGAAGGAAGGAAGGGTCAGAATTGAATTTGCAGTGCACTCTGCGCTCTGCACTCTTCACTCTTCACTCTGCTCTTTGCTCGAGTGATAAGGGCAAACCGAAATTGTTTGCCACTTCCGTGACTCACGTGCAGTCAAAGCAATTGAGTCGAGGGTCGCCTAGTGGACATTAGCATTACAATCAAAGTAAAGTCGTAAATTACCAGAGACCGAAAAATGCAGCAAAGCTGCGTCGCCGTCGTCGTCGACGTCTGTTGGTGCTACCGTAATTAGCATATTTAGTCAACGTTCCAAAAGAAAAACTCGTAGCACAAATCGCAGACAATGAACGAATGGATGCAGGTAGTCGTAACATATATTGTCATAGGTACATGGTTTTTCGATTCTCTCTGGCCCTCTGCCCACACTGAAACCTAGGTGAACAATTGCCGATTTCTCGCCGCATGCTGTGGCATAAACAGAACTGACTTCAGAGACCGATCCTCAGTGATATTTTCTACTACATTCTGCGTTTGTGTTTCAATAAAACCAACAGCAGCTGTCCCAAAAGTCAAGGCAATTGGCAACAGGACAACTGCGATTCTGTTCTGAGAGATCTTTAAAATACTGTCGTGGGCGAAACCGATCTTATTACACAGATCATAAAGCAGACACAAGTGTCTGTTCGTGGACTCAACTCCTCAAGAGAATTTAGAATCTATCTCGAATTTTCATCATATTGTATAAACTTAAAAGGTATTAAATCTAGTGAGTTTCTTATGGATTTATTCTTAATACATACATACTTTGTAACGTTTGCTCAACAACCAAATTCGAGCCATAAAATGTCTAGTATAGTATCAATATATATGAGTTTTAATGGATACGCGTGGTTATACGATAAGATCGCGTTGCCTTGCCTGACGTCGTCTTGTATATCACGTGTCCTTATGGCGGCGCGACGTTAATGTCAATTTGTTGGGCTACCAAATTAAAACGCAGACTCAGCTAAGAATTGTCCTTGTTCTGGGCACGTCCCAGCGTCAGTCGATGTTCGATAATCGGCGTCCGATGTCCGACGTCGCGTCGTCTGTCAATCCAGGCAGTATTCTGGGCGACGATCCCAACCATTTGAGACGAGCCGAACCAACTCGGGTTGTAGTTGCAGCCAGTAAGTAGTTGGCTGTCGTTGTCGCATGATATATGATTGCCCTGCCCTGCTGCTGCCACTGCAACCGCGCCCAACATCAAAACGCAACGCTAAGCCCCCCAGGCCCAAGCCCAAGTTCTTGTTGTTGTTGCTGTTGCCGTTTGAGCTCGCTGCGCAGGCCGAAGCCGGTTCTCAAAACAAACATCTTCGTGGGCTGCGCATATCGCGTCGGCGTCTTGTCCCCTTTTGCTTTGCTCTCTCATTCGAACGTTCGCTCTCTAGTTCAGTCGCTCACTCGCTCACACGCATGCTCTCTCGTTCACCGTTTTGTTGTTTCCACGCTCTTCGTTCCGTGGCTACTGTTGCGAGTGCGCCGCTCCGTAGCTCAGTTTGTTTTGAATCGTTGTGCGGTTAACTTCGGCATGCGCGACGCGCTTGAAGAGTAAAATCAAAATCAGAAACAAAAACTTCGTGTCGTATCTTCCGGTTACTTACTTTACTTGCTAAACCCAAACCCAACAACTACAAATGAGGAAAATTTCTGTTTATCATCTGTGCTGTGTACGCATATGCTTTGAAACCAATTGATGATTGAAACTAATTGTGAATTGTAAATTGTGAATTGTGAATTGTGCGATGAATTTGTAATCTCATCATATGCTATCAGGCATCTCAATAAATATTTATATAAACACAACTCTTTGGCAATCTGCCCACTTACTTCGCTGCCGAAGCTGAATGGAAAAGCATATATAATCTGTTTAAGCGCTACGTGACAATATATAAAGTAAGTTCGATTTGCTCTTAACTGATTACTCGTAATCAGTTATGCATGTGCCATGTGGAAAAGTATATAAACGTAGCTCAATATCGGACCTAAATTAAAACTGAACGCTTTCTCTTAGCCCACATAATTGCATGTTATGTGAATCAGAGGACTTTTATATAATAACTATAACTTGTCACAATTATTGTTGATTCGTATTTAACTAAATGGTCCAATAGTACAGATCCAATATATAGAGTTATAAAAACCCCTTTTTATCCATTGAAGGGTATTTGGTCTTCGGTGAATGTCTTGGGACAAAAGGTCTAGTTATAAATTGACTTATGTATATACTATAATTGACTTTATAATAAGACGGGTTTTACCAGATCAAACATTAGACGTTGACAATCCAACACACGAGTAGATCCGCAATTTATGCAAATAGAAAAAAATTCCTGCTTATTCCTCATTAAATCAAAAACTTTTGTTCTCTTTCATTGCAGCATGTTAATTCTAAAATATGACAAAATGCAGCATCAGCTATGGCTTCTACTTCTTATATTTTTAACCCTACAAAGCCCCCGGAGCACGCGGGCTCTACTGAACGGCTATCAGACGCAGTCGAACTATGAGTTACTGGAAATTGATTCGCGTTACATATCATATCAAGGTAAGTTTTGGATTATCAAAAAAAAAAAAAATTACAAAACTATGTCAATTGCCAAGCAATCAATCACTTGAAAAATACGAAAATTCTGTCCATATCTCAGTCAGTTGTAAGTAGTATGTTTATTGCGCAAAAGCCTGGATGACCACAGTCTTGATAGAGATGTCAGTTCCAAAGAATCTTAACACCTCTATACCATGTGTACATATGTATATATACTTATATGAGTATATATTCATATTGTGTATATAACAATATCTGCGGGTCTTTTAATCAGAAAACGCTTCGTGTTTATTGTTCAAATATTTACGTTGCATTGTCTCAATCTGTGCTTTTTGCATGCCTGTGGAATGCATTTTCTGAAGTACGACTTCTCGATGTGCAAACTCAGCAACAAGTTTTGTTGACTCTGATTTTCATTTTTATAGGCATTTATTTTCTTACTTATTTTGTTTGTTTCTTACGAGTCGAGGCTTTTAACTGTATTTTACGTTCCTTAGTTATGCAATGCAAAAAAGTCATATAATATATGTAAAGTAAACATGATTTGGTGCACACTCTGTAAGCAGAGGAATCCTTTATTTACAAATATGGATAAATATTTTAAATAACGTTCTTAGAAAAATCCAAATATTTTGCATAAATATTTTGTGCCACCATAGTTTTGTCTAGACTATCATGATTTAATTTTCAATTTCGATTTCATATTATTAATCAAATTTCTCTTTACCTATGCAGATTTGATGTCAACAGCCAAACGATTTTACGATCCCGATACGACTTGGTATTCAGAATTGTTATACGATGTGGCCAGAAAGCAGGTTATTGTTGGTGCCAGGTAAGTTTCGAATAGACATAAATATTTGTTATATTATATTACGTGAAAATTGATTACGAACACACGACTCATAATGACTGTTAGCCAAATTTATTTTACGCGGAAACTAGTAAATTTATTTATTTACTATCGGGGATGTCCGTTTGGGTCAATTATCAGCTAAAATGTCACAGTTTATTACGTAAATCGAAAAAACTGATAAGAGTTTGTTTTCTTTGTTTATTTATATATATACATATATATATATTTATTTTGGCAAAGTCTTGAGATTCTGTGCTGCAAATCGAAAGTAAAGCAGGTTTACTTAATCTAGTGCTTATCAGTTTGCTTTTATCGCAACGAGGAAAACGTAGCAACTAGAACAAGTTGAGCAAACAGAAGAACAAAATACTCTATGCTCAACAAGTGGATGCAGATACTCAGATACGTACTTATAGATACATGGATACAAACGCTTTCAGCTTGTTTGTTAAGCAATTTGATGGTACATTTAGCTGTTTATTTTCGTATACTCTGGTGGAGGATTTTTCGTAGTTTGGTCATGCAATGTGTTACGCGTGGAAGTGAATGTTTTTACCTGCTCTTGAGGTACATCACCAACTGAACTATTATGGGAATGTTCCTCGAATTACTCCTTCAGTTTTTATTATATTGTAAACACCTCTATGACTCGGAAGTGATGATATGGAGGGAAATCCATATTTTAATAATAACAGTTTTTTTTTTAATAGTTATGTAACCAATTAACAATTAAATTAACCAATTTTTTCAGAATATTCCAATGTTTTTATATAAGAAATATCTTTAGTTATGAAATCGCTCAAATCAAATATCTATATTCGCTCATTAATAAATATTATATGGGAACACCTTTTTCCATATATCTACTCAAAAGGCAATCATAAATAATGTTTTAATAAAATAATCGTATGTAATTGTAAAAAATATATATACATATCACATTAATTTCAAATTCGCTTTAAAGTATTGTTAACATAGGATTTGTAACATTGAGAGTACATAAAATTCGGCTAGCCAAGGCAGCGTCATTCTTTCATGTGCTGCTTTATGTGCTTAGCGTGTAGCCAAAGTTTGTTTTTCATTTGTGCTGCGTCTTTAACGTCCCAGTCATCTTAATAAGAAAAGAGAGAATGAGAATATAAGAATAAGATAAGAAGTTGCGTTGTCCCTTTGGGATCTTAACCCCTTGCCACAGATACCGTGCGAGGGAGATGGAGAGATACGCACTGGCTCGTTTATCAAAATGTCGTCGCTGTTTTTCACTTTTTTCACTTTTTCACTTTATTTTGTTTTGTTAGTTGTACCTTGTTGTCAATCATTCGTCTCTGGTTTGTTTTGTTTTCTTTCGATTTGTCATTCGTTTCTTTTCTCAACATATTCTCAGAGATAGTTCGAGGCTCTGAATTATGTTGGCCATGTTGCCGTTGTTGTTATTATTATTATTATTATTGTTGTTGTCGTTGTTGATAAGGAAGGGCAGTTGCTCTACTTACTAACTCGTAGGCGTAAAGATAGCTAGTTGAATGTGATATATATAGATAACTGCGTGGGCATATTAAATGTGATTTATTTTATTATAAGGTGTAGGCACCTTTTTTAGATAGTGCGAATAGCAACTTGATGCGACTTGACTAGACTGGGCAACTGGTCAAAGTTTTAGTTGAAAAAGAAAAACCACATAATACCTTTATGTATGGACTTTAGATATTAATATTAAATTAAGCAGACATATCTTGAGTTTTACTTATTGCGTAAAATCTTAAAAGTAGGGGAAATAAATTTATTTCCAATATGACACACAAAGTAGATACTTTCCTGTGATTTCCATTAATATGTAGACCTTCATTTATATAGATGCAAGATTAAATATCCTAAGGCCTTTTCTAACATCCTTTCTCTTTAATTCATTGTTCTTAAAGGGTTTCTTCATTCATATAGCTAATTATCTTTCTACCCCAAACCGAGTTGCTTTTGCTCGCAATTGAATCCATTCAAATTAACTAAGATAAACTTCATGTCTATAATTTAAACAAATCTTCGTTACATATATATATTTTTTTTGTTTGAACAACCGCCACTGTTGACCTTCCCAGTGGTGTTTTGTTATGATGTTCTGTTGCACCACCGAAAAACCACAATGTGAACCTTTTTTTCTTGTCTATCTTCTAATCACTAACCGCAATTTAATTGTTGCAATATCTTGAGCTGTGGACTACATTTATGATTTTGTGGTCGGCACATACATGTATATAAGTTGGGTAATTGCAGAGTCAATAGCACAATATAGCTAGGGACAAAGTCTATATATAATGCATTGCTCCTTGTCTGGCACACACATACTCATACACACACACACTTGACACGACTGTTGGCTCGAATTACGAGCTCAAGCATTTTGAATGGCCCCCATGACGAGTGACGAGGCGCTGGGGCAACTGCCTCCGTGTTGCACGTCGCACAATTTCGTGTCATGTGCAGTGCAACGGACTACGAAATTTGATATAGACTGCATTAAAATAATATACCATTTTGTTTTCACTTTTTTTTCTCTCTCTCTCTCTGCCTCACTTCCTTGCCTTAACAGCCTTTTATATATAGTAGGTTCATATTCGGTTTTCGGGTTTCAGTCTTTTCATTGTTTATGTAGGGGTCTCTGCTGAGCAAATGGACCATGCAAATGTTTTTGCTGTGAAGCATTTGAAATGTTTATACATATGACTGAACATAACCTTATAAGTACCTTCAGCGGAATGGCAACCAAATTGCAGTCACATTTCCAAATGCTTCCATGGGAAAGCAATTTTTGTTTCGCTTCGGCTGGAGAGCTTAAAGAAAGTTACATGTTAAAAAGTTAAACAATGTCTTAACAGATAATAATACTTAACAAGGTAGTTCCTTACACTCAGAGTTACGACTTACGGACTCACGTATTTGAGTTAAAATGTAGAAAGCTAAAGAGTTCTTGATAGGTGTACATGAGGGTATGACAATCCCTTATTTATTTAAAATATTCAGAATTCATAAAATTTCTTAAATCTCTTAGACAACGTAAAATAAGTTAAGTTTGGTTATCTAAGAGACGTTTTTAGGCTTGAGTCTTAAGGTTCTCGCTGAAATCATAGAAATATCTAAAAAAATTCAATATCAAGATAAATGTAGTTTTTACTGATATTTCATTAAGTTAAAATCTATATAATCTAGTTGAATATTTTATAGTACGAATCAGATAAGAACTACTTGAAATAAACATATAAATATTTTTCCCACCTATTCAAATAATGCTAATGTTCAGCACATTAAGCCTTTTACGATAGCGTATATACCCCTTACAATTTATTTATTTATTTTGGTTGGCACTTTTTTTTTGCCAAATTTGGCAATCCGGGCACAAACTTCACTTGACAGACGCAAACGCTAAGAGGCTGACAGGCTGTTTAGGCAGCTACTGGAATCCGGAATACGAAATACAAAATCCAACAGCAGCAGCGAAATTGAAATCAAAATTAATCAAAGCTAAAGCATGTTAAGTAAAACATATCAAGGGGGCGTTTTGCATATTTCTATTTAGAAAAAAAAAAATGTTTATACATATATATATAGTGAAGCAGTTTTTTGAGATTGAGAGCAAGGAATGCGCTTGGCGTAGGCAGTGCCAATGCAGAAATTGAGATTGCAATTGCAATTCACAGCAGTTTTGTTGCAGTTTTGTTTTTTTTTTTCTGTGCAAGATCTTAACGGAGCACCAGGCAGCTTTTAATTACAAGTATCCCGTCAACCCGCTGGCCCGCCAGTCCGCTCGTCCGTCCGTCCGGCCGTCCATTCGTCCATTGCCTCGAGCTGTCGCCAAACAGGCGCTAGACGAACGCCCACGCTCGTCCACTTGATCAGCGGCGCAGCAATTGCCACAGCCGGACAGACGGCGCCACAGTCCAAGCCAGGCCTTAATAGTTCCACACACGACTCGCAGCACCGCCTTCATCGGCAGCACCTCTTGCACCACTCGGCGGTGCGCAACTTACAAAAAAGCAGCCTTTTTGTTATCTTGTCTCGCTTGTCGCTCAAAACTTAGCCACGGCGCAAGGTGTGCGAAAATTGTGAATTGTGAATGCATCCGCAGCTAAGCAGAGATACATTTGCAGCTAAAGATACAGATACACTGCTACAACTGCAGATACATGTTCAACAGATACAGATATAGCTTGGAGCACGTAACGCACTTGATCGCCTCTGTAAATGGGTCAAAACAATCCGTCCTGAGGGTGTAAAAATATGATTGTGAAACATCTGAGGATGTATATTTAAGGTATAATGTACATATACATATAGATACAAGTCGGCTTATCTATATAAACAAAGTATAGTATAGTACATAGTAAAGAAGTGAAGATAAGATATAAACAAAGTATATTATTGTACATATAGTAAAGAAATGAAGATAAGGAAATATATTTTATTAAAGTTTATTTCTAGATAAGTATATAGTATTGGCTTGTTCATGCGTATTTTAAAGGTACATAAATCATATTCCATCATTTTAAATTCGGAAATAATACTTATCGATTCGGCAACTCTTTACGATTCGCAACAAGTTAAATCTTTGTCTGACTTCTTAGTTTGGCAACTTGTACTATACATAGACAAGCCACTCGCTCTTGCTTATAAGTTAAGACTAAACTTTGAATCATTTGTAAAAGCCTCAACAAAAGATAACGTATTCTTCGCTATTTTTTTCACACCCTCTCGTATTTGCACGCACGCGCCGTTTTAAGATAGTGACAACGAAAAGAACTAAAACAAAATTTGAAGTAAATGAAGAAAAAAGAGACACCTGACAAAACAATAAACAAATATTTGCAAAAAGCAAAATGCAACAACAACAAGCGCAACGCAACACCAAACAGAATAAATAAAAAAAAAAATTAAAAAAAAAAATACAAATTAAAAGCAAACCAACAAGAGATAAGCAACAGCAAAAACATGTGTATCGACTTTTCACACCTTAAATGTGGAATTCGCCAGCTTCAAGTGAAGCGAAGCGAAAGATAAAAAGGCGAATGCGAATGCGGGGGGCGAGTGGGAAGGTCTTTGTTGAACGCAATGCTAATTTGCAAGGCCGTTGCTTATCGCTGCTGCTGCGCTGCCGCCGTCGACTGCCAAAGAAATGCTACACTGCAAACTCTACAAACACGAAACTCTACAAATCATTAATTTAGTCTATGCTAATTTTGATCATTAATAGTGGAAGAAATAAGTCTATATTTAGTTCATTTTTAACTCGTTGGCATCAAATATCAAATTTTTAGTAGATTTTGTAATTGATGTTTGACTGAGGAAAAATTATGTCTTTGGTATTTTAGTTTTTAGTTTTTAGCACACTTGTTATGCCGCTCTCTGTTTTTCACTGGAAGTGTAATAGCACACGTTTTGGCGGCACTTGCACAGCTAAAACAACAATACTTAACAACTGTACACAAGCAACAGTAATTAAATTTCGCTTCCGTTAGGTCTGCTGTGCAATTTACACGCCCTTTTTTTATTTTTTGCTATGCTATTTTTTTTTTCTGCTACGCGACGTTTGTCACGTCACACTTTCATGTATATAACAACGTAAGGAGCGTGTCCACTCAAGCGAAATACTTAATAAAAAGCCCCAGTTGTATTTTCGTCTTATATGATTCTGGTTTATTGACACACTTGTTGCCGTTGTCGATGCCGATCCCATTGTCGATTGTTAAAGCTTATCATAACCTTGCCCAAGAAACACCGCGTTTTACAGTTACTCATAAAAGACAGCGTCTGTGCGACAGAGAATAAAATATACAAACTCAAATAAAATATGAGAGAAAAGTTTGTCAATCGATTTAGATAGCAAAAAAAAAAAAAAACATATTGTTGATTAGATTTGTTTCATTTCAATGTTTAATTTAACATCTAACATCATTTGTAAATGTGTTGTAAGGGTTATAAAATATTTGTTACCCGATGTTGTTTTTATTTCCATTTTTGATTAACTACGTTTTAAGAGCGTTGTTCCTCTGCCTTGCCATTTACCTGCTTCTGCTTGTTAATGTATAAATTTAAATACCTTAATTTAAATAATGAGAGAACTAAAAACAGTTTTAGCTTTTTGCATCTGCCAACGCGATGTTATCGCCACACTCATACATGCATACATATATTTACACCTACATACACACACGCACACACACACACACATAGGTTGACAGCTGTGTTTTTTTTCTGCTTTGGGGAAGGGCGTCTGCTGCAGTCGGCTTATTTTGCTAATGTTGTGCTTGTTTATTACCTCATCATCAACATCACGTACCGCAGAAGTCGGCTCTGGCTGCCAGCTCAGGTTACCCTGGTCAGAGCCACGCGCCAAGCCACGCTCCACAGTTCGCAGTCCACGCGCGGCAGCTGCGTTTGACTGATTGATATTGGGCGAGCTGGCATTCGATCCGAACCGATCCGGTCCGCGAGTCCCACATTGGCTAACAGCAGCAGCAGCAGCAGCAGCAGCAGCAGCAGCAGCAGCAGCAGCAGCAGCAGCAGCAGCAGCGGCAGCGACAGCCACAGCAATATTTTCTATGTCGCTAAACTGCATAAAATGTTCGTTAGTGAAGTTGTCTAAGGCTGTCCAAAGCCAACTGTGGGCTGGCTCCAATATTATGGCGACGTCTGGTCGGCGGCATTCCTTCAAGCGAATTCGAATCCGAATGCGAATTCTAGCCAGCGCGAATCGCTGCCCAGTTCGAGATGTAACCATTTATCTACTTTATCTGCTGCTAGCCGCATTCGTATGCACTTGATCTATTGATCTTCGTATGTGTTACGCCAAATACGTGCGAGCACAGTGGTTGCCGCTAAGACCTTGCACAGTGGTGGACGGGTCAATTAAAAATGTAATCATGTAGAATTTAATTCATTACATTTTAATTCTTGGCAAACAATTATATTTAAATATATATAACTTAGCAAATTTGTTTTTTTATTAAAAAAATAAATAATAAAAAAGAAAAGACGTTTTCTTACAACATTAAATAAAAATATAGCTTTTATTTAATTGCAATAATCTGTAAATAAATATAAATTTAAATAATGGAACCTTTAAAATAATAATAATAGTAAAAATAAAAATAATTTAATTATAAATAATTCTATAATAATAATTTAATAATTAAATATCGTTTATTTATTTATTAAAAATATTGATTATTAAAATATTAAGTTGCTTGACTAAATAATGAAATAATATAAAATAATTCTGATTAATAGTAATAAAGAAAATGAGACTCATAGATGAAGCTAGAAGTCTGTTTAGCTTTAGTTTTTTTTTAAGTATTTCCGAGTAGATTCTATACGATGACTTGACTGTAGTAAACATGCATATATATCTCTTACTCTTGAACAAATATTATTATTCTCTATATTTGCACATGTCTTTTGAGTTTATGGAACTATCATAGAATGAAGAATGATGCATAAAAGGCATTGTATGATCTAGTTTATCTCTCTATCTATTTTAACACTTTGAATCACTTAATAAATGAATGTATGCCTATGTCGTATAGTGAATTCGTTGATTAGCCTGCCTAAGCACACACTCACTCCACTTGTCGTTTGCTTATCTTAATTGAACTTCTTGCAACAGTTGCTTAATGTGGCACTAAAGCCATAATTTCGATTGGTTCTTCATCTTGTTTTCGAATTTGTTGCTGCCCCCACGTGAGACGCCTACAAGCGAGCCAATTCAAATGGCAGGCGATTGTCGACCACTGTGCCTGCATACAGGTATCTCTACCTGTTTGCCTTGCAGTGCATTGACATCGGAGACCAGTTGGAAGTTATGACAACTGCCAATAGTTGTGGCTGGAGAGCGGAGTGAGGGTAGGGGCAGGGGTAGAGAGACGGTGTTTTATTGTAGGCCGAATTTAGCTGTTACAATTCCCGCCATTCGCTTGGCTATAAACTTACCTGCAAACATATTCGCAACATTTTTATCGTCTCTCTTTCTTGCAGAGACACCTTGTACCGCATGTCTTTCGAGCTGGAGCTGCTGGAGCGGGCCAGCTGGGAGGCAACGCCTGGGAACGTGCTGCTGTGCCAGCAGAAAGGCCAATCGGATCGCTGGTGTCGCAACTATGTGCGCGTGCTCCACAGCTACGGTGAGAACCAACTGTACGCGTGTGGGACGAACGCCTTCCAGCCGAGCTGCTCGTGGCGCCAGGTGAGTGGTCGTCGTCATCGTCGTAGTCTATGTCGTCTCGTCGAGTTGGCGACGTCTCTGACAGCCCAACAACTGCAGCTGAGCTAAGCTCTTGCCTCACTCTCTCTCTTTCGCTCTCTTGCAGATGGAAAATCTGAACGTCACCCAGTTGGACGATGGCGTGGTCAAGTGCCCCTTTCATCCGCAGGCGAACAGCACCAGCCTCCTGTCCAATGGCAACATGTTTGCGGGCACTGCCACAGACTTCTCCAGCAGTGATGTGGCCATCATTCGCACACCCGTCCAGTCCAATAGAGTAAGTAGTTAAACATATGTACGCATATACGAGGGTAGTCTGAAAAGTTATATGTATATATCAGCATAAATAAATGAATTACATTATTATATCTTTATTTATTTCATTTGCAAATCAAGCCCGAAATAGTCAATTAGAGATAGGTTTCTTTTTTAAAGTATACGAGGGTAGTGTGAAAACTTATTGGATTTAATTAATAAGCTACATTTCATTTACTATTATATTTATTTTGGATTAAAAAATAAAATTTGAAATAAATTTTAGTAAATGAATTTAGTGTAATTTTTATTATTTTCTATCTTTACTTTAAGAATGAATATATTTATTTAATTTAATTGATTGAATAATATAGCAGAACAAGAAAGCAGATTAGAAAATATATATAATATATACAAAAGTGTTACGTTTTCTTATTTTATTTTATTTTATTTTATTTTTTAATTATATATCATCGTTAATATAAATATAATATATTAAATACAAAGTACTAACTTCTACTTGGATAGTTTCAAAAGTATTTGAATTGAATAATAATTTCTCTTATCTTTTTACTTCCCTCTTAGATGGATCGCAAACGTTTCCTGCGCACGAAGCAATACAACACCAATTGGCTGAATGGCGCTCAGTTTGTGGGCAGCTTCGAGGCGGGCAACTTTGTCTACTTTCTGCTGCGGGAGTCCGCATCGGAGCACATGAGCTGTGGCAAGGTAAGAGAGACTACATAGTCTATCCAAATTCTTACTCGAATCAAGATATGTTTTGCCCTCTGTTCAACAGGCAATCTATTCGCGCATTGCGCGCGTCTGCAAGAACGATGCTGGTGGGGATCAGGTGCTGCGTGACAACTGGACCTCATTTTTGAAGGCGCGTTTGAACTGCTCGTTGCCTGGCGATTATCCCTACTACTTTGATGAGATACAGGGCATGACATATGCGGAATCGGAGCAGGTGCTCTATGCCACCTTCAGCACATCGGGGTAAGCAGTTGGACTCTCTCAATGTCAGATGGCATTCCTTAATATTCCCAATGCACTCCCTTAGCGCGAGCATCTTTGGTTCTGCTGTCTGCGCCTACAACTTGAGCTCGATCAATTCAGCCTTCGAGGGTGCCTTCAAGCACCAGGAGCACGCGGATGCACCATGGAAGACGGTTAACACGCCTCAACGAAGTCAGTTCCAGTGCGCGAGTGGAGCCACGGCCTTTGGCCATTTGCTAGAGAGCTCGCGATATCAGCTCATGGATCAGGCCATACAGCCCATAGGTGCTCAGCCGCTCTATCACTCCCGGCTGGAGCACTTCAAGCACATCGCCCTGGACATTGTGCAGACCAGAACGGAGCAGCTGCATGTACTCTACGTCAGTAGCAGTGGGAATCACATCAAGAAGCTGTCGGTGAAGTATGGAGCGCAAGGCAAGACGCAAACCTGCCTGGTGGAGATGTGGCAGGCGGACGACACGGGCAGCAGCACCCTGTTGCACATGTCCTATCTGAAGGTGACGGAGTCTCTGTACCTGGGCACAGATCTGGCTCTGACGCGCATTCCCGCCCAGCGCTGCAGTCGCCATGTGTCACAGTCCAGTTGCCTCAATGCCATGGATCCGTATTGTGGGTGGAATGAGCTCGTGGAACGCTGCCTGCCATTCGATCCCACAGTGCAACAACCCTGGCTGCAGCCAACTCAATTCACCTGCCCCGTACTAAATGCGCCCATTGATGGCGGCTGGTCCGCCTGGTCACCGTGGGCCGATTGCCAGCAGCACGATCAGCCTGACAGCAACTGCTTGTGCCGGCAGCGCAACTGCAACAATCCGCAGCCACAGCACGGTGGTGCGACCTGCGACGGCATCAGCACCCAGGTGACTAACTGCACGCAGCACGGTGGCTGGACGGACTGGTCGGCCTGGTCGCCCTGCTCCCAAACCTGTGGCGTAGCCGTAAAGGGACGGCGTCGTAGCTGCAGCAATCCAAAACCAGCGCACGGCGGACGCATGTGTTTGGGACCCGAGCTAGCAGAGATGTACTGCACCCACTTGCCTCCCTGCCCCGTGCCCAAAACACCGCCCACTGACGGCGGTTGGGGTCCTTGGGGCGAGTGGAGCGAGTGCAGCGCTCAATGTGGAGGCGGCTTCCGAATGCGCCGTCGGGAATGCGACGATCCCAAGCCGTCCAATGGAGGCATGGATTGCCCCGGCTGCAGACTGGACTACGAGGACTGCAACATGCAGAGCTGCGCCGAGGTGCGCAAGCTTAGCGGCTGGACACCCTGGCTAACGGCAGCGGGTGGCAACTCCTCAGAGGCGCATGTGGAGAAGCGTTATCGCTATGCCTGCCGAGCAACGAGCGCAGATGCAAACTCGGTGCGCATCAGTTTGGCCAAGGAGGAGACGCGCAACTGCAATCAGGATGGCAGCTGTCAGCGGCACAACGAGCACGAGACCACGGACTCTGAATCCGAGTGGTCGCCTTGTAGCGTCAGCTGCGGCGGCGGCACGCAGCAGCGTCGGCGTGGACACAACACACAGAGTCGCGCCTGCAACATGCACGCTTGCCCGACGGACGAGCAGCCGGACAACAGCATTGACAATCAGCTGGAGCACGAGTGGAGCTGCTGGTCGGAGTGGTCCAGCTGCTCGGTAACCTGTGGCCTGGGTGTGCGCCGACGCACACGCAAATGCCTGGGCGGCCACGAGCGACTCTGTGCGGGACGCGCGCTCGAGGAGCAGAAGTGCGAGATGGTGCCATGTGAAGGTGAGTTGCTTAGATTCTGTCAACTGCTCGAATGGAGTGTACAACTTGCTTCTCCTTGCAGACTTTCTCGGCTGGAGCTCGTGGAACGAGTGGTCAGCCTGCTCCAATGATGGCATACGCCTGCGTCATCGCCGCTGTCTAGTGGAGAACCCGGGACCGCATGAGTGTCGCGGAGCTGAGTTCGAGAAAACCGCCTGCGTGCCAGGCGACTGTGATGGTAAGTCCAAATACGGCCCTCACCCGAAACACGTTTGTAATAATCCTGGCCTTGCAGAGCTCCACAACGCTTCCAGCGCCACAGTGCCCATTGTGATCTGCTGCTGCATGCTGCTGACTGTCGCCTGCTGCCTGGTCACATTTCACTTCACGAAACGACGCTATCTGCAAAACATTGAGGAGGCGCTCAACAAGACGACCACGACCACAGCGAGTTTCGACACATATCCCAATCAGTATTCCAGTCTGCCCACCAAGGATGTAAGTGTCAACCTTGTTTATCCACATTCAGTTGATATTGATTATGGCTCATTTTGCAGTACTATGATCAACGGCCCAAGCGCCAGTCCAGCTTCCGCATGCCCGTCAAGACGAGCAACCTGCCAACGGGCACCTTGAATCGCAACAACATGCACCACAACCACACGCCCAAGGTGCTGGCCAAGACCTACAACGACTGCGAGACGGGCACCCTGAAGCGACAGTCGGCGCTCAACAATTGCCGCACCAACATGGACGACGAGAAGTTTTAGCCAGATGACATATCCATACATATGACAATCCAAACCAAGTGCCATCCGAATGGAAATGTTGAGCCCAACAACGAAAGCATTTTGCACGGCCAGCCTGCAAAAAGTTCCTTCTCTGACTCATATTGAGTCGCTGCATTTAGTTTAGCCATAGTTCGAGTTTAGTTTAAGTTAACAATACTTATGGTAAATAATTTGACATACCGAATGGATAACTTTTTCAAATTGTACAAATTAATGTTTTGTTTGATTGTAAAAATTGCCTATCAAATTATTTACCAGCAATTACAATTACAATTACTATTACAATTACAATGTAATCTGCTTTTAGAATACGAAAGCGAGACTGAAACTAAAATTTGTTTTTAGACGTATGTCCAATCCAAAATTAATACCAATTTGTGGCCTTGAATACGAGTTATATACGTATTATATTTATCATTGTTCGAATATAAGTGTTAGGCTAAGACGTTTTAGATGTTAAGCATGTTGAGAAAATTTTTAAAAATACATTGTGTCTTTTACTAACCAAGATTTTGTTTGTTTAATTGTATTTTTCCTTGTCAAATCGACTTTTATGAATTCGAGAATTCGCTGTCAATTATGCTGATCAAGAGCAATGACATAAACCTCTGCCAGTTTCAGCACCAGATATACATTCGAAATTCATTTATTTGAATTCGGAGAGGGCGAACAATATTTCCGAATTTTCGGTATGGTTCGTGTATTCGCTGACAGTTATGCTCCGCGATAGCACAGACATAAACCTCATCCAGTTTTATTTAAATTCGAACAAGTATAAATGTGATTTCCGAATTTTCGGAGTGATTCGTGTATTCGCTGGCTGTTTTGCTCCTCAATAGCAAAGACATAAACCTCTGTCAGTTTCAGCATCAAAGCAGCCTTGGCTAATCATTTTCTAGCTGCTGCCCCAAAGTATGCAATATTTTAAACGTGATTTTCGTGATTGATTTTATAAATTCGTATTTATTTGATTAAGCAAATGTAAACTTAAGTATTTTATGTTTATTACAACTATTTTTTACATGCGTTTAGAAAAAAAGAATGATAAAAAGTAATTTTTGTTTAAATTAATAAAACTTCCAAAAGGCAATAAATAGTAAACAGTTAAGAACTACTATTAAGTTAAGCTTGTGATTCGAATGCGATACAACAACAACGGACATTTACAAATCGGTCATCTCTTGCTGAGATTCGTAGACGGCACAGGCACCAGCAGTTCCGGCTCCGGCTCCGGCTCCGGCTCCAGCTCCGTATCCGGACAGCTTGTTATCCTCACTGGTTATGCGCGTCAGCAGTTCGGCTTGGATGCGCTTGAGGACTTCTACGACCTCGCAGAGGACGCCGCTCTGGGCCGCCTGCTGCATGGCCTCGTTGGCATCGACCAGCGCCTCATTGAGCGCACCCAACTCCATGCGCGCTTTGGCCCGGGCATAGTATCCCTCGTAGCTGTGCGGCTTCTGCAGTATGGCTTGTGTGGCCAAATCTATGGAGGCGTCAAGTTCCTGCACAGAAATAAGAGTAAATCATGAGTCGAATTATCTAGCTAAATATGATATCTATATAACTTACATTAAGTTTTCGCTTGCAACGCGACAGATTCAGCAACAGATTGGTCCGCAGCTGGGCAAAGACCGCATTCCGCTCGAGCAGCTGCTCCAGGCCCGAGATCTTGCGCAGCGCATACTGATAGCGATGCGCTGCGTCCTGGAACCGATTCTTGCGGTACAGCACATTGCCATCCTCCAGCAGTTTGTTAAGCAGCACCACCAGGATCTCGGGCTTGCCCATGGCCATGCTCCAGGTGGTGGGGCCCAGCTTGGCGCCCTTGCGTAGAAACACCTGCACCGCCTGTATGTTGCGGCAGGCTATGGACCGGTCCAATGGACGCATACCATGCACATCGATGTGCTCCAGATTAGCGCCCTGCTCCAGCAGATACAGCACCAGGCTTGCGGCACCTTGGTAGGCGGCCAGATCGAGTGCTGTGCGTCCTTTGTGATCCTCGTGCTGCCGATTGCAGCCATGCTCGATGAGGCACTTGACCGCTGCCAAATGACCGCGCAAACACGCCCAGCTGAATGCCGTGAATCCCTCGTGATCCTCAGCTTCCAGGGCGGCGCCACGTGCCAGCAGCAGCTCCAGTAGTTCTAGGTGGCCCTCCTCGGCGGCAATCATCAGCGGCGTCTTGCGTGCCTGTCCCAACGGCTCGTCCAGCAAGGCGCCACGCTGTAGCAGCTGGTCCACCACGCTCCAATGACCCTCCTTGACGGCCAGCCAGAGTGCCGTGTAGCCCTGACGATTCCTGGCATCGATTTGCGCACCGCGCGACATCAGAATGTTGACTGCGTCCACGCAGCCATGTCGGGCAGCTGCTGTGAGGGCCAGCTCGCCGCTGCTAGGCTCCAGGCCGTTCACGTTGACGCTGAGGTCGTCCAGCTCGTGTTCGTTGAGATCCAACAGATCCTCGAGTATTTTGACATGCGCCTGCGCAGCGGCGCCAATGAGAGCCTGCTGCAACGCCAAGGATCGGCCAACGTCTTGGGAGCGGGGGCGCGGCGACCAATCACAGGCCAGCAGGTATTGAACCACGCTGAGATGGCCCATGCGGGCGGCATGTACCAGGGCGCAGCGTTGCGTAGTGTCCAGCTGACCCAGGCTGCTGCCGGCGGCCACCAGTCGACGCACCACATCACAATGACCCCGCATGGCGGCCAGGATGAGCGGCGTGCAGCCTTGGCTATTGGTCAGACCCACATCCGCACCGAATTCCAGCAGGAGGCTCACCATGGGCAGAATGCCCTCGTGGGCGGCGATGCACAAAATGGGCGCATCGCCCATGTAATCCGTACGGTGGTCAGGTGAGGCGCCGGCAAGCAGCACCAGACGTGACACCTTCACATTGGGACTGTAGACATTGCGCAGGGCACCCAAGGCTGCCGAGATGTTGTCCGCTGCGCCGGCCAGCCAATAGGATTGGAGGTCACGCGGCGAAAGCGCCGCCTGGCTGCTGCTGTAGAGATGCGCCTTGAGCATGTGATGTCCCAGCTCGAGCGTAAGCTGAGGCTGGAGCGGCGCCTGGAGGCGCGACAGTCGGAAGGCAATGCCGGCATGGCCTAGGCGTGCATCGCAGAGGAATTTGGTGGACTCGCCCTCGTCCCGGCGCATCAGCCACTCCCGCAGCGAGCTGTGAAAGAACATGTAGGTGTTGTCCAGCCGCTTGATAAGGAAGCCATCGAGGAGCTTGAAGCGCTGTATGAACTGCGGCCAGCTGAGTGGCTCCTGGCCATGGTACAGCGCCTCCATGCTGTAGTAGATCTCGTCCAGCGTCAGCGGATAGAGTGCTGCCAGGCAAACATTGAGAATGGGCGACGTCTGCTCGAAGCTGTGCGCCGTGGGAAAGCGCAAGTTGAAGTGGAGCAGGAAGATCTGGGCGAGGGACACGGGCAGCACCTTGTAGCTGGATGACTTGACCACCAGTTGGCCACGCGAGATCAGGTCCAGAATGAGCTTGGCGTACAGCATGGAGCCGCGGCTCAGCGACTGCAGATGCGAGACGAACTTCGCCTGCGACTGGGCCACATGTCCGCCGATGTTGTGCTGGATCTCTGGGCAATGCGCAATGCGCGCATTGATGTAGTCCAGCATGTCCTGCTGCAGGCTCTGGCTGCTGGCCCAGCTGTCCAGCGTGAGCTGGGTGTAACTGGGTGCCTTGACCAGCTCCAGCATCTGGGTACGCACCGTGGCGACCAGCTTCAGCCAAGGGGGGAAATGCGGCGACAACTGGGCCAGGAAGCTTGCTATAGTGTGTCCATGATCTGGGCGATGGTACTCCGCCTCGCACAGTGCATCCACCAGAATGACAGCCACCTTGGCTGGTATCTTGCCGGCCCGGTGCAGTTGCGCCAGTGGCTCCAGTATGGCCAATCGCATGACTCGCTCCGCATCCGCAATGCACTCTCGCACGCTCAGGATGTCCTGCAGATGCGGTTCCGAGAGCAGATAGTCACGGTACGCAGTCAGCTGTGGCGCCTGGCAGAGCTGGGCGGCCAGTGAGTGCACAAAGTCAGGCACCTGGCAGGTGAGATTGGCGTCCGCCTGGCAGAAGTGATAACCCACCATGTGGGAGGCCAGCCCGCGCATGCGCTCGTTTTGGGCACCCAGCTGGGTGTAGATGGCATCCGCGTCCTCCTGTTGCTGCGCCTGCATCTGTCGCCGGCCAAAGCACGAGTACTCCACCAGCTGCAGGCAGAAGGCCGTCTTGCCCGTACCCGGTTGGCCATTGATGAGCACCACGCGTGTGTCCGTGCCCAGCAGAATGTTGGACAGCTGCTGAACCAGCCACTGGCGACCCACATATGGCGGATCGGGCTCCTGCAATGGCACCTCGAAGAACAGCGGCTTCAAGGCCAGCTGCACTGCAGCCAAGGCGGCGGCTGCTGCTGCGCGTTTGTTGATAGCGCCCGCAGCTGTCGCTGCTCCAGCGCTCAAGCTGGCCGGCAACTGCTGAGCACGCGTAGAGCGTCGGGTGGCACCTTTGCGTGACTTGCCGGGCAGCGCCAACGGCTCATAGGCATGCTCCTGCATGGTGCAGCCCATCTTGCTGAACTTGCTGCACAGACTCAACGTGTCGTCTTTGTGTGATGTGGCCACCGAGAGCTGGCTGCCGCTCAAACCGGCGCTAGCCAGCGTCTGCTCCGGGCTAATCAGCTGCGAGGAGCTGCTGCTGTTGGCCGTGGTGCAGATGCTGTTACTGTTGCTGTTGCTGCTGTTGCCGCTGCCAACACCTGCGCTGCTCGAGATGCTCGTCGAGTGGAGCGTCGAGTTGCCATTGTGATCGCTGCTGCTGCTGCTGCTACTGGTGGTGGTGTTCGTGTTGCTGTTGTTGTTCACGTTGTTCCCATTGTTGTTGTCATTGAACAACAGGCCAAGACGCGCACGCAGCTGATCCTTCTGCTGCTTCAAGTTCAGCAGCGACTGCGGATGGTGCTCGATGCCCAAGGTGTCGCTGCCTATGAAAGCAAACAAACAAAAAAGTTTATTATCAACATCGATAAGGGAAGTAGAACAATTAAAAAAAAAAAACATTCCAAATATTGATTAGAATTTAAAGTGCAGTGATTAGAAGGAATTTATATGCATATAAATATAAGAGGAATTAATATGGAAAAAATTTGTATAAATATTAAAATTAATTCAATTACATACTATTTATTACATGTATATTAAAATTTGATAGGCATTGCATTAGTTTAATAGCAAATGTTATTTATTACGATAATCTTGCTTGATTTCAAAAATATTTCAAAAATTTAAAAACAATGAGCTCATTTTATACAAGTTAATACATAAGACTAGAAAGTTTTATTTATTTTTTATTAAATTTGTTTTATATATGTATATATTTGCTGGTTGAAATGAGCTGTGGACCACTTAGTCAGTATCAGTAACAGCTTCAACGTCCTATTCTTTTAATGTTTTAAATAAACTTTTAAAATATTAATCTTACAATACATTCCACTATAATAAAATTATGCTAAAATATTATCATAAGAGTCTCAGTCTAACAGCAAATGCATTTTATAAGAGCTAAATGTTATTAGCATAAACTCGCTCAGTTTAACATAAAATGCATTAATGACAAAATGTTATTAGCATTTAACAGCAAAATGCAATAAATGCTGGCAAATGTTATTAGCACAAAAAGCAAAGACTTTAACAGTGTTAGGTGAATAGAGATGATTTTATCTTTAACAGCGCGAATGCTTTTACATATATTAATAAGAATGTAAATTATATTGATTATTAAATAACTTATAAATCAAGTAAATCTAATCGAAAAACAAAGTTAATAACAATTTCATGCAAAATGAACAACATATAGTAGAATAGCTGAAAAGTAGACGCCATGCCTGCTAATTGATTGAGTCCTGCATCGCTTGAATTGGATGAGTTGACACTCCAAAGCGATTTAATTAGAGATTTGATCGAGGTGCCCGCCAAACTGAGGCGATTCAAGCGATTCTCGCTGTTGGCTCCATGCTCCGCGGATGCCTTCAAATTATTGTTGCTAAAGTTCTTGCGACGACGTCGCGTCACAGCAGAGTCGGAGCAGGTGGAGGTGTTCAAGGCGTTCGACTCCTTGCCATTGGATTGATGATGATGCGAATGATGATCTACACGATGATGTGGTGCAGGGTGAAGGGAAGTGTTTAAGTAATGTACAAAGCTTATATTGCAAACTAATTAATGAGTCTACGATATACAGCTGAGTTTCTAAGACAAAGTTTCTTCCAACACCTAAAATCTTTGAACATTTATAAGCGAACTTACCTCCTGATAGTATTGAAGCTGTATCAAGTGGATAGCCCCCATTGGAGGCAGTGCGTCGATGGCCCGTGAGGGCGCTGCGTAAATTCTTGTGATTAAAGAAACGCCGACGCGTTGGCGGCGTTGCAAATGCCGGAGCCATTCCATTCAGATCGCTATATGGCAAGTGCAGATTATTGTTGTTACTGTTGTTGCTGCTTGCCTGTTGTTGCTTGGCCGGGCCATTGTGGTGATGTATGTCGACGGTGACGGTGTGTGTGTTGCCAACAAAGCCGTTGCCATTCCCATTCCCATTGCCATTGCCATTGCCATTGCTTGCTGGACGGGGCAATTTGCCAATGCTCGCATAACGGTGATAATCCGGCGACTGCGACTCCTGGCGATGCTGCTGCAAATGCGAAAATGAAGAAACAACATGAGTTGCCTATTCGGACAGCCAAATGTCGAAGTCTATAACTAGTTGGTGGTTCATGGTGTATATGTTCGGGCTTATCAATGATGAAAGTTACCAAATATGAAACATGCCCCAAACGCTTAGGCCAGCTTAAGTCTAAGTCAAAGCCAAGCTAAGCCAACCCAGGCTAGGCCCAGAGAGAATGCGCTGAATAGAAAGGCGTTGTACATTGATTAGTCATATGTGCTTGAGAGTGGTATGGATAAGATGAGGAGAGGATGAAAGCGTAGCATTAACCTAGAGCTAAAAAAAAAAGACGAGGGGTAGCTCGATAGCCTTACATTTTAATATATATCAAAATATATCCATATATATCCAAAGCCAAAAATTAAAATACAATTGGAACATTATATTATGCTTCGCATTTGCCTGATTGATAAGTTTCTCAACATGGATCAGTTCCAAATGCATTTCTCGTTTCCCGCATTTGCTTTCTCTTGACAACTTCGTCAGTGCTCTACTGTACCCATAGCCTTAGCTAATCCAACCTGATCCTACTTGTCTCAGCCCACATTTGGTGCGTTGATCTAGTCCTTAGATCATGATGTACTCGTCTTCTTTCTGGGCTGCTCAACCTACACAGCTGACATAGCTTGTTCGACTTCCTACTTGCGGCACTCTGCTAG
Organism: Drosophila koepferae; assembly: GCA_030914345.1. NCBI lineage: Eukaryota > Metazoa > Arthropoda > Insecta > Diptera > Drosophilidae > Drosophila > Drosophila koepferae. The sequence continues at coordinate 1,650,472 of JAUESR010000200.1, forward strand.
CAGAACCCACTTTGACTGTGTTGCAGTCTATGTAGAAATGTGAACAACATCATCTTCATTATCAGCAACCACATCATCATCATATTAATTGTGTCTGCCCAGACAGTGAAGTGTTTGTGTGTGTGTATTTGTGTTGTCTGTCCACATTGAGACTTGTCGCGATCTGTCCGATTAGCTGGAGGAGATGTTGGCGTTAATCGTGAGCTCCAGGCAAATGTGTCCAGTCTACGCCTTATCGAGCAACGTCTGCGTTGGCCGGACACCAGCAAAAAGTCCATTTCACTCAAATGCAGCGACTGTCAAGTGTATTTAGTGACCGTTCCGCCAGGCCTTAGTCATCGTAGACACAGTCTACACAGTCCACAGTCCACTGTCCACAGTCCTCTGTCCCCAGTCCTCTGTCCGCTGTCTGTCTGGGGGCTTCGCGTCTTAATGAACCGCAAATCATTTTGTGTCTGCGTTGGTTTTGTATTTATTTATTATTTTCTGCTCTCTGGATAGGCCGAGCTGGACCAAAACGTGACCAGAACCCGTTCCTGGCTGCCTTTGCATTGTGTGGGATAATAAGTTGAGATTGGTTGGTTTCGGCACGGGGTACTTTAATTGACAGGCCAGGTGAAGACGCAGTCTCGGCGGGCATAAATTTGGAGGCCTTTGGGTTAGAATTTAATTGAAAGTTGAGAAGATGTGCGAGCCGAGTCTGATCAGATTAACAGACTCCAAACAGAATCTCGACTTTTGCAGTTAGTTACGAATACAAAACCTGAAGTACTACAAAACTAAGTAGATGCAAACCGTTCGCCTGTGTAGTTGTTGCATAAAGGATGCTGCATGTTGTCAACTCCCACGGATGCTGGAATAACTTGTCGTCGTTGCCCACTTCCGCTGCGGATGCTGCAGAATCACGCAGTCTACCCACTGGCTAACTGTCCACCCGTCCGCCCGTCCTCACGTCTACCCATCTACTCGTCTAACCGTGCCATCTGTCTACCTGTTTTTGTCTGCAACGTGATTCTGCGCAAACTCTGAGCAAACTTTGATTGAGCTGACAGTCGACGCCTTTGCCGAGCTGCTCCGCCAGACATCTGACCTATCGATCCGCACCCAAGAGTAATTAAGTTCCGCTTCGATTCGATTGCCGGCAATTCGTTCCACGTCAGACAGCGCAGTCCACAATCTAGCAGAGTCGCACAGACTGAAGAAAGCCTTTCTTTAAACTAGTTCAAACTATTCGACCTGTTGCTATTCCTCTTCCCCACTCACAAGTCTCTCTCTCTCTCTCTCTCTCTCCCGTCTTATCGCTGGCATCCCCGCGGTGGCTTTTTAATTGGCCACATCATTTTGATTAAGTTGTTGCTTGAAAATTAATTAACAAATTATGCCTGGCCACCACATTGGAAATTGAAATTTCTATGTCTTGTCCAGCAGCGCTTTAAAAAGTGATTTTCACTTTTCTACAGCGCACAGTCGGCCGTCGCCGCTGGGAGATTGTATTATCATCATAAAACGCGTAAGTGAGAGGTGTTGGAATGCGCTGCACAACACTGCGATCTGCATTAACCGTGGATCAGCAGATCATTGAACTATCGTTAAATAATAACAAATAAAATTATAAAACTAATATGAATTATACTCAACTTGAATTAAAATATGCAAATCATTGATTTTGATGCCTCTTTATTATTTAATCTATATGAATATCCAGCTAGCAAGCATATAAAATTGTTTTGTTTTTTATTTTGATCAAGCTCGAGGTCAATTACCATGCAAAACGTAATAAATTGTCAAATGATTTAACAAGCTGCAAGCTGCGCCCATTGTTGTGCCCCAAAGACTCCCCCTTTGCAGCTTAAGACAAAGACAAACTGCGACAACCTTTCACACAAAATGCCGGGCAGAACCAATTCGGGCTTGGAGCCCCCAAGCGGCCGTCACGTTAAGGTGCAGGTGTAATGCCATCTGGGCGACGTAATTGGAAAAGTTTAAATAAGAAACAAAAAAAAAAACAAGACAATGCTTTATTTGTTTCCGATTTGGCGCACCCAAAGAGGGATTGGAAGTATACACATTATAAATATCAAGAGTTGAAATTGAAGTGAAAACTAAATTGAAAAACTTAATACAAATTTTAAATTGAAAACTAAATTGAAAATTTTAATATGCCAAAAACTGATAATCGAATCGAATTACAATCAATCTTCTTTAAGCTATGAAAGTTATGGTTCTATCTCGCCTTTTAGATAGTTTTAAAAATTGAGCTAAGAACAGCGACAATTTTCTTTACTTAAGATCAATTTTCGATTCGATTCTATTTATATGCAAATTATGAAATTGAAAAGGATATTATTTAGCATTGAATCAATATTTTATGCAGACCGATTCTCCAGGTTAATATTCGTACTAAAATGTGCAAATAGCCAATTTAGATAATATAAGCTTAAAGGTTGGACCCGTCATTATCAAGAAATATTAATTTCAAAATAAAAAATACGAATATATTTATGTAAAATTTTTTGTTACTAAATATAGAAAATAAGAGAATATTTAAAATATTTTTAGCAACATGCAATTCGATAACTGATCAACTGTAAGACTATCGTACAAAGCCAAAATGCTTTTTATCATTTTGTGAACGAGCATTAAATGTAGTGGAAACAGGGGCAAAACCTGAAGCTCCAGCCGCAGTGCAATTACTGCAGCCATTTAATGATCGGCCCGGGGTGCGACTGCAGCCGGAGCAACCAGAGCTGGCCATAAGATTAATGGTTCATTCAAGAATTCGATTTTCAGACAAGCCAGACAACGAGCTGCCAGCGACAAGCAGCCGCAAACAGCAACAGCGACAACAACAACAGCAACAGGTTCATAATCATTTTTTGGCAAGTTTTTGGGCGGCTGCAAAATATGAAATCAAAATGCTTAAAATGATTCAATAGAACTGCAAATATATACTGGTTAGCCGAAGAAGAAATACTCTTGCTGGTATATAGAGTGCGGTTGGAGAGTGGAACATAATGTATTATAATGGAAGAAGAGACGGCAAACTCATCATCATCTAGACAACTAAGACTGAATACAGATGCCCATTCTATAAGAGAGACTTATGGCAATGCATATTGGCTGATATTGCCCATATGCCCGCGACTAGGGTATATAAGCAGCTCGCATGTTACGCCGCGGGGCGTTGCAAGAACACCAACAACAACTACAGTAACAACACCACCACCACCAACAACAACAACAACAACAACACCAATAACAGCTCCTACAATTGGTGCCTGCCGGTCTGAGACATGTTGACACCAGCCGAGGCAACGGCTTGGCCGCCATTTGGCTGCTCGCTTGGGCTTGGCCGCTGCAGCCGCACAAAAATGATATTTTAACAACTGTTTGCCAGTGCTCGAAAATAATTGTTTAAATGTCATAAAAATAGTTGCCTGAGCCAAAACGCGCTGAAATGTGCAACAACAGACGCTGCAAATCGCACCAAAACTTTGTGCCGTCCACCTGGATCCTTCACGCAAGCAACAAAACATAACTCAAGCATAATTGATATTTAATGTGCATAAGCTGTTCACGCCAGCCAGAGAAAAACGCTTCTAAATTCAACAAATGAAAAACCAGTTAAAATGGGCATCAATGGCAAACTGCATGCGCGCGCGCGCGTTTATAGTCGCTAGCGAATCGCGCGCATGCCGCCCACTGTTTTTCTCGCATTTGCATTTTATGGAAAATCGTCGCATTCATTGCCCAACACCCGCAGCTCCCACAATATATCCCGCCCTCGCCCTCACCATCGCTTTGAATTTTGGCACCCCGTTTGGCTTTTTGGGCTGCCGCCATTTGCTCATTGTGTTGCCATAGTGTGTTGGCCGCGTTTTGACCGCGTCTTGAGCCAAAGGGGGCCCACATTAGAGGGGCGCTTGCAATCTGAGCACCCATTGACGCACCCCTGTCCCCGTGCCGTTCGCACAGCTAGTCGTAATCGCACTCGTGCGTTCTGTGCATTTGTTTTTTATGAGAATTACTTGCGTTTAGCTTGGTAATTTATGCACTCGACTCGACTCGAGTCGCTCGTTGTATCAAATTTCGATTGCCAAATCATTTGGAGCGAACATTATTAAAACATATTTTTTCGGTTTTTGTTATTTTCTGCTTTAGATTTTTTTTATTTTATTTTTTTTTTTTTTGTATTTGGTGTAACTTGTGAGTATCGTAATCAAGGCAGAATTGTGGCCATATCAATGCTAGTGGTTTGATTTGGATTCAGGTGCTTGAAATTGAACCTAGTCTAGTTGATGGACTTGGGCTTGGCCCACTTGCAACTCCGTTAGTATAGATATATAAATTTATATATATATATTCGCATGTATAAATTGCAGCCGATGGCTATAGATATCACCAAGCAGTTTAAATGACTTTGTTTGCTTGCGACTCACAATAATGAATGCTAATGATTGCATTCGATGCATCTGATACCTGTAAATAGGTAAATTTATATAATAAGCAATCAAGTTTCGGAAAACTGTTTTAACATATTCTATCTGTAAATGTATCTTGTGTAGCATATATAACAGCGGGAGGCACTGCTTAACATATCTTTAACATTCATAACTGTTATGTATTTTATTTTATGTTATTATGACACCTGCTTTAACACGATGAGTGTTTCCATGGGAATTTCATGCATGCAAAAAGAGTTTTATTTCTCCTCTTTCACTTAGTCTTTTAGTCAGACTCGCTTGTAATTACTATTTCTCTCTGAACTTTTCTCCTATTTAATTGCCGTTTTCTTATGTCTTACTTAAGCAACGCCTTTCTTTACGGTGCTCATATATTTTGTTGCATTTTGTTTCTCTCTCTTTCTATTTTACTTGTTTTCCTGCCGTTTGCTTTTACTTTCGTTTCTTTGTGTTTGCTGTATATAAAACTTTTATATGCCATATTCTCAATATGCATAATCATATCAAATATATCATAATTAATCATATTATATTATATGTTTCATAATGTTTTTCTTCACTAGTTTTTATTGCTCTTGCATTGACTGTTCTTCTCTTTTACTGTCTCCCTCTTTCTTTTCTTTTCTCTCTGTTGCTTCCATCTCAATTGAAATGTAATAAAACAAACTAAACTAGGATGATAACTAGGATAAGTTTACATTAATTTTTATACAGATAAATAACATAAGAACTGAAGCACTCGATGCAGACAACAATTTGCTTGAATACCAAACAGTGCATAGAGCATATGGAAGAAACCCCACTAATGAAATGATAAACAATAGACCTACCTACATGTATTGCGTAGGTAAAAGCGACTCCTAAGATTAATCAGTTAAGCAAATAAGCAAAGTGTAAACCAAAGCGCAGCGACTGCACTCGCTGATAAACTTGCAGCTTGCTGCTGCTGCTGCTAGCTGCATTTCAACTGCCAAGTGTCAACTGCGATAAGAGGCGAAAACAGTGGGAAAATATGAGCTTTTAATAGAGCTGAGTACGTTTATATTCATAATTAATTGCCCAAGCTGTGGATTTTGTGTGTTGGCTGCGAACACGAGAAATGAATCAATTGGTCGATCGACTGGACAAGAAATCTGCGCAGTGGGGCATAAAACATGGCCAAATCGCGTTTCGGTCAGACATAAAATCAACAAACAAAAATTGAAAATTACAACAACAAAAAAAATAAGGCATTAATTCAACGATCGATAAATTGAGTTTGAAAAAAAAATGCTGTCCGACGACAACCGAATTGCGCAAAAATATTATGACCATCGTCATGTGGCATATATCAAAGGCGGCCTCCTAAGCGTTAAAGCCAACAAACAGCCAACAACGAGGCCTGAGAAATTGTTTCTCCACATGCAAATGCCGTGCGATTTATATTTGAGGAAGCGTCTCGCATGCCAAACGCCGAAAAGCCCCACAAAGCAGATAAAAACAGATAAACAAGACATCCCAGATAAATGCCTAGATACAAGCTGGCAAAGCAGACAGATGAACAGGTTGGCCTCGCCAGGTGAAATGGGTGAGAAAAATGTGCATGCTAAAAATGCATTTGCTAACCAAGTGAAATTAAGTTGTTATTCACAATTTCCATCCATTTTGCTTCTTCTTTGGCTTTTGGAAAGCGAACAATCCAATCGCAATCAATTAACGTAAGATCAAATTGTTAATCCTAGCCAATCCTGAGCTTTCACACACACTTGGGAAACACGCATTGAGCATGAAAAATTGAATGTGCTTCTATACGGGACAGCTTTCAAAAGCTCACCAATACTAGTGCAAAAGGAAAACAAAGCTCCCGCCATAACTCACATAAATCCGTAACAAATGCTGCAGTTGAAGCATCTTTCCAACAGTTTGTATCGAATGTGTTGCTTTTAACACTTTTCGTTAATCAACAGATTTCATTGGGCCATTTCGACAATTGTTGTTCGCCTGCTCTTCGCTGCGGCTGTCTGTTTAATTAAGTTTAAGTGGGCTTTGGGCCAAGTTGGTCATCGAGTCAGTTGTGGTGGATCGCTTGTGCTTGTAAAATATTTTCCATTTGATTGGATCGTGAGAGTGTGTGAAGTGGCCTGGCCTGGAGCGGCATAGATTGGGCCGAGTTATTGATTTCCAAGAAAGTGAAATGCATTTCTCATAGGCAGCGAACGCAGCTTATGCTGAATTATTGAAACAACCAGCTCGCTGGATCTCGCACTTTTAGTGCTCGCTTGCACGTAACGAGAACAAGCTGGGCATAAAATCCCATTGCACTGACCATTGCCCATTGCCCGTTCCCCGATCTCCAATCCCCAATTCCCATTCCCCCATTGGCTGCTTTCTAATGCCAGTGCATTTATGACCCTGTTGTGTTTCTTTTCTGCACTCTGCATCTCATCAGGTGTGTGTGTGTGTGTGTGTAAAACGTGCCTGGCATGCCAAAATGTACCAAAGCGTACAGTCATAACTATATATGAGTGCACCACGCTCGAAGCCCCATTGACCGCGCTCAAGCACTTGAGCCGAGCTTAAAGCATAACTAATCCACCGAGCTGCAATTGTTGGTGAGAGTTTTACAATTGACTTATGGTCATGCTTAGAAAACTAAATGCCTGTTCTCATTGTTCTACATGTTTCCAAAGATTCTCTCCACAGCGTGAAGCTGTTAAAAGTGCGCTTGACTTAAATGTTTAAAGTTCGCTGATTTATATGGACTTTTCTTTAGAGTTCAAGACATTTAGTTTCAGTCTAGAATTTCTTTCATCATGGGCAACATTCATGTAATTTAAATAAATTACGTCACAAAATCGTTGTTGATAATGAACAAAAGTTATTAATGAACAAAATGCGAAACCTTCGCTTAACGAAAAAAACAGAAACTTTGTTTACTTTAACTGGGCCTAAAAAAGTGAAAGCCTCCACTAACAAACTTTAGCGTCGATAAAAACTCATTCGAGGGCAGTGTGGGGGGATCATCACATGGCACTGCCTGATGATCAAGCGGAGTTACATTTTCCTACAGTTCCAAGTGAGGTTTACAAAAATTTCTTTGATATTTCTCTTTGAATGTTGTTGTTGTTGATGTTGTTGTTGCTTTTGCTGGTGATAAACAATTAACTTTGTTTTGTCGGCATCTTTTTTGTTTTCTCAATCAATCAACCTAAAAATATTTCGTTAATTTTTAATGAGCGCACGTTAAACGGGCTACAAATTAATTAGGCTAGGTGAAAATCGAAGGTGCAAAGGGCCAGAGCTGTTGACAGATGCTAATTGCATTAGCTTGAACTCTTTGATGCTGTAAGAGCATCGAGGCCTATAATGTCGTACAGTCTTCGAGTTGAGCTGTATATATCATGCCTAAAATACATTCATTAATTATGTTAATTGTATAACATAAAGGAAATATATTATAAGTGTATACCAAGAGCTTTAAAGTGTATTATGTTAAGCAAAATATTGTTAAATAATATTATATTAACAAAACATTAATAAATGCATGTATATCATTATAGATAGAGCATACCAGAGCAATGACTCACTTAGACCTTACAATTTAGTTTTGTTTTACTTAAAAGAACGTATAAAAGTCAACGAACTCATATTTATTTCCAAGAATTCCTCCATTAATTGACTTATCCTTAATAGTTTCCAGCCTAAAAAGTTTTCTCTCTGTGCCTAAGAGTTCCTTTCCCATAATATATGAGGCTGCTGTTGTTGTTGTTGTTTAATGAGTAGAGCCCCTAATGTTATCGCGTACTTTTATCTAAAGGTGTCAGCATGTTTTATGCCTTTTTGCACTTCCTCTGTGCGCGCGACGGAGCACCTGAGGGGCCCAGCGAAAGACACCTTTCGCCAGTTTGGCCAGGCTGGGCAGGTTGGGCTGGTTGGCCTCATCCATCTTTCAGGGCAGGCAAATTAATTTCAGTCAAAACTCGTGCCAGCTTTTATTTTGGTGGGTGTGTCGCCCCATTTGGTGGCGACCAAATGATTTATATTTTATATATATGCATATATATCTTTTTATATATCCACATATATAAATATATATTTTATTTGTATGATAAAGCGCATGGCAAATGCTGACATGTGGAGGCTGCCCTGATGTCATTTGCCTGTCTTTCGGTCCTTTGACCCGATTGTTGCAGCTCAACTTTCTTTTTGGCGCTGTGCTCACTGTACAGGCAGGCTTTTGACAGTGTCTGGTCTTTTTGAGTGGTTCGTTGGTGGCTTTTGTTTTTATCTTTAATTGCATTGCCATGGCAAAGGCTTTAATTTACTCGTTGGTAAATTGAAAATTGGGCCAGCTCAGATAAGCCGCGTAATTTGTTTTAAGCTCACATGCGGGCCAACAAAAATGTGAAGAAAAAAAAAATAGTTTATTAATTTTGCGCAAAGCCAAAGTTAATTAAAGCCAATTTGAAGTGGGTGTGTTTGATTATTTTTTGTTTCATTAATAAATAATTATTTGGCATAAATTGAAAAGCGTATTTAAAATGTTTGCAGATAAGCATTTAGCAATGGTTATAAATAAAGTGGGGCTGTTAGCATGATAGCTATTTTCTAAGCATATTCCGTATTTATCAAGAATACGCAATCAAGCAATCACAAATTTAAGTCTTTTACAAAAAAAATATCAAGTATACGCCAGATGTAACGCAATTTTATAAACTTTTCCAAACACGACATACACTAAGTACGTGGAAAATAATTGGATAAATACCAAGTACCTGGTCAACGATTGTTAAGACTGCTGACCAAGTTAGATTATTTAGTTAGCCCCTTTATAACGATTTGGCCAGACTTAAACCAGCTATAAATGTCAGGCAATTCAGCAGGCGAACATATTTTGCGCTACTTAATAAACAATTTTCCACAATTTACGTTTATTAGCGGCCCACAGCGAGCTACACAACAATTGACAAGGCTGAGAACGGGTACACTGATTGGGGGGAGGTAGAGAAACTTACAGCGGACACTGTTCATTTGCATAGTGCATGCGAATATATGCAAAACAAAAAAAAATGTATCTTGTGGCCAGCATAAACAACTCGCAGCTGGCAATTAGTAGTCGTGCGATGCGGGTGACGCCGGGCAGCGGGGCAGGACAGGGCATTAGACTCCATTGCCAATTGCCCAACGGGGTTATCCATTCGCAATTGGCCTGGCCGCAACTGCATGGCGATCACTGTAACTAATTAGCGAGTGGTTTAGTCGAGGTTTATAGTATTGTTGTTTGGTTCTATCTATCGATAAAAATTGATAAATTGCGCCTTGTCGTGTTAATTAAAGGGGCCACACATACCGACCGGCAGGTGGCGCTGCCAACTGCTCGCGCTGTTTTTGTCGCCCGCAAATCGCGCGCGAATTCAACATTAAATTTATACATTTTTTTTCTCTTACTTCTCAAAGTGTTGGCATTTGTGTCCATTGATCGGTCGACAGTGCAATACACTCGTATATATGTTTTGATTGATTAAAGCTAAATTGCTCGTATTTGTGGCTTGATTGCAGTTATTGTTATTGCAGTCAAGTGAATGGCTGATTAAGTGAAAGTGAAGTCCGATGCTAAATGGAAATGGAGTACATCGAATGATAAAGTGATGCTAATGCTGTGGCATGTCAGGGTCAAAAGTTGTTGCTTGAAGTTGTTATGTAACAAATGCCATACAGATGGAATAAATAGGAAAAATATAGATTTGGCAAATACAGATATACAAAATATATAAAGGGTCAAATATAGGTAAAGAATTTACACAAACTGATAATATATTAAATAATACCATGAATCGCATGAATTATACAGTCCATTTGGATTTTGTAATTAAAAATAAATGAATGATTTAACGAACTTGTAATTTAATAAATTTAAAATAAGATTTCAGGATGCTTATTATGTTCCGAATATTAATGAAAATTTTCTTAATATTTACAGTTTTGTTACTTTAACACAAAATATGTTTAATTTTTAATTTCAATTTTTTTTTGCAAGTCAAAATCTTTTAAAGTAAAATTTCGTTACTAAATAGTGAACATCAACAAATTTTGTTTATCTTTAGTAATAATTAATGCTTGCTTTAAGTGTTCCAAAAATTCTCTTAACTTAAAAATATATAAAATCTCTTTCAACTACAATTAGCAATTGCAAGCTTCATTGCAAAAGTCTCTGCTTCAGTGATACAAAAAGAATTGATTTCAAATCATGCTCTTAGCTAATATAGTGTCCAGAGAAATCACAATTGATTGATTGCCCAGCGGTGGGCCAGACAGACAGTCAGCCAGCTACTAGACATACAACTAAGAAAAAATAGGTGTCAATTCGTCTCTGGCTGAGAGCGTGTGCAGGTGTCACAAGTCGCATAGGTAATATAAATCTTCCGATATCGAGAAACAACTGCGGTAAATGCCATTCAAATACCAATTACAATGTTTCGCATAGTTGCGAGTAAAAGATACATTTGATTGATTGCGCTTTTTTGTGTTAATCATGGATACGTGATGCTATCGAAATTGTGGGATAATTAACGCCATATTTGTTGATGTTGTTGTTGTTGTTGTTGTTGTTGACAATTAGACGGCGCACAGACCAAAAATAAATTGCATGCGCGATAAAAATCGGCTAGGTTTTGCTTTCGAATGTGGCCAAAATGGTTTCGTGAGCGACTTTTATGGCATTTTTAATGCAAACGATTTGAATTTGAATCAAACACAACAACGACTAGATTTTGGCTGCCATAGCACATTGCAAGTTGATTTGTCGCCTGCGCGTGTCAATCACAAACTTCGACTTACAGTCGCTGTTTATACACGCATATATATATATATATATATATATATATTTGATTTTTTCTTCTTTTTGCTAATAACACGATTTCCAAACGATAATTAGCCAGAGGATAACCAACACAGCGAGCTGCCACTTAATCTAATGACAGTTCTCAGAGCCCAAAGCACGCCCCACAACTCCATCAGCTCACACGGCAAAGTTGTAATTGCTTAAACGACTTCTGGTTTAGACTCCGATAGCTACCTGCAGATAGACTGCAGATACACAGCAGATAGTCGTAGTTAAAGTTATGTAAAGTGCTTGCTGGTTAGCTGCTCAGCCAATCACTGACACACTTCCGATATAACCGTATAACCATATCGCGTATAAGGAGAAAAGCCAGTTGCCAGTTGCCAGTCAGGCAGTGATCTAGTCAGCCAGCCAGCCAGGCTGCCTGCTCCACTTGGCCATAGACAATGATAACTCATTGAGTCGGTAACCGTTAAGCTTATGGTCAGAGAGCCATAAACTCAATTCAATTCCATTCCATTCAATTGACGCGACAATAAGCAACTTTTTCCGGGCGCATCATCAAATCAAATCAAATCGAGTCAAATCAACTCGAAAGGAAAGTTTCTTCTTTATTTTTTTTTCTTCAACTTGTTGTGCATATATCGAGGTGTTAGCTATTTTATGACCATACTCTCATTAAATATGTCAAACAGCTGGCAAACAGATGCTGGCGTTGTTCAGCTCATGAGGCGCCTCTAAAGGCTTTTGATTGTGCAGAAATTGAAAAAGAAATGTTGAGATTGTAATACTCATATAAGCCTGTGTGTTCTTCCTACATATTGTTTATTACAATTTGTATGGGATGTTGCTTTAAAGGAAGTAAAGATCTAAAGGCAGTTCATTGATTCCAAGAGTTTCCCTTTTTGAATGTTCCGGAAATACAAGTGCAATCGTACATGGCACATTCACAGGTTTTGTAATTACCCAAAGGTTAACTGCACCTTAGGATCTTTGGAGCTTCGGATCTGCGGATCTACAATACAATTACAGTGAATCATTTATCGTGTAATTAATTTAATTTCATTTCAACGGCAGTGTCTCGCTTTCAGTTTGGCAGTTCGGCTCCATTGTCAACGAGCCAAATGGGCAACAGGAGCATCGGGATTTGTGGGCTGACTGTCAGCGAATGTCACTTTAAATACGCCAAAACGGCGCAAAAGATTCAATTGGTGGGGCGCCGCCAGACGTTCAAGCAGCAGATCCCCGCCACAGATACAGATAGGCCAAACCTGGCTGCTTGGCTGCTTGGCTGCTTCGCTGTTTGGCTGGTAGCTAGAGAGATACGATTACTCTCTCAGTCGTATCTCATATCTGCGCTTGTGTATCGCAAAAGCGACTGTCAAATGGCTGAACTGACAGTTGGCTTTTGCAAAAGATGTGGATGTGGCTCTGGTTGTGCTGTGGCTCTTGGATGCTGCTGCCAAGACGGGAAATTGGGTCAGGCATTGCAGGCAGTTGCTTCAAGTCGACTCGCAGTCGGCTCAAGTGCCGAAGCCGGACGAACTGACAGATCTCCAGCTCCCCAGCTCCTTAGCTCCCCACTCGTCCCCCGGCTAGCTGCTCGCTTAAGACAAACTGGCGATACGTCGTCGGTGTCTTCTGCTTTCTAAGCCAGCCCAAAAACAAAAAAAAAATACTGTTTTACTTTTCGAAGCATATTTATGAACATGAACATTCGACTTGGATATTTATTTCACTGCCGCGATTCCCCAATTGATTTCAATTTTCAGTTTCGTTGCCCGCTCGCTCACTGACACGTGACATGGGATTTCACTTAAGACTGTTAATGCTCGCATAAGCAAACATAAAATGTGCCAAATGTTGGACATGACATGCAATTGGACGTACCGAGTAGCTCCAGACTTTGAGCCGACACTCAAAAGGACAGCAAAACAAATAAAATTTCAGATGAAAAAAAAAAAGAAAAACAACAACAACAATGTTCAACATATGTTAGTTAAATAAATAGAAAAAAAGGCTTTGAACTCTCAAATCCGACGTGTAAATTGATTTCTAATTATTAAAAAAAAAAAAAAAGTATTTCTGCTACTTTTGCTGCGAAAGTTACAAATAATTTCAAGTGTTTGTGAGAGCTTTATCTTCTTCTTGTCTTTGTCTCTCTACTTTTGTAGAGAAAACTTTCTTATTTGGGATTTAAGAGTGTTTGTAAAGATTTTTTAAATAGATCGCAAGAGCTGACGGTAATTATATCAGCAAGTCTAATTCTTATGAATCTCTTCAATATTTAATAATACTCTATAAGAATATATTTGCAAATTATGAATAATATATTTCTCAAAATAATTTGCAATTTCTTTATTAGAAGGAACTAGAACTTTTGTGTATTTCCTTAAGAAGAATATATGTATTATGAAAAATTTAAAGTCCGAAAATAGCTAAAAATAAAGATATATCAGAATGGGTATGCTGTAATAAAATAACATTAGAGCATTAGAGCACGCCCTAGCAGACTATTTTCTACATTTTTTTTTTAATAACAAGCAACGCATATAACCTAGATATATTTAATGTTTCTTTCAGTCATAAAATCACACTCGATTTAGTTTAAGCCTCAAGACAAACATTCTTTTATGTTCGTCTTATAAGAACATTCTGACCACCCAAACAAGTTAGACTTTGCTTATGCAAATCAGAATCGTAATAATCATATTGTATTATCGTAAAATAAATTGTTTGACACTTGGTTATGGCGCGATTAAAAGCCAATCAAGTCTTTTATGGGCTGGTTCAATAATGCGCTTTTATGTCACTTTCTGAGCTCCACACACAATGATCAATTAACGGTGCTTAGTCAACGCCTCGCCCACAAAGCGCCCCATTTTTGCTATTGAGCGGGGCGGCAGCTAAGTCGAACAAATGTGTTAGGGCATAACGGATAAAGTTAGTTGGCAGATAAAAGAGGCGCCTCGGCATATAAAGATGAACGGAAATGGTCGTCGATAACGTTAATAACAAAAAGTTGTTTCAACAGTTACAAAATGATCTCTCGCAGCCTTTCTTCGGCTCGGTCATCAACTAGTCGTTAGGGTCAACATGCAGACAAATGCTCAATCACCACGCATCTAATGCGCCTCCACACTCACACACACACACACACTCTTTTGTATCTTTGTATCTCAAAATACGCACTCACCTGCATATAACGTGCTAGAGCTGCATTCCGCTGTGCATGAGACCTCAGCTGCGGCTGAGGTGAGCCCAACGGACTGACGATCGTTGATGTGGAGCCTCCGATGCCGGTGTCATAGCCCTGAGCATTGGCGCCATCGACATCTATATTAGGAGAGGAGAAGAGTTTTAGTTAGATGGATGCTTGTAATCGAGCCAACAATCAACTTTATAACATCTTGTGTGCGAAAAAGATGAAGTAAAATGGGATTATTCCATTACCAGTTGAGAGCAAAAAATGCTCGGCTTTTATAGTGGTATATGAATAAAATATATCTTTAAATAGAGATCAACGATCATGACTGCGGATGCAATATTACAGTACGCATAAGTATGGATCAACTATATAAAAACAGATAACAGATCAAGCTGATCTAGTTTTATTTATGACTATAGCCTGTGCTCGATGTACACCTGACAGTATGCAAATCGAAATAATAAGGCGTGTTAAAATAAATACCTATTCCATAGGTACTCCTGCCTGATCAGAGGATTGATCGATCGCACGCTCTACAGTGCCCCCGCATGGTAGTAGCGTATTATTGCTATATATATATATATATATATATATATATTATTATGTATGCCTATATCAGAAGTACATTTACATTTGTTATTCCCAGTCGCAACGTTTGTTGTTCAATTCATATGCCAACTGTGTGTGTTGTGTGTGCTGAGTGTGTGGATTGGCATGCAAAGTAGGTTTACATGGGGCCAGTCGGTTAACTTCAGAAAGTACTCGAGTACAGCGAGACATACCGTTGCTCCACTGCCCATGAAAAATTGAAAGTTATGCCCGTTTTTAGTTAATACTCAGCCCCACTGTGCACACTTTGCTCAAGTTGCCTCTGAATTTATTGGCTAGCTGCCCATCGGACACTCTCGCGTCCGTGTGAATTTATGAGCTGGCAAAGCTACGTTGCCGTCTTCACTTTATTTATGGTAATGGGAATATACATAGGTGTAGTGTACAACTTGTGTCAGCGCTGACCGAGCCCTAAGCAGTGAGCTGGCTCTAGCTTATTAGCATAGCTAATTAAGTGATATAGTTCGAACGAGCTGTAGGGCTTTGAGTAGTCAACTGAATGAGTACTTGGCAATCAACTGAAGTATCGATACATGACAAGTAGAAAATTAAATCGGGGTAAGTAAAGATGTTGAGCAGTAGCATACAAAGTTAAATATATTTTTAGCGTACTAACTTTTTTTTAGAGTTTTCTAAGATTAAAGATTAAAAATCTTATTTAGAGGTGATGTAGACAATGCCGTAATATATAAATATATTAAAAAAAAAAAAATTAACTTTAATTGAAAATATAGTGTTCATGTTTAAAAGAAATTACGTTGCTTAGAAAAGATTTTCAATTAAAGATTAGAGAATTCAATCCATTTAAGTAAAATGCAAAATATTAAAGAAACTCTAATTGATTTTTTTTATTTACTAAAAGTTAGTTTTAGATTTTTTTTTAATGTTATACATTTATTATTATTTGCAACTACTAATAATATATATATTATATATAAACCCAATTATGTTGAACTATGTAAAGTTCTGCGGAAACTGTAATTTTGCTGTAATTTTAATAGGGTTTACCCCTAAATTTTTGTTTTCAAGTATTTTATGAGCAAATTGTATGGATACCATAGAAATAAAAAATAAATAAAAAAGTAAAACATATATACACTTAAATGGCGAATTCCGAGATAAGAGTGCAACAACAGCATAAAAAAACACTCGAAACAACACCTTGCAGTCGGAGCTGTCGAGGGTTCGGCTGATATGTTGTTGCACATATTTGTCTGCCTTTTATGGCATGCCCATAAGATACGACGAGACGGAGACAGAGACAGAGACAGACACTGGCTACCACTACTACTACTACTACTACTACTCACCTTTCAGCGAACTGTTCATGCACATGGGGCACTGATCGTTGCGGAACATACAGGAATAGCAGCGTTCGTGTCCGCAGGTGTCGATCAGTTTCCGTCGCTTGCCCTTATCGAAGGAAATGCGGCACGAGGGGCAGACCGAGCCGCTGGCATCGTGTTCCAAGAGCCGTCGAATCGATTGAAGATCTGCAAAAAGAAAATGAAAAAAATAATGAATAAAGATCGAATGTGTGGTAGAGTGTGTGCTTACATATCATTTGGTATTTACAGTTTACCACATAAAAGTGATTATCATTAAAATGGCATTTAGCACAAGATATTATAGTCTAAGCTTAAACATTTACTAAATTTTATGGTAATACAAGAGTCTTAATGGATTGGATGGACTTAATAAAGTTGCTAATGATAAAAAAATTGAGGAAATTATGATTGAATTCTAAATGACTGAAAAACAGACTGAAATGTGATGAACATAGAGTTTTACAAAAAATGTAGTTACGGTTGGGTAATATTTAGAATAACACTTAATCGTACTTAATGCTAACTCTAACTTTTAAACAAAACTATCAAGGCTAAGTTTTAACTTGAACTATGCTCTCACAGAAATTTTGTTGCATTAGACCTAATCATTATTTTTCTTATTCTAATATACTATATTTGATGATCGCAGATAGAGAAAGACCAGAATTTGATAATTCTTAAATTGTTTAATTAAAAATGTAAAATTATTATTAAAAAATAATTTATTAAAATGTTTGACTCAATTTACATTTAATTGAAAAATTATTGCCTAGACACTTGAGTAAATTATAAATAAGATTACTATGAGTAGGACACGTATTTTAGTGAATTACGAATATGAATGATAAGTTAAAATTATTTTGGTTTGTTTCACTTTATGATTCACAGAAAAGCTAATATATTTTGCTGATATATTAAAATTAAAATATTTAACGAAATAGTATATTTAATATTAATTATTTAAATCTTTATCTTTTTATATTGATTATCAATTGAACAGTTTTATTATATTTAAAATTTTCTTAATATTTTTTTATTTATTTACATTATCTGTCTTTATAATCAACATTTGTTCTGCATCGTATTGCTAGATCTGTAGAAGGTCGTTATTTACCTCATCTTATATGACCATTTGATTTATCCAACAAATCGTCACAAATTCTATGCATACATTAAGCGTTCAGCTTGATTTGCTTGCTTGGATTGCTTGGATCTTGATTTGCTTGCCTCATGTCAGAGCAATTTCCACGCTTCACAGTCACAATTGCGACTGCACTTGTTTGTTTATTATATTTACTTTATTTCTGTTTCATTTTGCCTTTTTTTTTTTGTTGCTTGTTGTTATATATTTGTATTTTTTTGCTGCCGTTTGCATAAATTGTGACTGTCAATTAAATGTCGTTTGCGTTTGTCCCAGACTCCAACTGCCAATCCTTGACTGTGTGCGCAACTAACCAACTACTCAAGTCGTCTCTCTGATATCTTGCATTTATCTCTGCCAT
Source organism: Drosophila koepferae (assembly GCA_030914345.1). Classification (NCBI taxonomy): domain Eukaryota; kingdom Metazoa; phylum Arthropoda; class Insecta; order Diptera; family Drosophilidae; genus Drosophila; species Drosophila koepferae. The sequence goes on from JAUESR010000200.1 coordinate 1,668,402, forward strand.
CAGTAGCTGCAACTATCTACTCTGTCGCTGCCCCTGCCCCCGCCCCTGATACTCTGCTGCTCAAGCTGCTACCGATCATCGAGTGCTGCTGAATGCCAATCGAAGGAATTCTTTTCTTGGCTGCACTTTAATTGATTTAATTTGGAACGCTTGGTTTATTATTTCTATTAGCACTTTGTCTTTCTGTGTCAACATTATGTAAAAATGTGTGCAACAATCGGCGGCATTTCGTTGCAAACGCAGTTGCAAATGTTTACAGTTTGGTGGCAAAGCGCTGACAGCAGCACTAGTCATCAATAAGAGATGTTGATTGTTACCAGAATTTAAATATTAAAAGCTTTTCGAGAAATATGTTACTCAAGGTTTCTCAAACGAAACGCAAGTCTAACCCGTTTGTGACCCATGAGTATCTGGATAGAGTAAAAACTTTTACGAGTTCTGCCAGCGTAACTATCGTAATATATGAATACATGAGAAATATCCATTATTCATTCTATTGCAAAAACCTACACCTATTGCTTAAAGTTTGCACAGTATTTAGCCTCTACTCTAACCTCTCGAGCTCTATTTGCAATCACTTTAGAATAGCAACTTTAAAGAGCTCTTTGAGCATCGAGAATACATGATTAGCATGTTGCATATCTATAAGGATGCAATACAATATATTTCCAAAGCAAGCTGCTGTTGCTGCTGCTGCATTTTTCTCTTTTTCTGCTCAGCCCATAAAATATGGAAATTGAACGAGGCTTTTGTAACTCTTGAGTATTCAACGTCCTATTTTGAAGCCCAGTCAAATGCCAGGCTGCAATTCCTGTTTGCTTTTTTTTCTCTCTTTTTTTTCTTTTTCTGTGGTGAGTGGGAACTACAAAGTCGACGGCAACGACGACGACGCCAACGAGAACCACGTCCGGTCGTCGTAAAGTGGATTACAAGCGCAGCCGCTCGATCAGCGTCTGGGCTTCCATTCCATTCATGCCCACTTGACAAACACTCAATACGAAGTCTGCCAGCTATTTTTCCGTTTTGCTTGCTTTATTTATTGCAAATCAAAAGTCAAAGTATTTCTCTCTTTATTTTTTACGACTTTTTAAGCGTTGCTCTTGCCGAAAGATATTGTGATGTTATTAGGTAATATGTAACGGAAAAACACTCAATTGGTAGATATATAGAAATATTTAAGTAAGGTATAGAAAATGAAGATGGCTCATCTATGCAATATTGACCCTGAATAGATTTATCTATATATAGTAATCAGCTACAAATATATTTAAGTTTATTATTTAATTTTAATATATTACAAATCAGATCTGTATACAAATTAGACTTTGTTTGATCTTAATATACATTGAAGATAAACTGTTTACTATATATATTTAGGAAGAATTAAATTGTAAGCAGCACTAATCATCAGTTCCAACTTCTTCTAGAAAATATTCTTGCTTGAAAATATTTTAAGATATAAGCATTCTGTTAAAATTTTAATTTCTCCTTAATTTTTAATGAGGAGGTTTCCGTTAGTCTAAATATTTTATATAAATTTATAATAGTTCCGTGGATTGGATTAGTTCCTATTTCACTTAAAATTCTATTTCTCAAAATAAATAATCTACAATTTAAAGAGTATTCATTAGTCGTCATTATTCACATTTTGCGTTACTCGATTTAATGTTTCGCCAGGTTCTCTGCGCAGTCGCCGCGTGGGCCGCTGCTGCTGCCAGCTGCCAGCAACAGCCACGACGCACAGTCTGGGGGGCTCCAGAGGCACAGCCCACGTTGAGTCTGCGGTTGATGTTGTTGTTGTTGTTGTTGTTGTTGTTGTTGTTGTTGTTGTCGTTGCCGCCGCCTTATCGTGTGGCATAAACTCTGAACTCGACACAGCTTGAACTTTCGACCGGTGTCATGGGAATTGCTAAGCCTAGCCAGCAGAAGTGGACAAGGTGCCACCAAGTCATGGCAAAAAAAAAAGGGGCAGCTGCAGCTGCTATGCAAATTCTTCGCAACCCTCGTCCAGCGGTCGGGCCCTTGCCCCTGGCCCATTTGGCACATGGCACAAATTATGAACAGTTGTGCTGAAAGGCAACAAGTGTGGCCTGTCGCTGGCATTTCCTCCCCCCACCTGCATCACTCCCTCACCAACAAACCAAAAACAATTTACAAAATGTCATCCGACAATTGGCATGTCGCTTGTTATGCGCAAGCGCGGCAGATGCCACTGGCAACTGTTCGTGCCACAAACAGTTGGGGTTGCAACTGGGCTACCTTTGTCTAGCAGTTGGCACGGCAATTGCCGCAAATTCCCAATAATGAGAGTCAACATAAGGTATATGCTCATGCATGCAACAGGCTAGGAAAGAGAACTTTGACAAGTTTGCTAAAGTTGAAAATTTATAGCCCAGCAAGTAAGAGGGCTCTAGTCGGGACTTCTCGACTAGGCGACTGCACTTGGGCTGCAGTTCGGGCTTTATTTGGTAACATTAACTTTTCTTTGAGATCTCTATCAAAATGTAAAAGGATAAGAGAATTATAATGGCAATTTATAGCATGCAAATGCATAGAAAGGTAATATTTATAAAATTGTAACGAGTTTTTTTTTACATTATTAAAGTTTGCTAAATAAAAAAATTTTATGACAAATTGTTTATATTTTAATTATGTCACAAATTTCTAGTTGAATGAATGCTAGGTACAGACATAAAAAATCAAATTATTAATAAATAATTCCTGAAAAAATGTCAGTAACAGATTTATAGGTTTTCATAAAAATTTCTTTTATCTTAACTAAAACTCTAAAAAGTTCAATTGATATTATTATTTTAGTGTCAAGTTAAAAGACCTCCTCTGTAAAAATATTACACATGCATTCCTTTGTTCTCTTTCCATATGTGGAGTTCTCTCATTTCCTTTGTCTTCTGCCCATGTCCACGCCCACGTGTGAGTGGGTTTGCCTTTGTGGCTTCAATGCATGAGATTCTGTAATATTATTATAAGCAATTCCTCAGCTATGCTATAATTCTAGTTAATTTCATGGATTTTAAGCAGATTAATTTACGCCTCTATGTGAGAGAGAGCAAGTCTATTTGTAAGTCAATGTACTCATTATATGTACGTATGTGCTCTTCCTCCTTAGTTCTCTCCCTCTTACAACAATGCAATGCTGTGAAATGCATTTCAATTGCAAAATTATGCAGCTACTGTAGTGGGAGAGGGCGAGCATTAGGGGCATTCCCCTCTTTCAGCTACGCGCTACGCATGCGCTGAAGTTTTTTTTTTTTTTTTGCTTTTAATTTTATTAGATTTATGCGAATCGCTGAGATAGCTGCGGTTTGGATTTGAGGTTTGCGCCAAATTGATTTGAATTTTCCGCTGCATTTGTGGTTGTTTTTTTTTCTTTTATTTTATTTTGGTTCAATGAATGAATTGCAATGGGCTGCCGGTTTGCCCCCACAGTGTGAGTGTATGTGTGTGTGTGTGTGAGTGGTGCAGACATCATGTGGTTCATGTGGGCGTTTTATTTCAGTTAAATTGGCAAACCGCGGCCTGCGGTCGCTGTAAATCACATGTGGGCGTTATATGTGTGAGTATTTGTATGTGTATTTTGTGTGTGTGCTGTATCTGTGCCTATGTGTGTGTGTGTGTGTGTGTGTGGTGTGCGGAGCCTGTTGGCACCGGCACTTGTTTTCCTTTATGTAATTTCTTTGCAAATTACTTTGAATACACAAGCTTTACTTGGCTCGACGGCGGCAGCTTTGGGGCCTAATTCAATTTGCGGTTTATCTTCACGGCCTTAAATTGAGAATTTAACTACCCAGCAGACTGCACACAATTCCCAGGGCATGCCGTGGAATGTGTTCTAATAGGGCTACTCGCAAATTGAAATTACCCACAAAGTCGTTACAAAACTCTTCCTCGGCATTTCTGGGAAATTGCTGCAAGGAATGTGGCAAGGGAAATTCAACAAAGACTTGCGAATTGCTCAGACTTGACTAAATTTGCATAAATTCTTAATATCATTTTACAAATCTTTAAACTTTTTCTAGATATGATATCATTATGATCTCAAAATATCATTTATTGTTCTCTGGTGAAGTTTATAAAAATTGTTTTATAGCTGCAAACATGATTATGAACAGCCCTTAAAAAACACTTTAACCGAAGACTATTTGCCATGCAGATTTACAAAGAAACCTTCGCATCGTTAACTTTTCTTGTTAAATATCTGGCAAAACTTGTTTGAGGTTCTATGAAATTATCGTAAAACAAAAGCCGAATGAAGAAGCGGCACGAGTTGTCTTTTATAGAGTTGCTTCTTATAGATATGTACACATGTATACACGCTCTTTTGGATAAAGGTACACATAAAAAGAGAACAAAACTTGTTGATTTTCAAAAGATATGAGCTACAACATGGATATGTAAATGCTTAAATCTCTATATGTAAATGGCAGTAGGTAGCCCATATTTATGGCTATGAAATTTGAGAATTAAAATGTTTCAATTACAGCTGACAAAATAAAAAAAATGTCGCCTGGCAGGTCAGGGCTGCCAATTTGAAAGACGGCTCAGGGTTAATTGAAGGTACACCATCATAAATAGAGTGACATGTGGCTACCTCCCTCCCCACCTCCACCTGACTAGGAGTTTAACAAATATGCGTATTCATTACAATTGATTGACAGACTAGACACAAACCACGAGCGTAACAATTCAAGCTTGAAGTGCGCACCCAACGAGCCATGGTCCATTTACCAGTTACCAGTTACCATCTACCTGCTATGTGCTAACCAGTGGCCAACGATTTGCAGTTCCAATTAAATTTAGACGCCAAACAGGCAAATCACAAAAGGAACCGCAAATAACTTGTGCATGACTGTCAGATACCCTATTTATATGTTTATCATATATATTTTAACTATATTTATACAGATTATTATTAATTCTATAAAAATCTTTAGCCGTACTTTACAGAGTATATCTAGCATGTCAATTAATTACAAAGCCTTGATATATTAAGGATATGATTTCTCTTTATCATATATTTATTGACATCATTTCTATTCATATTTCTTTATTCAGCTTATGCTCTTCATTTACTGGGTAATTCTATATCATATATATTCTATATTCTATATTATATATGCTTTTCGACTTTATGTACAGGGTGTCCCTTGCAACAAGCAACATGGACAATGACATGGAACATTTTCCAGCACAACGATTTTTCTTTGTTTCGCTGAGATTTAACAAAATTACTCTTTGGTCAGGCTTTTCAATGTTTTTGTGCTTTATGCCCCTTTAATTGGTTTTGAGACTTTATGTTTTGCTGTCGATTCTATTTTCCCCTTTAATTTAAAAGCATAGTGTAAAAATAGCTTCATTGTTTTGGTAAAACATTTTCAAGTTCAGTGCGTGGGCAGCAAAAAATAAATAAAAATATTTAAACAAAAAATTTAACATTCAAGTTTTGGTTAGCCACTGCTCGCTAGCTTTATGTCTCTCTCTCTCTCTCTCACTCTCTCTCTCACTCCCTCTCTCACTCCCTCTCTCTCTCCCTCTCTCCCTCTCTCCCTCACACCCTCTCTCCATCTCTTTCCAACTTTTTCCATCTTTCTCTTACTTGTTGAGTTTCCGATTTCGAGTTATTGCTTTGCGTGGGTCATGGTTGGCTTTTGTTGCAGCTAGCGCGGCTATTAGATGTGTATGTGTGTGTGTGTGCTTGGATTGTGTTTGTCATCGCCTGTATTCGCCTGCATGAGTCAGCATCCCAGCGCGTCGGAAGTGGGACGACTATGCAAAGTCTGTAATTACATACACCACAAATACACACCACACACATACGCACACACACACACACACACACACATCGTTGATGCATTCAATTTACATTTTTTCAAGAGAATATTTTTTGCACGACCAAAATCGACGGTTGAAATTAAAATTTCGTTTCGCTTAGATACCCAACGTACAAATATGTTAATAATTATTATGAGATACTTTAGTTCCACTTAAGTAAGTATGTAAAACAAGTCAAATGAAATTCTCTGCAGAGATTCAATTTCAACAGTCACTGCAATTCCCTCAACTATGTCAGAGACCACCAGCCACACTACGGATGCATAAATCATACTGGCAGAGTGCATTTACAAATAAACTCAAGGTAGAAAGTGCGAACAGAGCGTTTAAATAATATTATACAAAAATTCAAAACAATGAAATGAGCAGCGAAATATGCAGACAAAAGCAGAGCTCAACGGTAGGCAGGTGGTGAGAGTCGTTGTAAAAATTAAATTAAGCGCGAAATTGGTTGGTTTTTCGAGTGGAACTGCGCAAACGAGTTAAGAGCAGATGAAGAGAAAAGTGTCATAAAACCTTAAAGAGTTGCCGGTCAAATGAGTTGCAAACAAATCGCAGCTCATAAATAACCCAAATGGTCGCTCGATTGGCAATTTCGTGAGATTTTTTCCTTTTGATGCGCTCGCAGTTCGTGAAAACGTGAACGAGAAGTGTTACCTAAGCATAGCCAGCGGGTCCATAGAAAACAAAAACAAAAGGAACTGTGAGTGAGGAAAAACGAGGCGTAGCCAGACGACCAATGGTCCGCTGTGGCAAGCTCTAACGCAAACTCAATTCATGGAAAATCCATTAAACTTCATAACTTTTTGTGACTTTTGCAACGCTTTGTGCCAAGTGTCAACTGTGGCAAGTGTCGCCTGTGACTTGCCACAAAACCAGTTGCTACCCAACACGTTGGCCCTTTTAAATTAAGCGAGTGAGAGATAAAAACGACGCTGTAGAATGTCATAACTTTCAAGGAAATCAAATGTTGTTTATCTAATGTTCCGGTTCAGTCGGTAGCTGACATTGGCACATGAAATGTAACTGATTACGGAAAATGTTTTCTACCATGTATTTGATGTGCGATTGCGATTCGCTAGAATTAACACACGTAGCATATCATTAAATTGAATCGCAGAAGCGTGTAAATAAAGTATGTATGTGGACAAAAGTGGGAATTTGAAAAATATATTGAAATAAAAATAGGCAAAAAATATGTGTGTATTAATATAGATATACATATAAATATCCTTACAATGCAGAAACAGTTGCAGATGCAAATATGCAAATATTGATTTTTTATTTTTGTTGATTTTTTCTAGTTTTAAATTACAAACTATGCATTTTTTTATCTACATTGTCTATTTGTTTATCATGCTTTCGAAAAAATATGTATTATTTAATTAAGTAGAATAATATGTATTATCTTAAGTTTAACACCCAAATTCTGTTTTTTTTTTTTTTTTTTTATTAATATTCATCAGTTCACTTTCTATATTATTCAACGTAGTGTCTGTCCCATTTACTTATTTTGCATTATAGTATTATAGCCATAGATAATATATTCTATATTCATTTGTATTTATAAATATATATAGATTTATTCAACTTTCAGCAATACTATCTTCTGAACACAACTCCTACAATTCAGTATCTTTTTATGATTTACTCGAAAATGGAAAACTTTTATCATGTGCCTTACTCAATAACTCAAAACCTAAGCATAATTGATGCAGCCAACACATTTACCACCAAAACCAAAAATGATGAAGAATTTAAAAACATGCAAATCAAATTAAACCAAGCAAGAAACTCAAGTATCAAATAACGCAAGTTCTCTTTTATCTGCTAGCATTGACCCAGTTCCTGGAAAGGTAAGACGACATTTTCAGCAGACGATAAAAATTGTTGACACATTTCTGTGGACACATCTTCGGGCAAATATAACTCTATAACTCTATTAGTGATGCCAAAGCACACACACACACACACACACTCCATGCGTGGAGCGCGAGTGTGTGTGAGTGCGTAAAAATAAATGAATATTTATTGCCTTTTAAACTGCACATTTAAATGTGTGTCAAAGCTGGCCGGAAACTTGGCAAAAAAAAAAAAAAAAACAAACAAAAAAAAACACGAAAATATATATGAATAAAAAAAAAAACCACGCAACTGAACTCGTAATGCGAATATGCATAAATCAAATGGCACTTCCGCTGAGCGTGGGCTTTACGAGAGAAATACAAGAAATACGCTTAACCAAATGAAAAGTGACAATTTTATTGGAAGACAACGTAGCAGACAGAAGCTAAAAAACCTAGTGAGCAAATGTTAATGGAGACAGACATACTTGCTAATTATTTTGATACCCTGTTCCAATGCATAAAGGGTTTGTGCAAAAGCTTAACAGCTTTTACTTATTTGGTATATGGACACATTTCAATTGAAAATATCTCATGGGAGTTTCTGAAGAGTTATGTAAATTGGAATCCATATTCATATAATTTCGTTTTTCATATTGTTAATTAAATAATATTTTTGCCTTGACATTCTGATTCAAATGTAGCTCTATCCATATCCTCTATATTCCAATAGAATTGGAATAAAAAGGATTTTATTATTCGAAATTCATATATTAAAATATAAAATTAATTGTATTATTAATTAATCTAACTCAATTAGCATATTGAACTTAGCTCAATTCCTATTTCTAAAAAGTTTCAAATTTACCATACTACTACTATATTTAGATGTCAGATCATGTTTTCTGTAAACTTTACAGGGTATCTGCAGCCTTCGTCTCGTGCATTTTGCCACCTTTTCTTAATCTAGTGCAAATTGTGCTTGACTTTTATTTTTTGGTGAGATAAACCTACACAAAAACCACGCAGACAACGCGTCCACTCACTCGTCATTTCAGCTCATACGCCCCAGCTGGAGCGAACAGCTGATTCATTCATACATTCAATCGCTCATTCGTTGATTCATTCATTAGTTCACGTTTCACGTAGCATTTATGCGACATTTTTGACAAACAATCTTCAGAGACCGGACCTCGACTCAACTCGACTTGACTTGACTCTGCATCACTGTGGGTCGCAACTGCGGTCCAAGCGCTTGGGCTGCCCATAATTGGCAGCGACCATCGATTTCTATTGATTCCAGTTAGCTAATGCGGGTCGCTTTTGTAGCTTGTGGGCTAACACTCACATGATTTAGTGTTAAATGCATCTCTTTCAGTTTGTGGATTATTTATGGAAAGCTCAATTTGTTTAGCTCTAATCGCCTACTACAAAAGCGGAGTAAATGCAGGTGTCGAAAATCGTGTAAATCAATTGGAAAAGTTGTTGTATTTGTTAAGTAAAAGATGATCTTAAAATATATATTTTAATATAAAATATATATTCTAAAATAACTTTAACATTCTCTAAATAGTTTCTCACGCGTCTGCAAACTCATTTTGGCACTTTAAATACTTAAAGAGTAATTAAGATATGCTCATAAATCTATTTCAACACTCAGAATTTGCAAGGCAAATGATTTTTTTTTTTTCCTATTTTGTTTGACTAACAAAAACAAATTTTGAAATGCCCCAAAGAGCTCTGAACCCACAATTTGTTGTACCATTAATTTGTGGGCGAATTAGCATTTGAACATTTTTTTCCCTTTATTTTTTTGGTGTTTTAAATAAACAAAATTAATTTGTTTTCAATGAAAATGAGCATTTAATTTGTGTGGCGGCTTTTCGTTTCGAAAGAAATTTCGAGTCTCTTAATTGCGTGAAATTAATTTCAATCTAATTTTTACGAAAACACTTTGCTAACTAGTCGAAACACGTGAATGCGCTGCACAGATTATATTTTATATTTAGTCTTTAACTATGCATTTTATATTCGGCCTCTTGCCCATAATTATGTTCAAATTAACGCTCCAAGGTCGACGGCAATCCGATGTTTGATTGGACTATTTAGTTTTTGAAGTTTGCCTTTTTTTGGGCTTGGCTAACTTTTTGTGCTGATGCTTAGATGATAAAAATTGTTTTGGTTTATATGAAAATCGAAATTCAATTTAAAAACATTGATTTGAATAAAATGATGAAATATAGGAAAATTTACAATAACAAGTGAAAATTATATATATCTCATGGATATCTGATTACAAAGAGAGAAATTTCGAACAAGTTATGAAAATCGAGCTCATAATAATGAAGACTTAATGATAGCTATTCGTTATCAAAGCAGGTCGAAATTTAGTATATCTACAGAGATCAGAAAGTTGAATGGTAATCGAAAACCTAATTTGTATTTGATATCCGTAAACCTCAATGATATTTACAAATTAAAATATATTTAAAAATACTTGTAATAATATACATAGATATGCGTTCATTTTTCTCAAGATTTTTTGTATTAATATAGTATTTGTTTATCGATCGTTAATATATGCATAATTATTCTTCGCAAAACAACGCCTCTAGCATCGGAAATCAACTTTTGTCTTTTGGTTTGAGGCAATATTTCTGTTGCGCTTGTCAAATAATATATTATTTTTCACATCATTAGTAGATCTTCGACGATGATTTCCTAATATTGATTCTGTCCATAGTTTACATTTATCTCATATGTGCTGAGCTTCTGCTGACTACCGATTGCGGCTGCCGCTTCTATTTTTTTGGGGTCTATTATGCTAATGAGGCGTCGCTGGCAAAGCGGCTTAAAGTGGAAGTGCTGCTTGCCAATCGCCACAGAACTTGAAAACAATTTATAAAAATATATATATATTCACACAAATATAAATATACATATATTCTTTTTTCAATATTGTGCATACATTTGCATAAATTGCGTTGTGGGAACACGCGTGCGCTTCGACTAGCTCCATAGATAGACTCAGCTATGCAGACCCCAGTCGGCGTCTGCGTCTGCGTCTCCAACTCTTTTGCAGCTCCATAGTCGTAGAGCCCCAGAGATTCTTGGTTGGATTGACAAGCTTTCAGCATTGGCTTGGCGCTCGATTGCTATCGGTGCTTCACGATGAGACGCTGAATTGCATACAAATGAGTTTACGGCGTGTGGGCGCCACTTGATAGGGGGCGGGGGCAGCCGAGCTGGTTGCATGCAACGCCTGGGGACCACAACACGTTGACGACATGCGGCCGCTGCCGCTGCCGTTATCGCTGGCATTGCGGCTGCTTCTTCTGTTTTCCTATTGGACACTCATTGGCCTCTTATTGTCATAATGGACTCATTTGTGGCGCTTTCCAAGCCGTCTGCGCCTCATTAATCATCGACGAGGCGTGGCATTTATTTTTTCGGCTCGTTGTAAATATTTTGACCAATATTTTGTGCTAGTTTTTTTTTCTCTCTAAATTTTATTTTGTTTTATTTTACACGGTCGCCGGCTTTTTGTTGCTGTTGCTGTAAATAGAGCGTGTGATTGACAGCGGCTCTTTGAATCTATTTTTTATTATCTTTAATTTTCTTCTCTCTCTTTTTTTTTTTGTTTTTGTATCTCTTTAATTCGCTGTGATTGATTGATTTGGGGATTTCGTAACACAGAATTGGCGATATCTCTATGAAATTATGAAATCTTTCACTAACAAACTTCAAATTACACAAATTGGCTTTCAAAATTCTTTGATTGACAACTCGAAAAATTGGTTCGTTAAACCAAATTGATATGAATAAAATTATTAAATAATTTTAGAATCAATTTTAATGGATCTTAATTTGATCTAATTTGAAATTGAAAGAGAGAGAGAAAATCAATTGAAATTGACAGAGTTTTCAAGCTAATTGCTTAAACTTATATTAAATCAAATTTGTATAAATTATTATCAGCTTTTACTTTTTTCTGTCTAACTGAAGTGCTAAAATTCTATACACATATGTATATATGTCTTTTAAGAGTTCTGCTCACATTAGCATATCCATAATAATTTTTTTTCATGTTGCTAAGCCTCAATTAAAAGTCCATTTCATTAATAAAGCAACAGCCATCCCAAGTGACTTCAACTGACACTGAAAAAACTACTAATAAAATTGACATGACAACAACAACAACAACTAAAACAACAACAACGACAACTACAGCTTCAATTCAACTTCAGGTGTGCCTGACAAATCGATGTAAAGCTCATGTTAACCGATAATGGGGCTCTCAATAGACACACATGCAATTGGCTATGCTCTTTAGAGCGTATAGCATATACAAAACGAAAAGTTTACAAATTTGCCGTCTAAAACGTGATCGAGTTGGCATTGAAAAGTGCCTGGACCAACCTAACATGACGATGATAATGCTATAGAGCGGCTTATGAAATTGTATACATACACACACATACACATGCATATGCTACATACTGTATATATATAGAGAGACATCTAATGGAAGGCATCCAGAACATTTCAATTGATAATGAAAACACACAATTAAAAGTTCAACTGATCTAACCCCGCGCCACAAAATGGAAACGCCTTCAAAAATAACAAAAAGAAAACACGCGCTTTACTTCCATTTGATGGCGGATTTTAGTTTCGGTAAAGGGTTGAGCACAGACATGTCTAATACGAGTTTCTAAAACTTATAAGTGCTATCGTTATTGTAGATGATGTTGCTGTACTTGCTGTTGCTGTTGCTGTTGCTGTTGTTGTTGTTGTGTTTATTATACGCTATTTACACATAAAATGACATAAGCCGCGTAAGTATTTCTTGAACTAGTCGAGTACAGCAAACAACTTTGAAGTAAATTTGTAAGAAATAACAAGTATGAGTGGTAAAGTGGGGAGTACACGACTTGGAGATACCCTGAAAACACAGATTAAATGAGAAGATATACGAAATGTATATATTGATAATGTTTCCTATTAAATAATGCATATAATTTTTTTGACCTATTTAAAAAGTAGTAAAGCTATGCTTCAAAATTCGAATTAACTATTTATATCGATTTGAGGGAATTGGGTAAGTTAAGCAGTAATAAACTCTTCTATATAAAATACAAAAATAGAAAATTTCCATATAGAGTCTCCATATCTTTAAGTTTTCGAGATCCCTACAAGGACAGAAGAACATGCCCTGATCAACTAAATCAAGGGAAATTCCTTAAGTCTGACACCTTTTCTTCATTCAATCTGTTACATAAATTTTCACCAAAACAATATACCCTTTTTACCCATATTCATCACTTGCAAGGTATAAATACCATTTCATATATTAACAATTGTAAATTGCCGTAACGATATAGAATATTTAAACAAATTATACTTGAAATGTTGCTTGTCCAAGTTTATGCTAAGTATTAAAGCAAATGCCATTAGTCATTAGCTAGAAGAACATTTATTCAGTCATATGAGCTTCAATAAAGTAAACAAGGCAAAAATAAACGAGGAATAACATATTTACTAGTTGCCCATATAATATTTTAAGAAATTGTAACATTTATTAAAATTTAAAATAGTTTGTTGTTCCAAAACTTTTGGATAGATATCAAAGTAGTTTATGAATCATAACCTCAGAAATAGGTCTCTATGTATATAAATTACAATTTAAAAATCAAAAACAAAACAAACGATTAACAATTAACTTGATTAAAAACATAAACCTTGGCTATATGTAGGACTATCGGCTTTTTATGGCAAAAGCAGTAGCAAACTATTTAGCATTGGGAAAGGCACTGATGATGTGGACATCGGTGCTTCAAAGCTTGTCAGTCAGTGTAGATCTTTAAAGTGTTTACGATGCTTAAATTACATTTTCTATGTGAGAGTGTGTGCGAGTGTGTGTGTGTGTGCGTGTGTATATGCCGTGCAAAGTGGTAATATGTATGCTACGCTCTAAAGTTGTTTAGATTGAAACGTCTTTTAATTGCATGTTAATTGCCCGAACCACAATCGAGACGAACAACTGGCGAATGTGGACGCGTTCCGAGACGCAGTTAAGATCTGCAGAAGATACAAAGTGCCAGACGGCGATTTCGTCTTGTGTTGTTGGCCAAACTTGGAGCCCGCAGTCGAGCAGTCAGTGGACATTGCTTGTGGACTTTTGGTCGAATGGTCGCTTTTTGCTTTTCTTTCTCTTTGCGGTCTGAAAACTGGACGCAGCCAAAGTGGAGAAGTGCATGAAGTTTGTTCTAGTATAAGAAACAGTTGCACTCATTTGTTGTCCCAGAGTCGCCATCATTGTTCTTGCTCTTGTTGTTTATCTCTGTCTCCTCTCACCTGGCCGTTCTCGTGTCCGAGTGTCTACTGCATAAAGTACGTGTGGCTATGGCTCTCGTTCCAGACACTGCCCCTGGCTTTACTGGCTCTCGACAAAGACAAGTTTTTCAAGTTTTCCGACAGGGGCACATGAAGTCATTCAAGTGGCAACCAGCAACAGCAGCCCAAAGCGAAGCCGAACCGAACAAGGGCCAACACACAGAGGTTGACCGCAAGAAGGCACAATTTTGCTTCTGTTGTCTGTTGTTCGCTCTTGTCTTGTTGTCTCTTGGCTGTTCGTTGTTGGTTGTTGGTTGTTTGTTGTTGTCCAGTTGTTTAGTGCTGTCATTTGCACTTGACGTTGAAATGAACTAGCAGCAATTGCATTCAGCTGGCAAACTATTGCTGTAAAACTTATTTATCCATACCTAAAGTCTATAATTCCATCAGTTGAAGCTTACGAGGAATCAATTACCTCAGATAAGATAAGAATATTGTTACTAAGTAATTGACTAGATTACAGCAAAGTTTTAATGGCTTATGAAGAAGAAGTGAGAAAGTTAAGACAAAGGAATCAAAGAAAATGTTGCAATTCTATACATTTGCTTTTATTTTATATGCATTAACTCAAATGAATTCCAGCCTGAACATTCATATATAAATTACACATAAAGTATATACTTGACAGAAACTTAACATAAACTTAACATAGCCCTCCACTTAACATAGTCTCATGATAAAGTCAAGTGCTTGCAATTGGAAAGTTTCCAATGCATTACTACAATTGCTTGGGAGTATCCCGTTAAGGTATATCTTAAGTAGATGCCAAATAACTGTCATAACTAAATAGTAATCGATAAACTACGAAATCACTTCTAATGCCGTCTGACCATTTCGATAAGTAGACAGCGCTACAAGTGGCATAACCTATTATATACACTCTTGTAGATATGACTAACTAGTTTACCATTATCTCGAGTTTTATTGGATTTATTTATGGGCAGGGCCTTCGTAGCCAACCACGCCGTAGACAATGTTGAGTCACTGACCCAATTCAAGGGCCCAATTGTTACGCTTCAGTATTTCACTTTACTTTTGTTTCTGTGCGCATAAAACTTTAGATTTGGCACAACCCAAATATAATCAATTCAAATTCGATCCACAAACTTCAATGAATATAAAACACACAATCTTTCTCAGATCGGACAGTTTATAAAAAACTGTTTGCTTTGAAATATATATTACAGATCTTTGGGTTTACAAAGGGTTCATTGTAAGACTTTTAGTGGCCATTCGCAGTTAAGTGTTAATTAAATTTATTTGAACCTCAGCTGTAGACATACAGATACGATTCATTGGATTTGAATGTGAGCCAAATGAAGCGTGCCCAAACAGATTTGTGTTGTGCCCTTTTCTGGGTTCGGTAGCTCTTAACACCACAACTTGTAATAGGCAATCGGGAAATGAGTTGACAATTTGGGTTTTGTGGCCATGCCGAGACTCAGCTCAACTAGTGACCAGTTGTCTATATTATGCATCGTGAAGTACGCCCGTAAATTGCGCACATTCAACAATTTTTTTTTTTTTAATTTATTTTTTTTTTTATCAGAAATGCCCGTCACCAGATTCACATTGAGCTGTTGCAGCTGCTTGCCAAATGGCCAAGACATAAGTTTTGGACATAATTAAGCCATCGCGAATGGCATTCGGGGAAAATGTTTGCCATTTGCGTTGACAGTTGTCAGCAAGCGCTAACTTGGCTAATTAATCAAAATAATGACAACATTTCTGGCCTAAGTGACTTGACAACATTGACATTTCTCGTACACAAAGTATTACAATTAATAGTTAAATGTATTAGGAAAATGCAAATATGCGAATAAGCCAACTGTTCGCAGACTGAAATCAATTAAAATATGAGAAGATAAGAAAATTGTCATTAGCATAAAAAAGAACATGCAAAGAGAGCGTTGCACTGAGAGAATAAGGTGTGAACTGAACTAGAGAAATAAAATGATTGAGTTAAATTAATATATTACTTATTCGAATTACTAAATATCTATAATATCTCACAAAAGATTATTATAGATATATCTCACAAGAAATTATTGAATTTGAAGAAACTTTAAAAGCATTGGAAAACTTTATAAAATGTACAAAATTTTAATAAAAATTGTCGATGGCAATTTCTTTAGTAATTTAAGTTTTTTTTTAAAGATGATGATAACGATGATGATGATGATAAACACGACTTGCAATAGAATAACAACTCTATGTGTTAGTAAATCATATCACATAATAAACTATATTCTGATCTTATTTGTTACATATGCTTATATCATATGATATTATTATATCTTTATTTTCCTTTTTTCTTTCTTCTTTTTCTATCTATCTTCCCAATAAAAAACTTTGCTACATTTATATATCGTTATCCAATATTCCCATAACTACACATTGAATTCCATGACAACAACAAACAAGCTTGATTATAAACAGCCGATAAATGGCAGCCAGGAAAACTTTTTGTATATTTTCCAATTACACGCCATGCAGTACAGTTGGCTGCCCCAGGAGCGACGCCAGGTGAGGATACGAGAGAAGCCTCCATTGGTTATATCGCTGCAGCGCTATGAGCGGCTGCAAGCTAATGCCAACAAAGCGGCTGAGAAGCAGCAGCAACAGCAGCAGAAGCAACGCCAGTTAGCTAATGAGAGGCTACGCTTGGGTGGAGAGGAACTACTCCAGCGCTTTGCCGGACGCAACGTATGCACCACGGAGCAGGAGCAATGCCAAATAGACCAACTGCAGCTACAGCAGAAGCAGCAATTGGTTAAAGAGGGTGAGCAGGAGGAGAGCATCGCCGTGCAGCGTGAGGAGCAGCTCAAGCAAAAGCAACGCATCGAGAAGGCCCAACAACTGCTGGAGCAACTGCGTCCGGGTCCACGGGAGCTGCACTGCGCCAAGCTACAAAGCGAGGTGTTGCGCGGCATCATTACCCAAAGGCAGCTGCAGACACAGTTTGCGGCAGCCACCGAGCAGCAGCGAGAGCAGGACAAACGCATCTACAGCGAGCAGGTGCTTAATGGGCTGGAGGAAGCACAGCTGCGCCACCAGCAACGCAGCCAGCAGCTGAGCGAGCATAAGCGGGAGCTACTCAAGTCAATCGAGCAGCGTCAGCAGGAACGCAATGCTAAGAGAGCTGAACAGCTAGAACTTGAACGAAAGGAGCGAGAACGCAATGAGCAGCAAGTGAAGCAGCACCTGGATAAAGAGCGTGCCGAGCAGGAGGCCAAGGTGCAGCAGAGGCGACAATACGCGTTGGCTTCACTGGAGGCAGCTGAGCACCAACGGCAGCAGTTGCAGCTGCTGGACAAGGTGGAGTTGACGCTATGCGAGGTGCACAACGAGGCCAAAGCTAAGCTGGACAACTTGAAAACCGATCTGGCCAAGCAGCGCGTGCAGCGGCGACTCCAGCACAATGAACACCTGGCACAGCAGCTAGCACCTCGGCTGCACTACAGCGCTAGCGAGGATCAGCGCCGCCACGAGCGACAGTTGGTGGAAATGCGACGAGCACACAGTGTGGAACAGCAGGCTCGTCGCCAGCGTCGAGAGCAGTCCAGAGCAGAACGCCTGGCCAATCAGCAAGCCGAACAGGAGCAGGCCGAGGCAGCCAAGCAGCGGGCGAAGGCGGAACAGAGCGATGATGTGGCTAGACGATTGGAAAACGAACGTATTCACGTACAGTTCAAGTTGCAGCAGCGCCAGGAGCAACTGCGTCGCCAGCATGAACTGCGCGCAGAGCTAGATAAGCAGGAGCAGCAGCGTCGCGAGGCCGAGGCACGACCAACCACAAACTACAATCGCTTGGCGCAATTGGAATGCCTTCGTGAAGATGCTCGCTTCGTGGACTACGCATACCGACTAATGGTCGAGGCAAAGAGCAGGGGCTGTCCCCTGCAGCCCTTCATGCGCGTCCTGGATCAGTACAAGAGCGTGAATCGCATTGGCGCCGAGGTGCGTGTGCCCAGGCATCTGGTCACCAAGTTGACCCTGGGACGACGCACCAAGGGAGACAGCCCAGCAGCGCAGCAAGAGAGCAAAGAACAGAGCACGAATGAAGAAGAAGAGTACAATAGGAGGATAGAGGAGACGCTAGTTATGCCATCAGCATCACTTCTCACAGCGTCAGCTGACACCATACCATTAGCTGCATTTCCAAGAACTACAGTCGACACTAAAGGCTTACAATCTTCCTTAATGTAAAAAAACTCTTGAGCCATAAGTATCATAAGAATAACGGACACTTATTGCTAACTCAAGAGCAGACCCAATATTGTAAACAATAATATTTGTCACAGCTACATAATATAAACAAGCATCGCAGCCTCCACTAGCTATCAAAGGCTATTTGACACTTTTTGGTCACAGCCCAGCTGCATAATATAAACACACTTTAGTAATAAGACGCAGCTCCAATATTGTAAACATAAACAATTATCGCAGCCTCCGCTGCCTAGCATAAGAGTATTTCACCATGATTGTAAACAAAAAGAAATATATAAAAACCCCTTAGAATTGAATAAGTCGCTCAGTAGTATTCTATGCCTCAAATAAAGAACATGTATTAATCTAAAAAAGAAGTACATAATTGGCGCAGCCGGTAATCGGAGTAACACGAAAAATAAAGTTTTGTGAAATCTTGTAAAAGTGAACAAAATAAAAAAATTGAGTGTTACAATAGTAAATACAGATAAATAATTGCGGAAACTTCGGACATATAAATCCAAGCAACGAAACAATTAAAAGCTGTATTAAAAATATAAAGTACAGATAAATAATTGTGGAAACTTCGGACATAAATATCCAAGATAACGAAACAATTAATAAAAACTGTACAGCGAAAAAAAAATAGATAAAGAAAATAAAAAATAATCAAAAATGGCAAATCAACAAATCAGTGAAGTGCAGCAGTGCATCCAACTGCTCACAAATGTAATACTTTCTCGAGAAGCTGATGTCAGAAACCCAATCACAAATCAAAGGAACTGCATTGAGAAGGAGACGAGGTACTTGCCGATATTCAATGGACAGGAGGGAACTCTACACGGATTCGTGGCCGCAGTGGACCAGATAATGGAGGAATACGAGGACAACAGCCAGGTGTTCACTGTCATATTTAACACCAAGATTCAAGGTCAGGCTAGAACTATACTTAGTATTAATCCACCAACAAATTGGACGGAGTGCAAAAATCGTTTGAGACATCATTATAGACCAAGAATAGATCAGATGGGATTAACTAGGAAGATCAATAACCTGAGAGTAACAAGCGTAAGAGATCTTGATATTAAAATAAGAACACTTGTTGAAGAAATTACTGATTTTTCGGTCTTTGAAAATAATAGTAGACTTGTTGATATTCTAAGTGGATTATTAATTCAAAGAGTTAAAGAATTAGCATGTGGTCCGATGGCAATTGCCTTAATGAATAAAACAACTTTATCAGATGTAAGAAATGAACTTTCTAATTTTGCTGGTCTAAATTTTGGAAATTTAAATCAAAAATTATTATTAAAAAAAGACAATAATTATTCATCGAATTACAATAACAGACAATTCAACGAACAAAATAACCAAAACTTAAGACAAGACACAGACAACAGAAATTTAAACGAAAATAAGCAAGCAAATACTAATTACCAAAGACAAAACATACAACAACAAAGTCTGAACGTAAGACAAAACCAAAATTTTAACAGACAACAACAAAGCCAAAACATGAGACAAACAAGTCAGAATACTCGCCAAAATCAGAATAATCAGCAACCACAACCAGAAGCAATGAGTGTAGACAATATAAATGAGGAAATTAATAATGATCAAAATTATGAAAATACGCAGGAAGAGTTTTTTACCAATTAGCCTCGGACAAAAGAAAAGTTTTCATTAAAGGAACTATTGAGGGAGATACCTTTCTAATCTTAGTAGATACTGGATCTACTATAAGTATACTAAACACCAAAAATATACATGAATCAAAGTATAAAATAATTGAGAAATTTTCAAAAACCATTTACACTATTAATGGCAGTATTAAAAGTGACAGCTATTTAGTAAAAACAAAAGTACCGAGTGAATTTAAATATGCAGAGGGCGCAAGAATAAGATGGGTGGCTATGTCCCTGGAAAGATCATATGACTTTCTATTGGGCATGGACTTCATCCAAGCAAATTTTGAAAATATTGATTTTAAAAACAAAATGGTTAAGCTTTGCAATGGAGTCGAAATTCCGTTCCTTTCCAAATTATCAGAAGATGTTTGTGTAATGGAAGTAGGTGAAATTGATGACTTTAAGCTAGAAGAGCTCAATACTGAAGAAGTTCAGATAATAAAAAATCTTACGAAAAAATATGAAAAGTTATATTTTAAAGAAGGGGATCAGTTAACTAATACTAAAACAATAGTGCATAATATTAAAACCATAACAGATCAGCCCATAAATTCAAAACTCTATAGGGTTTCTCCAAAATATGAAGATGAAGTAAGGAAGCAAATAATTGAAATGGAAAAAAGTGGAATAATAAGAAAAAGTAAAAGCAAATATAGCTCTCCTATATGTGTTATTAAGAAAAAAATGGACAATTCAGGAATTCAAAAATATCGTATCTGTGTAGACTATAGGCGGCTAAACCAAGTAACCGTTCCAGATAAGTATCCAATACCTATTATGGACGCTGTATTAGATAAACTTGGAAAAGCCCAATATTTTTCTACCCTTGATTTAGCGAAAGGTTATCACCAAATACTAATGGCAGAAGAAGATATTGAAAAAACTGCTTTCATAACACCAATGGGATTATATGAATATGTTAGAATGCCATTCGGGTTAAAAAATGCTCCAGCTACATTCCAACGTTTAATGAATGATATTTTGAGGGATTATATAAACAAAATTTGTTTAGTATATTTTGATGATATTCTAATATTTTCAACAACACTCGAAGAACACAAGATTGCTTTAGAAAAATTTTTAAAGTACTTAGAAATCATAATTTGAAAATACAACCAGATAAATGCTCATTTATGAAGAAACATACAGAATATTTGGGACATATTCTTACAAAAGAAGGGTTCAAACCAAATCCAAGAAAAATAGAAGCAATAAAAGAAATTCCATTACCAAAAACTGAAAAACAATTAAAAGGATTTTTAGGTATGACAGGATTTTATAGAAAATTTATCAAAGACTATTCCAAAATAGCTTACCCAATGATAAGATATTTACAAAAAGGTGTATCAATTAATACAAATGATCCACAATTTATAGATGCATTTGAAAAT
The DNA here is from genome assembly GCA_030914345.1 of Drosophila koepferae. Taxonomy (NCBI): domain Eukaryota; kingdom Metazoa; phylum Arthropoda; class Insecta; order Diptera; family Drosophilidae; genus Drosophila; species Drosophila koepferae. The sequence goes on from JAUESR010000200.1 coordinate 1,689,780, forward strand.
CTTAAAGCGCTCATAAGTTCACATCCAATATTAAAATATCCAGAATTTGACAAACCATTTACAATTACTACAGATGCCAGTGATTTCGCCATAGGTGCAGTTTTATCTCAACAAGGACAACCAATTGCTTATGTTTCGAGAACACTTAATAAACATGAGAAAAATTATAGCACAATTGATAAAGAATTTTTGTCTATTATACATGCAGTAAATTATTTTAAACACTATTTGATTGGAAATAAATTTCAAATTATAACCGATCATGCCCCTATAAAATACTTAAATTCAAAATACAAAGGAAAAGAAATGACAGCTAGACATCAAAGATGGATTTTAAAACTACAGGAGTTTGATTATGATATTATATACTTAAAAGGTAAAGACAATAAAGTAGCAGATTTTTTGAGCAGACAGGAAGCAGCACAGTTAATTAATGCACAAAATAACGAAGAATCAAATTTTGATTTAACAAATACACAGCATTCAGCAGATGAAGAAGAATTAATTCATTATTATATAAAAGATGACATTGTTAATAAATATAAAACTCAGATAATAATTACCTATTCAGCAACAGATAATATTAATATACACAATGGAAGAAAAATAATTGAAGTAAACCCAGCAGACACAGAAAATGAAATTGAAATAAAACTACAAAATAATATAGAGAAAGGAACAGTAGGAATTTTTTCAGAAGTACCAGACTCAGAATATCATAAAATACAATGTATATTAATTAAAATTTTTTCTCACTGTGAAAATATAAAATTTTTCAAATGTACAAAACGAGCTCAAGAAATTTCAACGGAGGAAGAATTACATAAACAAATTTCAATTTACCATTCAAAAGATTCATTACACAGTGGTATAAATGAAACGTTCAATTCACTAAAAGACAAAATCTATTTTCCAAAATTAAGGGAACATATTCAGTTAATAATAGCAAATTGCAGAAAGTGTAAAGAGATTAAGTATGATAGAAAACCGATTAAACCAAAATTTCAACTTACAGAAACACCAAATAGTAAAAATCAAATTATACACTTAGATATATTTCATATAAAACACAAGTCTTTTGTTACAATCATAGATAAACTTACAAAATTTGCAGTTGCTTATAACATTACGGATAGAAATTGGCGAACAAAGATGCAAATTATGATAGAACATTTTGCAAAATTTAATAAACCACAGAAAATAATAATGGATAATGAATTTAGATCAGAACATATAATACAGTTTTTAAACAAGGAAGATATTGAAATACATTATACAAAACCAAATTCCCATACAGGAAATGCTGATATTGAAAGATTACATTCCACATTAATTGAAATAATAACAGGAATAGATAATAATGAACTTTCCATTGAATCTAAAATTCAATTAGCAATAATAGCGTACAACAAACGTTATCATTCAACAATAAAATGTACACCGAATCATGCTAAAGATACAGAAGATGCAAATAAATTGAAAATGACTATTGAGGAATGTAAAAAAATGACTATAAACAAAATAAATAATACAAGGGAAGAATACAAAGAACAAAGACAGGAAGGTCCAATTAAAAATTATAAAAGAGTCAGACATAAGGATGAGCCTTATTTTAGATATGCAGAGTTAGAAAACATTCATCCAAGTAACATTAAAAGACCGTTAAATCAGGAAATTAACAAACCTAATGAATAATAATAAAAAAAAATTTTTTTTGTTGATAGCAGATATGATAAAGATTTTTTTTCTCTTTTACTTATTTCCCAGATGTTAATCATGCTAGCCATCATTATAATCAGGCCTAATACAGTACAAGCAAGATTGCAAATGGAACCGATATTAGTTAGTGCAGGATATGCACCCATACAGATTCAGGAAACCGAAATAGTAAACGAAACAATAATTATACTACACATTATTAATATTGACCCACTTAATGATATTTTAAAACAAATAGAAACAAACATAAGAACAACCGAAATTGCACATAAAGAGGATTTATTAAGAGAAATTAAATTAATTAAGGCCAAGATTAAATCCATTACACCTTTTAGCAGAAATAAAAGGGGACTTATAAATATAGCAGGTACAGCATACAAATGGCTATTCGGACTGATGGACGATGAAGATAGGACAGATATCTTAAAACACCTTGATATAACCGACCAAAATAACCATAACATCATAAACAACATGAACCAACAAATAATCATAAATTCACATTTTAACGACACAATACATAGTTTAGCAGAAACGATTAAGCATGACCGAAGAATCATTAATGAAACACTGACAAATATAAATAACCAAAATAAAGAAATCATAATGAAAATCTTATATAATGATCAAATGCAGAAATTAAAAAATATCGAATACAAAGTAAATTATATTCAGGAGAATATTGCCTCTGCAAAGAATAATATAATTTTACCAGAAATTTTATCAGAAGAAGAAATAAACAAATTTGACATTGATTTTTATAAATTAAAATTAATTCGTATGGGTATTTTGAAATATAAAAATAATTGCATAATAATAGCAATAAAAATTCCAAAAAATTATATAAATGTAGATGTTAAGTTACTTATGCCAATGCCAAACACAGAGTATATCCAAATTGATCAAGAAAATTTATTAATTATAGAAGTTAACAATAAAATATTGGAATATAAACCAAATACAATTTTAAAGGAACTTAAATCAAGTAAAAGTTGCACTCTTACCAACAGCTGTAAATTTATATTTAATAATATCACTAGTATTGAAAAGATAGATGATGACACAATAATAATAAAAAATGCCAGAAAAGAAAAGTTATATCAAAATTGCGACAAAAGAAATATTACATTAAATGGAAATAATCTCATACAATTTGGAAATTGCAAAATACAAATTTTAAAAGAAACATTTTCCAATGAAAAAATAGAATTTTACGACAAATTTTTTTATCCCACAGAACTATTAAATCAAACTTACAAAAACACTATTAATTTTGATCATTTAACAATAAAAAATTTTGAAAATTTAAAAGAAATCTCAGAACTAAAATATGAAAGAAAAGTAACAAATGGCATTATATTAATACTTTTAATCATTTTTATATGTTTTATTATTTATGTATACATAAGATCCAAAAGGCAAAATATTAATATTAATTTGGAAAGAATTCAGGAGAATTCAGACTCTAAGAGGGGAGGAGTTATGCCATCAGCATCACTTCTCACAGCGTCAGCTGACACCATACCATTAGCTGCATTTCCAAGAACTACAGTCGACACTAAAGGCTTACAATCTTCCTTAATGTAAAAAAACTCTTGAGCCATAAGTATCATAAGAATAACGGACACTTATTGCTAACTCAAGAGCAGACCCAATATTGTAAACAATAATATTTGTCACAGCTACATAATATAAACAAGCATCGCAGCCTCCACTAGCTATCAAAGGCTATTTGACACTTTTTGGTCACAGCCCAGCTGCATAATATAAACACACTTTAGTAATAAGACGCAGCTCCAATATTGTAAACATAAACAATTATCGCAGCCTCCGCTGCCTAGCATAAGAGTATTTCACCATGATTGTAAACAAAAAGAAATATATAAAAACCCCTTAGAATTGAATAAGTCGCTCAGTAGTATTCTATGCCTCAAATAAAGAACATGTATTAATCTAAAAAAGAAGTACATAATTCGCTTAAGAAAATTAAAGCTCTCGTTTTGGAAGAAGCCAAACAGAAGGATGGTATGAAGAAAAAAGAAACAGAAGGTTTGCAAAATGGAAATGAAGGAACGGAAAATTAATATATTCAAATTGTATAGAAATATAAGAAATATATATCTATCAAATATGCCTAAAATATTTCTATATATTACATCTCTGCATCACAAAGTGTATTTTATAGAGTATTCAAAACTCCACAACCTTGACATTCGTACCCCTACATATTTGTAGGAAACCTTTGCCATTAAAATTCTGTTTGCAAATTGAAACTGAAATAAAATATCAGCTAAATTAGCGAATACTTTTGGATTGGATTCCCTATCGTAACGACCTCAGCGGCAGCAGTTGTTCGAGTTCAAAGTAAGCCACGTATCAATTTCCCATTTGCAGGTTCCATTTGCATTACTCATGGCCTCCAATGCACTTGTGGTAATCGGAATCGCATACCAACATTCTCTCGTTTTCTCTCTCTTTCTCTCTCCAAATTACGTTAGCTGACTCGCGTATATTTATGGGGCATGTTTTGGTGGATGCCACAAAAGTGTTTTTACTCTGCCTTTTTATTTTCAGGTGGTGAAAGGCACTTTAGGCAGTTGCATGTGAGATTGTCATCAAATATTTGCGGCAGCAAGCGGATAAATTACTGTAATTTACATTTGCCAGTTGTAACAACTTGATAATTTATGTGGAACAATCAGATGAAGCATGGCAAGTGCTTGAAACTAAAAAAATTGCTTGAACTAACGTGAGACCACTAAGTAATTCTATATGGAAGCTGGGATTGGGATGTTTGAATATGATGGTATTAACATAAGCATAAGACATCCACTTAAAAGCATCCACATAGGGCGAATCCATAATTATAGAATTCTAATCTATTCTGTCGATAATTTTATAAATGTTTGGTAAGCAAGAAATGGGTATCAGAAGCAAGAAATTATCAATTTTAGTTAGTTCAATGCATTTTTTTAGATTATTTAATAACGTATTTTTATATTGGCCAAGAATTTAATTTTAATCAAGAATGTTTAATTTTAATAAATATTAAATATTAAAAAATTTCAAATTCGAGTGCAAGTTTTATATTTTATATATATTGGAATATATCTTAAAATAATCTATTTACCCCAACTACTACTACTACAAAATAAGTCAATAAGCCCTTTGAAATTAGGTTCAGATTTGTAGTTTGACTAAATGAAAATATATTTGAGTTTATTTAAACATTTAGACATTACTCATTCGTAAATTCAAAGTAAGAGCTTAAGCAAATAAACTAATGAAACCACTTCTCACTCTCCCCATGTTCTAGCCACGCTACGTTCCACCAAAAAAAAAAAGCCACTAAAGTGTCACAAAATTGAATTATCTGATCGAGTTACGTTCTATATTTGAGTCTTCTTTCAGTATTTACGTGTTTGTGAAGTCATGTCAACTGGGTTTTGGTGGTTTGTTTTTTTTTTTTTTTTTTTTTTTTTTTTTTTTTGTCTAAGCAAATGCCCCACAATGAATGGGAGTGTGTAAGTGTGAGTATCTGTGTGTAAATATATATATATACATGTGTGTATGCCTGAGGCTTAAAGGTTTTATCTTTTTCATGTTCGTTGTGAACTTGTTGATTTTAGATACAAAAGTCGCTGTCGTTGTCGTTGTCGCCGTTGTCGTATTTGCGCAACCAAAAACAACGAGAATTGTCGAAACGACCAAAAATACGAAGGTTAATGTATCTTCACATCGTTCAAGCTATATCTATTGCAAATAAAACAAATATACTGCAATACATGTTTCAATGCTTCAAAGAAGTGAGCTTCACTTTGCAGTTAAAGTTTCTCATTTAGATTTATATATATAAATACTTTTTTTTGCAAGTCCGCGTCTTGCCAGACTTTGTAGCTTTGCCGACAAGCGTCGACATAGTATATATATATATATTTTATACATATATATATATAGAGCTAACCGAGTTCTAAGAAGAAGCAAAAGTTTTTTTTTCCTGTCTGGCTAAAAATTGAGCTGTGCAAACATAAATTTGATTCTGAATTATGAATTTTGTATTCAACAACAACAAGTAATAAAAAAAATAAAAAAAGGCAAAGTTCTTAAGTTGAAGCTGATTTTATTGCTCGCTGATGCGCAAAAGTTTGCCAATTAATCAAAGAATCTTCGAAATGAAACAGGCTTCTGAGAGCGCATTCTATATGTTATCCTAATTAGGTTTAATGAGCTGGCAACATAATATGACAAAGGAAATTATTAAATTTAAAGTGAAAAAAATAAAGAAAAATAGCTAAACTTCGACTTTTTAGATAAATTACATTTTATCTTTCATCTATTTCTGTAATACTTGTTTTTCATTTTTATCTGCGATCATAAAATACGAAAAGCTCAGGTTAAGCTCCTTTTGCTTTATCTAAATTTCTATTTATTTATAGTTACTGACTAACGCTGAAGTCACAACTCTGTTGAGTCATTTGCCTCATCAATTCAAGGAATGTGCTAATAAACGCAGAAGAAGAAAAAAAAAATCAGCTAACTAATTGGCAACAAATATATGTTTTGAAATGTTTTTTATGCGAACTTAAAGAAAATATCTCTCAAGACTTACGTTAATTTTATTTTCGACTTTCATGTCGGACAAAGTGATGTAAAAGGCGTGTGAAACTTACCTGAAAGTGAAAAAAGAGAAATTCATTAATAAATAAGAAAAAACTTATATTTATAATCATAAATATAATTAAATTTAAATATATAAAATTACTACTGAACAGAATATAATTTAAAAAATGAGCGAAATAATATTAAATATAGATTTGATTTAAATAATATAAATTTGTAAAAGGTATGATTATATTATTCACCATAAAATGAGAAAACATTCATATTGATATTTAATTGAATTGAATTCTTAAAATGAGCAAAGCAATATTATGTACTGAAATATTATTTTAAAAATTTATGATTATTCAAAGTGTGATTATAGGTTTTAGTGATTCGAACTCTTTCAACTCTATCACTTAGAGCCCTAATCTATGAACAGCGACAAATAATAAAATTCACATTTTGCTATAAATTAAATTCACAATTGGAATCTAAATTCAAAATATAGATTCGACTATTTATATATTTGAACGAAATTCTAATAAATTCCAACTTCGAAATCTCTGTTGCTTCAAATGTTGTAGCTATATTTGTTTACATTTCAAACGCTTCTTCCTCTCTGGGGTTAAAAGTTTCACCCCATTAAACGCTATGAAAAAGTGTTTCCCATTAAGCCTTTAGTACTTGTCTTCCACTACGCACATTAATTTCCATGACAATTCCGTAGATGTTTGTGCATGGTCCACAGACCTCAAACATTTATATAGCTCATTAAAAAAATAAAAATAAAAACAAAAAAAAGTTCCATACAATTTAAGTAGTTCAGCGGCGTAAAAAGGCGACACATGTGGCATTAAAAAACAACAGCAACAGCTTAGCTGAGAGGCAAAATATGTTGTACTTTACTTTTTGTTGTTGTTATTTTGATGTATCTAGAGTTGATTTCAACTAATTGCTTTGACATCTTTTTTTTTTTCGAAACTGCAGCACGATCTTCTAACACATTCAAGAGATTGCCTGAAGATCAAAAACAATTTGCAAGCTGCAGACTGTAATTGCGCTCAGCTTCCCCATCTCGGGGCGTCTTTGCATTCCATTTGCAATTGAAGATCAGGCGCCAACTGCTTTCCAAGTGGATGTCTTTCGATTGGCGCCAGACGCCAGTTTTTGTAAACAATTTAAGCGTTCTTCATGGACACGCCCTAACACCATCGCAAGTAAATATTAAAGCAAATGTGGCTAGGCCAGAGGCAGGAACTAACATTATCCTGTCTTTATGTTGTTTTGTCAGACAGTTTTATGGCTCGCAAGTAAATAATAAAATAAAAAATGAACCAAGTTAATGAATGGGTTTCTAATAATAATTCTTTATAAACATGTCACAAATCACATAGCATGATTATCAAAGACACGTTTTAGCGAGTGAGTACAGTGCTCGTTCGTAATATTCAACTGTAAGAAATGTGGAAAATAACCAAACATATTTTTTTATCTCATTTGAATTAATATTCAAATTATATTACTTTTTCTACATATTAATTTATTAAGAAATAAAAAAAAAATTTTTTTTTAAATATTATATTAAATATAAATATATATATTTTTTTTTTATTCTACTCTAAGCAACCCCCAATCCAATTTAAGTAACCCTACGTTCTGCTTAATGATGTTTCACTGTCTGCCCGGCCAAGTGGAGCAGGTTCAATAGTTCAATAGTGGCCTTCGATAGAACAATAAACAACAACAAACAAAAAACGGATCAACTAAGCCGTGACTTACAAAACGTGCGTGTGTTGAGCTTACGCTTTGTGTAATGTTAATAATATATTATTAATTATAATAATGATAATGTAAAATATTAAGCATGAAAAATGTTTTCTGCTGCTGCTGCTGCAAAACAAAGGCTTGACTTAAGACTAGCTGGAATCGGGATTATAGCAGTCCATCGATAACTTACTGCCTTCAGCCAGCTCTTCCGTTTTGTAATTAATCAATTTCAACTCCCAAATGCATACAAAATAAATCGCGCGCATTGTGTGAAAAGTAAGCAAAAACATCAACAGCAACAGCAAAAGCAGCAACAACAACAATCGACAACAACAACATAAACACAAACACAAACACATTTTGTTTTATAATAAAAATGTTAAAATTTACGAGACAAAGGCGCAACATTGACGTGAGTGCAACATGTTGCAGGCCAGGAGCATGAAACCGAAGCTGGCAAAACATGACAAACACCCAGCAGCCAGGCCAAGATAAATTGTACACACATACATTCTAACGTATACTTATATGTGTGTATATATGTGTGTACATTTACTTCTGGAATAAACTGTAAACTTTTATTTTAATATTTGTAAACAATATGATGGAAAGAGAAACTATAACTAAACTGAAATGCAGCTGCCAGAAGCAGTAGGAAAAGATTATTATACTATGAACAATGGGCTAAATGTGTTTAATTCCATATAAAAAAATTTAATGACAGCCCATAATTTTTTCGCAACTTGGCAAAGTAATTTTATATCTAACAGATAACTGTTTCATTAGCGAGAAGTAAATATGTTGAACAAATGTTTTTAAGCAACAAATTGATTTATAATTTAATTGAGAATGTAGAAGATTGAAGCCCGAACTTAGAAGCATATATAACTGTATATAAGAATGTTTATAAAAATTATTTTATGAATTTATGGAAAATTTATATAAATTATGCATTGTGCAAACATTAAAATGTTGTTAATAATTTGAATTATTTTATCAATTTATATATACATTATTAAAATGTGTCTTTGAATGAATCTTTTATTGTTTTTAAATTGTTAAATTCAAGTTTAAATTAAATATATTAATTTTTAACAAGTTTATTCAATTTGTAATCACAAAAAAATGATTTTTAAATATTTCTTTTAAATGATTTTTTGTTTTTCCTTTTTTAATATTCCTTTTAATTAATGAATGAAAGCGATCTTTTTTTAACTATTTTAAAATAATTATAGAAACAAATTTGTTCAATAATAAATATATGAAAATTCTCATATAAATCTATGTGAAAAATTTTTAAATTTTAAGAAGCATTATTGGCTATTCACAAATATGGGAATATATTTTTTAATTGTTAAAATTTAGCTCAACTGCCATTGTGCTTAGGTGATGTTGCTGTGGCTGTTGCTGTTGTTGCTGCTTAACAGTTTCCTATTTAGCCATGGCTTATAATTTATGTCTATGCAGCGTTTGTCCGCCGGGCTGGCGGCGTTAACCTAGCGCGTTTTGTTTCGGGTAGTCGTGCCGTTTAGTTGGGTTATTTCACTTCTTCTTCTACTGCTGCCTGTTGTTGCTCAGTTCGTCTCGTCCCGTGCCGTCCCATCATATCGCCCATTGAGCATCTCGACGCATAAATCAAACTTTGGTCTGCAGTTTTTCTTCAGCACACGGAGAAAACAAAAACAAAAAAATGTTTGGTCAGATCAAATTGTCCGACTCTGGACTCGCGTCTTGCCAACTTCTTGGAACTTTGCCTGCCCCAGCTGAGATCCGTTTGTACATACATACATACATACATACATATACATATATATACAATTTATAGCCTTTTAATGCTGCACTTCTCTGTCGTGTCAGAGTCTGTGGCAGCGTTGACATTGTAGCGGTAAATGTTGATAAATTAATTCGCTGCAGTTTGCAACACAGTTGCACGGACTGCCCAAAACCTGAACCCAAGCAACTGAGCCTTTAGCCGCTGGTGATTCATGTTCCCCATGACTCTGCACAAATGTCAAAATAAAGGCAGCCCTAACTACATACATATGTATGTATACATATAAACAAATATGCAAACAATTGGATTTATCAAGTGACATTTCGCATGTATTTGCTTTTGAGGCGGCAAACAACAAACAGCAGAAGAGAAGGAGGAGGCAGAAGATAAACCACTTGTCAAACTGTTGGCCTAGAACTTGACGCATTGAGCGCCAAAGCTGGTTGTGAATTATAACTGTAATGCAAATATATATAGTGCTTGCCTTTGTGTCATTCGCAGTGCTTTGAATGATAAGATTTATACTCGAACTGAGCCCTTTAAAATGATGGCGCAGTCGTTTACAGCCTACGCCAAGATTTTTACTTAGAAATTTTACAGAATTTATCTGAAATCTTGATCTGGAAAAAAAAAATCTCTTCAATCTTTTTTATATTTCTTTAAGCTTAATGTCGGATATAAAATTTTAATCATAATGAATAATAATTCTCAGTGCTTTTTATAACGCTGTGTATTGCCCCTTGGCACGCACCTTGTCAACTGGGAACGGGTTCAACAAACTTGGCCGTTGGTTCCGCCCATTGTCCGGGAAGTGGGAATTATTTTTATTGTAAATACTCTCGCATGATGAGTCTTCTAATTAAAAGAAATGCTCGGTCATTAGGCAACAATTTCACTTAAACGACTCAGGTGAAAGTTAACGTTGAGGCACGAACAAAAATAAAAATAAAAACCAAAAAACAAACCTTTAAATCATCTTCAGCTAAAACAAGAAACAAAAAACAAAAAAACAACTTAAAAATAATTCAAACAAAAAAAAGATTCAATGAATGAAATTATTCATAAATACATTTGCAAATGGTTTTTAGGAAATTCAAATGAGAAACGTTTAGCATGATGACAAGTGAAGTTTGAAATTATTATTTTTGTGGCACAACTTTTTTATTATTTATTAGATTTTGAATAAATATTGAAGTACACTCAACATTTTATTGAACAAACAACCCACGTTCGCAAATTGCCAATGTTTGCTTGATGTCATATCGCAAATAAAAGATCTTTTAAGTGAATGTCGAAGAGCGTAATCAAGGCTTTAGCCTGGATTATGCAATGTTAGTTAAATTCGGGGTAAACGTATGAATGATTCATTGTCAAGACTTTACTTTCCTTCTAGTATTATGGAAATTATTCAAAGATAAGCCCAGAGATAGGTCATTTAAGAAATATCTCATGACTCAAATTGGACTCTCTCTGGCTTCAGGGCAAACAAAATTTGATCTTTTATTTTTATTTAATATGTTATATCTTTTATATATAATTAATCTACCAAACAATATATTATAAAATTATATTCATCAAAAGTATGAAAATCAAAGAGAAATGTGTTGTAGAGTCATGTAAATATTATTTTAATGAATTATTTGAAAAGAACTATTGGTATTTAAATTTCTCCTTTACCTCACTATTCATACTTTCTTGAGTATAACCACTAAGTATGAAAATCATTCCCTCCAATCTCTCTCTCTTTTCTTGAGTCTGTTTCTTAATGCTTTTCTAAATCTGACTTCCAGCACGTTTACATTTTGTTCTACCTACTTTTAAACTAAATTTCACTCACATTTACGTTTGACAACTGCTCAAACAATCAAACATCTTTTTTCTCACACACTCGCGCAGCTGCTCAACTGCTGACCCAGTGTTGACCCTGGCTATCTGACTGACCCACAGCCTTGGCCGAACCTCAAATGCAAGTTCGGACAAATCTTTAGTAAACGCTTCGTAGTCACGCGTTCTTACCGCTCCCCCGCACACACAAACACAAACACTCACACACACACAGAGATAGACACACGCTACAAATTGCTGGGCAAACATTTGGCAATTTTTTTGTGTTTGCAATCTAAGCAAATTCGTATTTGCTCTGGAGAGCCAAAGTAATTCGCTTCTTCAACTGTGGCAAACTATTTGTAATTGTTTTTCGCGACAATCTACAAAGCAAACTCAACTCCGATAGCAAGATATGTTTGCATACGAGCCGAGTTAACAAGCAAAGCCAATTACCTTCTTCTTGCTTTAATTATTGGCAAATATTGAAGCGAAAAAAAAAAAATGAAAGAAAAAAGCACGACGAACGCCTGGCGCCGCCTACAAAGTTTATCAAATACAGGTGCGACAGGTGCGCCGGTCAAAAGGCGCGACAACCAGGGAATTCTTCTAGATATGTGCTATATATATGTACACAAATATAAAATATATATACATATATATGTTTTCTTATCTTATCAAAAAGAATGGAGATTGCAAAAAAAAAATAAATAAAAAAAAATTTGACTAACAATTATATATACCTATATATTAGTTAAATGTTAGATAACAAAATGTCTCATTACAATTCTCTGAAATAATTAAATACTAAACTAATCAGTTGTTTATTATGTTTAATATTTAATCACTGACTAGCATAAATTTTAAGTAATACGTCATCGAAATTCTTTACTGATTAATTTCTTTTTAAAAGACTTAATCACAAATTATTGCAATTCTTGAATGTGACTAACTTAACTACTTTTTTGAGGAATGTCGTTTAAATAAAGATTAGAATTAGTGTTTACTTATAAAACATTGCCATTGAACAGTTGGAGACTTCAAAGATGCTTAAGTATTCTTTACAGTGTTTTATTGATTATTGGTTGACGTTATATACTTAAAAGTTGTATTTTATATAATATATTTATTTATTTATGGATTGTACAAATCTTGACTCATGTATTTATTCCTTTTTGCTTTCTAAGGTTAAATATAAATATATTATGAATGCTACATCCTTGTATTTAGAACTTTTAAATTAGTATTCTAATTTTTTATCATACGTTAAAGTCATTCCGTAATTGAACAAGTTGTCGGTTTATCTTTCGATTGCTTTTCTTTTTTTTCGCACATATCCACGTCAACTTGTTGATGTCTCTTTTGACAATGTCGAAGCTACCGTCGAGCTACGCCTACAACTCAACTTCGACACAGATGAGATATAAATTACTGATTGTTTTTTTTTTTTTTTTTTTTTTTTTGTCTCTTGTTTTGTTTTATCTTTGGCCGACGCGTTTACTACAACAAAGTGTTACGCGGCAGCTATTGCTATTTGGCATTCGAAAACAACAATTTTAACAAACAAATGTGCAAATAATTAAAATGATTTTTTGTGTGCGTTTCAAATGTTTTTCGGCATTCGAGTCAAATCTTGTGGAGGTCAACAATTGCAAAATGATTTAAATGCAAAAAAAAAGTTTCGTGTCGAAATTAATTGGAGAAGGCGGAGATTGAATGAATGCAAACTGTACATAAACAGCCTCTACAGCGAAACACTAGGAAAACGAACAATGCTGGGCATTAGATACCAGCAGAAGCTTGTTTTAATTGGAAAAATATGAAACATAATTATTTATTTCTATAAAAAATATTTATTTAAATTACAAAAAAAAGAAATAATTAAAATAAATAATTAATCTTAACAGTTACCCAGTTATTTCTGTTTCATAGATACAAAATATTTTAGGTATTCAACATAAAAATACGCATTAAATAAAATATATAAAAAAGGCAATCAATTTATATTCAAATCGATTCAACTGACCTTATAATATTTTTTAAAAATAATTATATTTTTGGGGAAAATCAGTAAAAAAAAATTCTTCCAAAATTATTTGTTCATATGCCGCTTCGTTTTGTAGTTGACATCAATTAAGGATTACTCACAAATTATTGATTGCCTTAATTAAAAGACAAGCCGCAATGTGATTAACGTTATGTTGCGAAGCATGCACAAATGAAAAGAGAAAAAAATATGCATTTCACTGAGTAAAAGAGTGCCGGACACTCAATCAACTACAAAAGATTGTGCGATTCTCTTATGGAAAGTTGTGCAACAGAGATAGATAGACGTAGGCAGAGCGAAAGAGAAAGACAGAGAGGGAGGGAGAGTCAACAACTTGTCAAGGCAGAAGAAACTTTTGCAACATGCTTTAGCCGTCGGCCAAAGACGCTCAATTCAAAATAATGAGTTAATAAACTGCAAGGAACGAAAGGGAAAGAGAGATAGTGAGTGCGAGAGAAAGAGAGAGAGCGCGCAAACGAGAGGCAGTGCCTGGAAGATGAGCGCATGCAAAGTGTCAAATAATTCAAAATGTGACTGCGCATGCTGGCAACAACAAATCGAATGCGATTTGCCATGGCACAGCAGCATTAACTGTGCGGAGCATTTCGTGCACAGGGCTGCCAACTTGTTTGCAGCATTTTGCATGCCAATCGCTAACAGCGGCAGCGGCTGCCGCATGTTGCAATCTAACATCGCCGACACTTTAAACGCTCATTTGGCTAGGCGACCCGCTGAGCACAGCCGCGCAATTAACCATCCAAGAGAGCCACGGGCCACGTTCCCGTCCACTCCAGTCTAACCATTGCCCCTTACCCCCCTCCTACTCCTTCTCCTCTTTCTCTTCAACTGCCTGTTCGCTTGCACATTTCCAGCTAATTTGCCGCCAGTGTTAGCTAATAAATCTCACTCACACATGCACGCATGCCGCACACTCAGGCAACTGCTCTTAATGAGCCCTGAGGGTGTGTTTTGGCAGCGAGACTTTAGCTCATTACCACACTCATGCATGGCGTTCTTCTGCTTCTTCTTTTTCAGCTTCCTTGTGGGTCTTTCCCTTTCTAAATGCTAAGACCTCGATATTTAAACAGCTGCATCCAAATCGCAAAACTAAATTTATTCAACTTGTTGTTGCTGTTAGCATCTTAATTAGACTTGTTATGACGGGTCAGCGCCAAAGCAATTTGCTATTAAAAATAATTTGAATATAGCCACGATCAGCGTTTTTATTTGCGAGCCATCACTATACTGCAATATGATTTTTTATTGTGCTCCTAGTTGATTGGCATACGATGTTGGCCATTGTGTGTCTTAATTGAGTACCTGTTGCTGTGTTTCTGTATAAACAATTCGACAAATACAAATAAATATTTTCATTCTTTCCTTTGTGCCATTCAGTTTGAAGGCCTGAGATGCGAATAGACAAAGGATTTGTCTGTTGCCCCACTCGAAGCACATTCAAGACTCTCAAGAACCCAACAAATACGTACACACGCACCTACATGGAGAGAAAGAGATACACACACACATCTCTACACTCATTTTCTAACTCAATTGAATTGACGCGAGGTAAATCTCAACTTTAACCTTCAACTTGAAAGCGCAGCACATAAACAATATAAACGTGCAAACACTTGATACACTATGTGAACCCTCCTCGTTCTGCGGCTCCTGAATACAAACCATGCCTAGAGACAAGCATATGTTATGTGAGAGTATTTGTGTCTGCGCTTGTTAACAAATTTCGAAATAAAACATTTCTGGGAATTCTACACAGCAAACAAATAAAAGCACACACCGACAGCACGCCGTACGCTCCTCACTCTTTCCATTCTGCCACACCGCTCCTTCTATTGAAGCTTTGGCATGCGCAACGAAAGGAACGCAAAGCAAAAATAAAAAGCTTTACGAATTGCGCAAGCGTAAAGCGCAGCTGAAGACGTCGCCGTCTGTGCTGCCGTTGCTGCTCTTGGAATTCTTATAGCATTTCTCATGCCACACACACACAGACAGACTTCCTGCCGACCCGTTGCAAGCCCTTCCACTGACAAAAGAGTTGCATTGTCTCTCCAAAGTAACAACAACAACAAACAGAAGAGGCAAAGGGGAACTGGAATATTCTGCGACGCGACATGTAAATGAGTGCAAAGCATTGGAATTTAATTCAAAAAGCAACAAGAATAACTACATAATTAAAATGTTGCCAATGATCACAAAGAAGTGAGTGAGAGAGGGAGAGGAAGAGAGAGAGAGAGAGGGATGTTAACGGAAAGCAATATATTTGAATGGAGTTTCAGGAATCTGGGAAAAGAAGTGGGCGGACGCTGCGTGAAACACCTTTTATAATTAACGCTTAAGTGAATAACTGAATAATCAATTCTTTTCTATTTACACGCCCCGATTTTTAATGATGAGCCATTAATAATTATCCAGCCTTCACGTTATGCGGCCATCAACAAACATATTTTATGGTTAACATATTTAATTGAATTCGACTTTAACACAATCTTTAAGCAAAAATAAGTAAATATATAAATAATATGATGACGAATGCCAAAATGTACGCTTCGACACTTAACGGTTATTTGTTCTTATGGCACCCATGAGAATTTACCTAAGAAACTGCAGCTATACCCACTTCCAGCGCGTCGACCGGTTGTTTTATTACAGCTCCAATTATTTTGGAAATTTATTTTATCCTTGCCGTTGTCGATGTTTTCAATGGTGCCGTTGTTGTTGCCGTTGCCGTTGCCGTTGCCGTTGCCGTTGCCGTTGCCGTTGTTGTTGTTGTTGTTGTTTTTTTTGCCACTCGAAGAGCGGTTGGTTAGTGGGAACATGGCATGTATCTTTTATATGGCAGGCAGCCTCATGTATCTCTAGCTGTATCTGTATCTGTGTGTTTGATGTATTCAGAATATCTGCATCGGCATCTATATAAACATACACGTACATATGTATGTATATATGTAATATATGTGTATGGTAGTTGCAGCTGCTTGTTGCAGCCTGACGTATCCTTTCCAGTTGTTGCCAATCGATTACGGCCAAGTTACATTTTGTCTTCTCTACAGACTCACGATCTTTTTTCGTTTCCACTTTTTGTCGTTGTCTTCTTTTATAAAGATGTTGCACAGGGAATTATTTCAAATTTCAAGAAATTTTTTCTTGAATATAATGGGAATTTTTGTAAATTTTTTATCATGCACAGTTTAAATGACAGTTATTTTATAATTTTGTATTTCTACTATATTTTGATTTTACAAATCGTTTTACGTTTCTTTTCCATGCACTTAAAAGCAAAAAGTTATCGCTAGATAGAGACACACACACAGTAAGAACTTCCAGGTATTCTGTTACACATACGACCGGTAGACGCAGCCGGCATAGATATCGTTAATTTTTGCAACTTTGCGCTTTTCGTTTAAACAATTTACACACGAGTCGCGTAATGAACCGTATCCAAATGATGTCGCTCTACACGCGATCGCTGCAGACGTAAGCAAGCGCTAACGACAATGACGCGACGTATGAGCTTTAAAACGCGTTTCAAGACTGAACGAGGGCACTGAGCAGAAAAGCCAAACAAGTGTCTGCCAGTCAGCTGAGAGCGCAACTCTACAATAAAAAGTCTACACGAATTGCTTTACCGGTTAACAAAAACGCAGCTCTGAGCGTCGCGACGCTCGCTGCATGGGTTCTCTCTCTCTCTCTCGCCGTCTGTTGCTCTACCTCGCTGCTACTGATACAAGATCTAAATGCGGCGCTCAGAGCGTGTACGCTGCGCTTATCAGTTGACTATCACACATTTCATTTTCATTTTCAATTTGTGTGGAAAAATTCATTCACGCTTCGTTGTTGTTTTTGTTGCTCTTATTTGTATTTTTATACCCTGAACCCATTGAAAATGGGAATCCAGGGTATAAGGGTTTTATAAAAATATATGTAACAGACAGAAGGAGACGTCGCAGACCCCACAAAGTATATACATATATTCTTGATCAGCAAAAAAAAAGTTGATATAGCACTGTCCGTCCGTCCATCCGTCCGTATGAACGTCGAGATTTCGGATTTGTTTTTTCATTTCCAAATTATCGATAAAAAATCGAAAATTCGTTTAATTTTTTTACGATTTTTTAGCATAACTTCTACATCGTTTTAGCTAGAGACTTCAAATTTATACATATATAGCTTCGCTCATACGCTCGTAAAGATTATTATTATTTATTTTTTTTTTTTTTTTGTTTTTTTCAGGGTTCAGGGTATCTCGTAGTCGAGCTGTCTTGACTACAGCCTTCCTACTTGTTTGTATTTGTTGTTGTTTGTATTTTTTTTTTTTTTTTAGTTTTGACTGATTGAGGCGCTGACTCGCGCTTATCACGCGTACCCGAAATAGCGACACCGCCAACGGCGCTGAGCTGATGACGCAAGCAGCAAGACTTTGCCTCGTGCTGACTTCTCACAGGTTTTAAAATGCAGATAAGCAGCTCTAATAAGGGTTACATTAGGTGCAATACGAAAGATTTTTGACGAGGGTTAACGAAGGATGGAAAAGTAGAAAATGAAAAGAAAGCTTCACTTACAAATTGAATTGGAAACGAGTTCAAATACAAAAATTCTACAAGGCACAGAACTACTTAACGAATATTCATTGCACTGGTTTATTTATACATACTTTATATGTACTTGTAATTTTAAATCATTCTGTTAAAATCTAATCAGAAATATTTCTATTGCACACACTTAAGAAAACGCTTATCATCTATAAAAAATAATAAAAATTGATTGATTTTTGCATCACGCTAGTAAAAATAGAGTTCTAGCATAGATTTCCCTTTCGAAATTGTCGAATGTAAGTCATGTATATGTATGTATTACAAATCGCCATCTGCCACAGACTGCCTCATTAATCACGATTGTGTCAAAGGAATTACCTCATTTGTGTGCTTTACATGTGCTTCACTGTGTGGGTTCTGATTGGGCTACTTAGCAACTACCTGGTTCCATTGTGCTATGGGCCTATTATGGTCTATTCTTCTAAATGACAGAGTATTACGCCATTGACAGTAGGTGGTCGAATTTATGTACATGTCGATAGATGAAGTATATCGAATGTATGATGTATATACATATATATCCTATTAGATGATGTCAATGTCATTATAATGTAATTTAGCATATTTAGCGGAATTATATCATATTTCAACAGACTCTGTTGATCAGAATAATGTTTATAAAATTATGGTCGTGTTTGAAAAAAATTGAAGTCTAAGATATAGATTCCCTAACTTTGTAAACGAACGTTTACATGTTATGTTACTAAGATAGAATAAGAATATATTTTGTTTGTAATGAAATATTTGTAGTAAGCTCTAATAACTTTCTTTTAACTATCAAGTATTATCTTATTCTACAACTTTTTTAATTTCTTCCATTTTTCTTTTTAAATATATATGAATATAGATTATTTTAAAGAATTGCGAATTATTAATTTTGTTTGATATATTATAAATTTAACAAAATGAACTAATCTTATATAGACATAAATCTAATTTAGATTTCCATTTGTTTCTCCTATTCCAACATTTACTTCTTAAGAAGTTTCTTTCTGTTTTAAAGGAAAAGTGAAACCATTAATTTAGGAAAACTATTGAAACTATTCAAACTAAATTTATGTCCGGGTTATCTATGCTAAAAACCGAAAAGCAATGCAAGATTGAGGAGTTGAGAAAACGAAGTTTACAACAGTTTGCAGGTCATAAATATTGGAAGAGCCAATCAATATATATACATATAAATATACGTATATATATAGGTATATATCAGTTGTGGGAAATCGTTGAACACACAAAATGCATTCAACTAGGCGGACAGACGTTGTTATTGGGTGTTCGCTGTTGCGCTTGATGTTAATAAATAGTCGCTGGGGCAAGAGATGCGACTGGACGATGTTTGCTGCTTGTTGCCACAACAAAGTTGCAAGCGAAGTTTTCATTTGGTTCTGCTTCTTCTTCTCTTTCTCCTTCTCTCTTCCTTTCTCTCTCTCTCTCTCTCTCTCTCTCTCTCTCTCTCTCTCTCTCTCTCTCTCTCTCTCTCTCTCTCTCTCTCTCTCTCTCTCTCTTGTGTGTCAGCCGGTTTTTGGTGCGACGAACCATTCATGGCAACTACCGTTTGGTCTTTTGTTTGAGTTTGTCTTGTGGCCGTCAGCTCGACGAAGTCTATTTGTAGATACAAGCAATACCTAACAAGCGGACACTCCAGCACTCCAACTCCAGCTCCAACTGCTGCTGCTGCTGCTGCTGCTGCTGCTGCTGTTGTTGCTGCCACTGACTCCTCTCGATCCTCGAACACACCTCTCGCATCCCACTCGCTTCCCTTCAACTATCTCTTTCTTCGGTGTTTTGCGGTGTGTGTACTTAGGTCTTGTTATACTCTGTACGCAGAGTGCGTAAGGAAAGTATATTCGGTTTGTTCGTAATGAGTTTTAGAGTTCATTAAATATGAGCATTGCATGGAATATATAGGAATATATTTATAGAGCTCAGTCTAATTCTTCTCTGCAGAGAGAAAAAAATTTATATTACAGCCCATTCAACTTGTATAAAGCTATATATACCTTATACTTTTCGCGACTTGTGATTCCTTACAAATAGGGTATTGGTTTTGTATAATTTTCTCAAAAATCTAAAGCTTACGTCTTTCAAAATTTAATAATATCTTTTAATCTTTTAGTTTAAATTATTAGATTTTTAAAAACAATATAAAAATCGTCTTTAAAAAATAAATTTAAGTAGAACAGGCAACTAATTGTAATCTGTAAATTTTAACATTTCAAGACTTTAGCTTTTAATCAAAGATTAAAAGTATCAATAAATCCCTTTTTACTCCTTCCGACTTCCCAATCATATTCACACTTCAGAAAAGAGCATGGCGCAGTCGCTTATGCCCAATTTGAAAGTTCTCACTTGTTCTACCTGTATCTCTTGGGGGACTGTGTTGCTTCTGGGTCTCATTGCACGTTCTTAGCGCGCTATCTTAAGTGTTTTTTTTTTTTTTTAAGTTCTTCAGCGATAAGCAATGTAACTTTATGGCCACTCGAATTCTATGCTTCAGAGTCTAGCGACTCGGATGGATCGCTGAGGCTTGGACAGCTTAGCAAACTGCAATACACAATCGTCATTATCATCATTAACATTATTATTCAGTTTGCAAAGGTGCGTTGTGCACATTATGTGTGTGTATATATGATTCATGACTTTTCACTTTTGCACGCGAGGCAAGGCAAAAACAGTGTGGAATATGGATGAAAATACTAAACACAGTGGGCATCAATTGAGTGTAGTAGTAGAGTATAAATATAAGAATATAGTGACAAAAAAACTGGAATTATACGTTTCGCAAAACTAGCAGTGGTCATAGTAGGTTCAACAAATATATGTAAACAGTATAACATTAAAAAACATTTAAAGAAAATAAGATTAATTTGTTCATTTTTGTTGAAATATTTCATAATAAATACGTTGCTTAATAAAAAAAAAAAATAATAATAAAGAACTTATTAAGAAATATTTCAACAACAAAATATTTAAAAAAATAATATTTTTTATATTTAACTTCTTAGTTTACAGTATATATTTAAATGTATAAATAAAAATAAATAAACAAAATAAGAAATAACAATATAAAAATAATAATAAAAAATCTCACAATATGGCATATGAATTTTAGAAACATTTTAACAAACGTTCATGTAATCATATTATTATTTTAAATAAATATTCTTATTTTCGCCCACTAAATGCTCAACTTGCGCCACTGTGCGCAGCTTCGACGAGTCTGACTCTTAACCCTTTGCATAAATTTTCATCAGTTTTGTGGTCGGCACGTAAATTACTGTGACATTGCACATTGCAGCATCATTTTGCAATTTGTTGACTAGATTTTGTTGCATTCTGTGCCGTTTTATTGATTAGTCTTAAATTAAAGTTGAGCGGGCGAGCCGGCGGAAAGGTGCGCAGCGGGCAAAACGGGACGGCATAAATCCCAACAATTTTCTTATTAGAAACTGTCAATGTCAGCGAATTTCACCCGAGGGATATAGAAAGATATATATATATATTTACATATGCATACTCAAATTTATATTTATATATATATTGGTCGATGATTTATGACCCTGACTGGCCTGTTAAACATCTGTGTGAAATGGTCTGCCTGGCAGCCTGATGGCTTTCACTGCAGCTCTCCCACTCGCACACTACCATTGGCCATATCCCCCTCTCTCTCTCTCTCTCTCTCTCTTTTTATTTAGTTTGTTGGTTTTTGATGTGGCAATGAATGTGACTTCGTTTTTGTGGGGGTCAGCCACCGCCTCGCGGGCCACCTTTCTAATGCCGAGCATTGAAAGGAGTCGGCCATCTGCGAGCGGATCATTAAAAGCTTTTTGTGCATTTTGTTTGTTTGCCAGGTAATGAAGGATTATAAATGGGTTTAGTTGATCTACATGGTTAACCTGTCCGAATGCATTGATCGATTGCCTGACAATCGTCAACTGGCTTACGAAAGCTTCATAAATAGGTCAAAGTGAAATTCATTTGGCTAAAAAAGCGCATAAATTCATCATTATGTCATTTTGCAGGTACATTTAATTAATTGATTGATTATTGATGGAATGAATGAATTACAAATTTATTGCAGTTCAAATCAATTTCGGCATGTGAATCAAAAGCAATATAACTAAGTTTTGGAGGCTTTATAACTAAAGGATGTGTTCCAAAGAGATGTTAAGATGTTACTGAAAATAGTTTTATATTTCTTATTTTAATTTCTTTGAACATAGTTTTAAAACAAAATTATCAAACTCTTTCAAGTTTCTAAAGTTTTTTTTTTAAAGATTTAGAAGGAATTCAAAAATATATTATTAAATAATATATAAAAAGTAGTGTTTTTTACAATTTATGCTGTTACATAAATCTAAATAATCTAGATCTAAATTTATAAAAAAAAAGTCCTTTATCTATATTCAATATAGAACATATATCAAATGCTGAACAGAGAGTTAGAATATATACATACTCAGTTAGAATATATACATAATATATTATATATATTATATATTTATTCTATAAATTTATTCTTCAGCATGTTTATTTAGTCTATTACATACATATTTTCCGACTTCTTTTTAATTTGCAAATATATTTGCTCATACTTTTATCATGTTTATTTAAAGTTGAAAATAAAACTCTCACTTACCGCTCTCCGCTGCACTTAAGCACTTCGCTGCTGTCTCCTCATCAAGTTCCTCGGCAGGATTCCCATTGCCAGTGTCCAAGACGCATGTCACACTGGCGGAACCCCAGTCGAGAGCACTGATGCCATCGTTCGAGATCAGGGACAGATCCATTGGCGGCACAGAGGCGCCGCGCAACATGCTCGCCGAGCTCATTATGTAGTTGAGCTCTAGTGAGGAGTTCATTGAACCGCCATAAATGGAGCTGGTCTGCGAGGCGCAGGTGGAGTCAAAGCTGCGATTGTTTTTGCGCCGTTTCTCGGGCGTGGCGTACAGCGGCTCTGGCGCCTTCTTTGGCGTGTTTGCCGGGGTGGACATCTCACTGCCAAAGGAGCTGTTCAGTGTGCCGTAGCAAGAGGTCATCATGATATCATTGCGATTGAAGCTGGGCTGCCAAAAGTCCTCCTCCACATTGCCTGAGTCAGCCAGCTCAGTGTTCGCTGCTTCATGCTGCTCCTCAGCAATTAGCTCGTCTAGATAGTCAGCATCACACAAACGCGACTCATCGATCATGGCAATGGTGTCCTGCACATCATCATCCTCATCCGTTTGCCCCTCGTCCTCATCGTCGTCGCCCTCTTCGTCCTCCTCCTCCTCCGTTGCATAGTTTTGGCCAGCGTTCAGCTTCTGAAACGTTTCATCTGCCTGTTGCATGAGATCATAGGCACGTGGTATGGATGAGCCGTGCAGGGAATCGGAGTCGTTCTCCTCGATGCAGGACAAGTGGCGTGTGCGGAAGCCATAGACAATGCCGCTGGCATTGATATTCGGCGGTGGATGTATGGGCAACGGGGGCGTTTCCAGCTCCAGTTCCACGTCCATTGACTGCAGTTGCATTGTGGCCATTGACATGTGGGGTCAACTGCAAATAGGAAAACGTGTGCAATTAGTCCAAATGAACAACTGTAAAAGAGCTCGCTTATTGCATATTGCATATTAAAACGAAAATTAAAGTTGGACGCCATTTGGGGTCTTGACTTTAACGATCCACCAAATGTGCCATTAAACCACAATAGGAAAGTGAAGTGAAACTCGAGCAGTCGAAGATAGAATGCTCTTACATTACTATGAAGTATACAAATATTTGCTGTACATATAATAGCTAAGGAAAAATAATAATAAATACTATTAAAAATAACAAAAGCCTGGTTATTATTATAAAAATAATTATTTAAGAGATTAAGAATTAATTAATTCATTGATTTTAAATTTATTTTGTATACGTTGAAATAATGTAATAAAATGTCAAAAATAATTATAAAAATGTTCGATATTTTATAAAATTCATAGTTGATTTAATGCCAAAAATAATAATTGGAAAAAAAATATATAAAATTATAATTACATTATTATTAAATAAACAAAAATTAAATAGAGAATAATGATATACTAAAAGATGGACTTACAGATAAATGATAAATTTATTGTTAAAAAGGATGTCGTCCATACAACAGAGAAACTTTCTCGCTATACATTGAATTGACCCCAGATTCAGATATACATTAACTTAGAGTCTAGACACATAACTAATCTAATTTTCTTTAAGCGTTACAAATTTCATGTCAACATTCGCATACCCTCTCTCTCTCTCTCTCTTTCTCTCTCCGTCGTTAAAATGCACTAAAATGTCAGTCTAACTGCACAGCGCCAGCGGAAATGAACTCCAATTCTGGATCCATGCTCTGCTCTCTAGACTACTCTGCCTCTCACTTACTCAAGCACTCCCTCTCTTTCAGCTTTGCTCAGCTCCATGTGTGAGTTTCCTACGCTTTTGTGTATCTTTAGGTGCGAGCTTGTAAATGATAAGCCTATGGCTTTAATGCATCTTAATGCCAGCGCAATGTGAAATTGTTTCAACATAAATCTGGCAGCTCACATGCGCACACGCCTGGTAGTCAAGCAAAACACACACACGCTCAGTCAAAGTGAGTGAGAGAGAAAGAGAGGTGGGAGACGGAAGTGGACTCACGATAGATGCGCACGCAACTTCCCCCATTTATGGGCAACTCCATTTGGTTGCCCCCTGCAACGATTCTGTGCGGCATGTCTGCGTAGCAGAGGAGGGGGAATGAGAGCGCGCGCGCGCCTCTGCTGCTGTTGTTGTTGTTGATGTTGTTGACGGTACATGGAACTCGTAATAGTTCTGCTAGCGTCAGCGTTGACGTTTGCCGTTGCATTTCCACTGTCAACATGCAATGTCGACGTACTCTTGACATTTCCAGACGCTGTTCAAGTAGCCCTGCCTCTTGTTGTTGGTGTTCGCTCATCTAATGTTCACTATTTTTAATTTGCGAGCCATTGGGGAAAAAACTAACACAGTTGCAGTTGCTTTTTCACTTGACATGGCTTTTGGTAAACTTAGCCAACAATAAAGAATTTTTGCCTTTTTATGTTTATAGCACATTTTACGTTTGTTATCGATGCGAATTTGAAAAGTATCGATGCCAATGGCGTTTGCTATTGATCTGGCACTTTTTGTTTGTTTGCCACTGTCAACAGCAGCTGCCGCTATTTATGTATATTTATGTATATATATATTGTCTACACTGCGCGGCAAATAGTATACCTTGAAACACCTGTATAAATGCCTAATTAAACTTTGTATAGCTAAATTATGCAAAAGGATAGGAATAATTTGCAAATTAGCCATTTCGAGCTGCCACCTTGCAAGTTTTTTAGCTGCGAATTGGATTTGAAATGACAATTTGATTCCAATTGGAACTAGTTAAAAGTTCATACATGACAAGCGCGCCTTTTAAATAATTTTGATTATTTACTAATAAATAATAATAATACATTATGAGAGAACATGGTGAATCAACAGGCTCCCAAATTTGAACTTCAAATGAAATCCTGCAAATGAATCAGCTTATTAAGAGTTCTCACTTTCTCTCTCCCGCCACTTTCCGCCGTATGTCTCACTATCTTTACATTCATTATTTTAATTTATTAATATATATTCATATATGTAAGAAATAATTTTCCTCAGTGTAGGCTGCACACAAAAACTAACACAACAAACAAATTACGCGAGGCGACAAGACAATGCTGGGCTTGGCTAGGCCAAAAATAGATCAAGCAAACTATCGGCTCGGGAACGGCATCGGGAACTGGATCGGCAATGCTCATAGGCAGAGGAGCTAAACGCAGCTATGTATGTCTTCTCATTGTTGTTGTTGTTGATGTTCGTGTTATTGTTGTTGTTGTCGTGCGCCAAAGCGGGAAAA
This sequence comes from Drosophila koepferae, assembly GCA_030914345.1. NCBI lineage: Eukaryota > Metazoa > Arthropoda > Insecta > Diptera > Drosophilidae > Drosophila > Drosophila koepferae. Next base: position 1,716,026 of record JAUESR010000200.1, read on the forward strand.
TGCATCGGGGAACAGTTGGGAACAGCAGCAGCAGCAGCAACAGCAGAAGTCAAGGATCCCCAGCAAACTGCATTAAACTACTTTCGGCATTCGGTTTATTGCGTCGTCTCGTCGTGTGTTTCTACTTTTAGCTGCTGGGAGCCCCATCCCCGACTCTAACTGTGAGAGAATCTTGAACTTGTGCTCCGTTCACTCTTTTGCTTGTTGTTTACGTTTTTCCTTAGGTTTTTCTTTATTGTTTTTTTTTTTTTTTTCGTCGTTTGTTCTTTTCTCTTGTGGAAAGTGAAATGAAATGGTGGAAAGGGGAGCTGCTGGCGACATATTTCAGTCGTATTTTCCAATTTAAATTGAAGCTGTTTTTGTTCCAGACATTGGCACTTAAATGCTTTGGGATGTGGTCACTCATTGGCGCTATATTTGGTATGCCAGCATCATTTGATGCAACATGGAAGAGGCATGCTAATTCTGTCAGCCAGCCCTGACATCAAATTACATTCGCATTACTCATTTACCAGGAGGACAGGCAATGCAAATAGAAGTAATCAATGTAGGGTATACTCAAAAATATAAAATAGTGTATACTTTAATATATATTGATTTATTTGTATTTGTAAAAAAAATAATATAAGATTACAGCTAATTTATATTATTTCTTACTTATTTTACTTTATTTATATATATTTTTACCATTTATCATTGTATTCACTTTAAATGTATTTCCAATTTGTATGAAAATTTTCGACTTTCAATAGTTTATTTTTAAAATATATAATTTTAATGTTAATATTTAATAAGATAAATTTAAGAAATACAAAACAAATTGTTTTATATATTAATATATATTTTCTATTATTATGTAAAATTTTTTAATATATCACAATAAATTTGAAAACATTAAATTTATAAATATAAATCAGTGGCGAATTTTATATGTACATATATAGTTTATATTTTAAATATTATTTATTTTTAACTCAAGTTTTTTCCATACACACCTTTATAGATATATTTTATTTTTAAAATATATTTTTCCCGTATGATATTCTTTTCGAAATAAAGTAAATCCTAAAATCCTTGCCGAAACGTTTTAAATTTGTGCATTAAGATAAATTGTTATATGAGTTTTAACACTAAACTTTTTTATATATTTATATGAGTTATCCTTGTTGAGAATTTATTTGGTATGTTTTATTAGGAACCGAGCACAATTGTTTATCACTAATGCTTTAATTTCATATACACATTCACTGATAATCCAAGGCACAGCATTAATTTTGGAAATCGTATACGTTCATATATCAATATCTGAGTATCTGTTTCGAATTGGCTGCCGTATCTCTTTCTCGCTCTCTATACCGAACGCGCGTTGGAATGCAATTGAAATGATGCTCGAGCTGTGCTACTGCGTGCAGCCCAAAGCATCAGCCCTCGGCAACAAGAGGCTCTCGGCTCCTAACTAGACGAAGACAGGGAAAAGGCAGAGCAGCACGAAGGCGAAAACGAGAGACGTCTAAAAATAGTGCCAGCCGTATCGGACGTGTAGCCGACGCGGGTCCGTCACTTCTCTGTTAGATTCCTTACCTCAGCAGACGCTGTGTCTGTCTATTTCGAAAGAGCTCGGAAATATGCAAATCCCACTCTCTTTTCCTTTAACTGACAAATCTGTTTACAGAAGTATACAAGTGAAAGTTCTTCTTCATTTTCTGGCAAATCATGTCCAAACTACTTTAAGGACAATATCGCTTGCTTACATACAAAACTGTTATTCAATAATCTTAAATTATTGAAATATTTAATATTTATTATATTTAATATCTTTAAATCATTTTTGTTCTGAATTAACTTTTATATTTTGTAAAATCCTTTTTTAAGTGCTTTTAAATAAGACTTCAAAAAGTTGGTAACTCACGATCTTACGAAAAATCATGAATGGCTTTTCTAGCTTTAAAAATTTTAGATAGTAATAAATAAAATACTTTATAAAACAGTGTTAAATAATTAAAACGATAAAGTTAATTTCAAAATTATATTTCTAGTTTAGCCCTCTTTTTAATATACAAATAAAAGCTGTTAAGTAGAAAATACTAATTTTAAAAGAGATCAGAGTATATTATGTTAGTTATTTTATATAAATCTGTTTTATGATTTATAATTCCACAAACGAATAAAGAAACACACACCTCTTAGATCGTCTAGCAACTGTACCCACTGTGCCAGTGGCAACAAGTCTCTGTGGATGTCAGGATTCGTGAAGAGTTCATTCAACTCGGCAACAGGAGTTGTCGCACGGACGGAAATGGACACAAATATTTCATATAGTATAGGTAGGGTGTTAAGCATGGAGGAGAAACCACAAAGACAGGCGACGCATGCGCACCAGAGTTTGTTCACCTCTTGCGCCTGCATCCGTCAGATACAGAGGTACATGGATACACACACTCATGGAACGCACTAAGTAATTGCAGTTACGCACGGATTGTATTACACGAGACCAGGTTTTGCTTCAGTGGCTGTTGTTTTTTTTTTTTTTGGCCACGCAGATTCGTTGCTCTCATCTTTGATTTTTCCAAGCAACTGTTTCAATTTCCGTGTGGCTTTCTATTTATCTACGACTGCACTAATATCACTTCTACTTTCCCCCACCGAGGAGGTGCGGCTGACACTCGAGGGGCAAATGATTTGTGACACATTCTTGATGGCAACTTATCTGAAATTTTGTCTTTGATTTGTTCTCGTGATTAATTACGCTGGGAAAGTATTATTTGAGAGATTTTCGAGATGTTTAAAATAAGATTAAATAACAATCTTATTAATAAATATATAAATAGATTTTTTTCATTTGTAATACAATTCATAAACAATTATTATATATTTATAGCATAGTTTTGATTATAAATATATGAAATATTTAATTTTTAATATACGAAAAGCAAACATATTACAAATAAATAAAAAAATGTATTCATATTTTTAGAAAATTTCGACGCGCCGAGACGTATGCAACACTATTTTTACTTTTTTTAGAGTTGGAATGCAACTATAGTAGCTTAACACCACATTAGAGACTAAAATATATACACTTATTTAGGACTTCTATATATAACTTAAACAAACAATTAAAAATAATACAAACTTTAAGTACATACGGCATTTTTTTTTTAATTTTTAATGCGGTAAGGTAAAATTCATGTTTTGATGGAGGTATATAAGTCACTGAAACCATAGAAGCTGGCATCATTGTTCACCATTGAAAGCTACAGATGAAGTCGGTTGTTCTATTGTTAATCGCTCTGCTCGTGGCATCAAGTCAGGCACTCATCTACGGGGATGTACTTGCTGCCGAGTTTGAGTCCTTCAAGTTGGAGTATGAGAAGAGCTACGCGGACAGTGATGAGGAGGAGTTGCGCCTACAAATCTTTAAGTTCAACAAAGAAACTATTGACAAGCACAACGCACGCTTTGCCAGGGGCGAGGAGACTTACGAGATGGGCGTCAACCAATTCTCAGATATGCTGCCAGATGAATTCAAACAAATAATGCTGTCCAATATGAATACCACGGATTTTGACTCCAGCATTGACTTGATTTATTCACCCCGTAACATTGAAATACCAAACGAGGTTGACTGGCGCGCCAGAGGCGCTGTTACTGCGGTAAAGGATCAGGGCAGATGTGGGTCATGTTGGGCATTTTCCGCTACTGGCACATTGGAGGGGCAGCATTTCATAAAGACCAAACAATTGATCCCGCTATCTGAACAGAACTTACTGGACTGCTCTGTAAAGGATGGCTGCAAAGGTGGTTGGCCGTCGGCTGCCCTAAGGTATGTGAAGAGGAACAAAGGTATGGACAAGGAACAGGCATATCCATATGAGGGGCGCGTTGGAAAATGTCGATTCCGCCGCACAGGCATTGGCGCTACGGTCTCTGGATTAAAACAAGTGAAGGCCAATGAAAAAAAATTGGCTATAACTGTTGCGAATAATGGACCAGTCTCGGTGGCCGTCGCGACAAACAAATTCCAACATTATCGATGCGGCGTCTTCTACAATCCGAACTGTGGAGAAACCGTGAATCATGCGATGCTTATCGTTGGCTATGGACACGCTCAGCGTGGCGGTGACTTTTGGCTACTCAAGAACTCTTGGGGTGCCTGGGGAGAGCAGGGCTACATGCGTTTAGCCCGTAACCGTCGTAATATGTGCAAGGTGGCCAGCTATGCGATTCTACCCATTATAAGAACTAACTGACAGCAATTAAACTAACCTATCTTAGCTATACTTCAAAGACATACCAATTAGTCTTGCCCATGGCCCAGAGCTATCGACCAAAAACTATTCTGTTTCTTATTAAAACAGTTATCGTTTAACAACAAATTACGCATACACTAATGTTTTTAATATTGTTAAATCACTTCGTTAATCAGTATGAATTTAAATAGAAACAAATGAAGCATAATGAGTCAAAGTATTCATCTGAGAATATATTTTATTTTTATACCCTGAACCCATTGAAAATGTGAATTCAGGGTATAATGGTTTTGTGAAAATATATGTAACAGGCAAAAGGAGACGTCGCAAAACCCACAAAGTATATGTGTGTATTCTTGATCAGCACAAAAAAATTAGCTAATTAAGCCCTGTCCGTCTGTCCCATAATTGCTTCTCAATTACTCTTATATCAGAACTCTGAGGTGGCCAAACTAAAAAAACTTCACTTAACAAATTTGAAATCATTTTTGCCTTATCCCATGTCGCATTATCTTTCTGGCAATTAAATGACTCTCTCATGATAGTTTCATCGACAGGAACTAAGTCTCTTATGCCATTATGGTAAACGCATCACCATGGCTTACTCTTTCACTCGTTGGTGTTAAAACTATATCATTTATAGTCATATCTATCATTCACAAAATCAATATCCTCTCTTTAATTCGTGGACGAATATAATAATTATAAAATGACTAAACTCATATATAATATGGCAAGTCGACTTATCATATAACCACAACCACAATCAATATGTAATTCTGCTGAAATAAAATTATGTGGGGCATTATGGGAATATATAAAGGAGGAAACCTTTCAAACCAAGCATCATTGTGAAGATGAAGTCGGTTGTTATATTGTTAATCGCTCTGCTCGTGGCATCAAGTCAGGCACTCATCTACGGGGATGTGCTTGCTGCCGAGTTTGAGTCCTTCAAGTTGGAGTATGAGAAGAGCTACGCGGACAGTGATGAGGAGGAGTTGCGCCTACAAATCTTCAAGTTCAACAAAGAAACTATCGACAAGCACAACGCACGCTTTGCCAGGGGCGAGGAGACTTACGAGATGGGAGTCAACCAATTCTCAGATATGCTGCCAGATGAATTCAAACAAATAATGCTGTCCAATATGAATACCACGGATTTTGACTCCAGCATTGACTTGATTTATTCACCCCGTAACATTGAAATACCAAACGAGGTTGACTGGCGCGCCAAAGGCGCTGTTACTGCGGTAAAGGATCAGGGCAGATGTAGGTCATGTTGGGCATTTTCCGCTACAGGCACATTGGAGGGGCAGCATTTCATAAAGACCAAACAATTGATCCCGCTATCTGAACAGAACTTAATGGACTGCTCCGGTCGTTATAATACCTACGGTTGTAAAGGTGGTTGGCCGTCGGCTGCCTTAAGGTATGTGCAGGACAATAAAGGTATGGACAGTTACAAGGCGTATCCGTATGAGGGTCGCGTTGGACAATGTCGCTTCCGCCGCGAAAACATTGGCGCTACGGTCTCTCGAGTGGTACGAGTGCAACGCGACGAAAATGCACTGGCTCAGGCTGTCGCAGTAAAGGGACCAGTTTCGGTGGGCGTCGATGCTAGCAAATTCCAGCATTATCGTGGCGGCATCTTCAACGATCCTTCCTGTGGCCACCAAGTGAATCATGCCATGCTTGTCGTCGGCTATGGTCCCGACTTTTGGCTAATCAAGAACTCTTGGGGTGGCTGGGGAGAGCAGGGCTACATGCGCTTGGCCCGCAATCACGACAATATGTGTCAGGTGGCAGACTTCGCCGTTTTGCCAATTGTCGATAGTACATATATCTAACTTGCTTTGGTTTTTTTTGTTTTTAATACCAAAAGACAATCAAAAAAATGTGTTTATCTATGCATATTCCCAAATATATATCTTCAATGTTATTATAATTTATCAACAATTTCTTTCTCTTTAGAATTCGTAATAAAATAACCCGTATACAGTGCAACTGAAAGTTAACATAACTTAATCTAAGTGAAAACATAAAACATAAATCATATTTACAATTTACAATAAGATATTCGATTGGGGTATAAATAGGAATGACAACGAACCAATGGGATGCTGGCAGTTAAAAACTTGAGTACAACTTTGAAAAAGATTAGAGATAGAAGTTGGAAGAGTATTGAATTGTGAATGTAGCTGTGTAGATGTGTGCGCTTTGTCATAAACAATTCTGTTATGAACAAAGCTTCGATATGTTCACGTACTCTTTGCACTCAGTGTGCTCAGTTCAGTGACTTGGTCGTCGCCATTAGAGTCTACCAGCGGCGCAGTCACTTGCAAATGCAACTCATAGTTGGTAGCTGCAAAAGTGAACAATATTTATTAATATACATATATTACAAACCATATTTGGGCATATCTTTCTGTTGCTTACACTGCTCCAGAATAAACTCCAGATCATTGGGGCAGTCTATCGTGGGGAAATCAATGTTGGTCGACTCTTTCAGTATAACACTAATATCCTTATCAGCGCCCATAAGAAACAGCGGCACATTTGCGTTGGCGAGCTCCTTGTGCAGATTGCCCATGCCGCGAGCAGCTGTGAAATCAAAATCTAAAATGCAAGCATAAGAGAATTAATCAAACAAAATGAATTATTTTATATCATACCATGCACCTGCGCGCAGTCTAGAACAACGGGCGCTGTGCCGTGCGTGGAGAGTGCCTTTGAAATGCCAGAGCGAACCCATTCAATGGCCGGGAAGTATAGTGAACTGTGCTTGGGTCGTATCAGAATGTAGCTAATACCATTGTTTGTCTGCAATTTGGATACGGTTAGCACGGGTCGCGCTGCCCGATATACAAGAAAGGCCACATCGGCGCCAACACCCAGTAGCAGGCCAATCTCAACTCCCACTGCCAAGCTTATGACAAAGGTAATTGCACCCGGTAGCAATTCGCGACGGCTGCAGCGCCACAGCGGCCGAATGACCTCAAACTCAATCATAAATATCACGGCCGAAATGATGACAGCACTCAATGCCGCCTTCGGTATATACTGGAAGTAGGGAGCCAGCAGACCCAGAGCCAGCAGCACCAGCACACTTGTATAGCAGCCACCAATGGGTGTGCGCACGCCACTCGCATGATTGACAGCACTGCGCGAAAAGGACCCGGTGACCGGCATCGAGCTGAAAAAGGCGCCGCAAATGTTGCTTAGAGAGAGTGCAACCAACTCGCGTGTCGGACTCAATCCAGCTCCGCCAAAAGCCTTCGAAATGGCCACATTGCCAAGCACAGCAATTATGGGCAAGATCAGCATAGAGGGTCCCAATTCCGAAAGCTACAAAATATTCGAAATATATTAGAATTACTTCAATTATACTACACCAAGCTAGGCTTACCATATGCTCAAAGTCCTGATGTTCCTCTGTGCCATTGTTTCCGATTATGGTTGTCTCGAACTTGGGCAGCGCCAAGCTTGGCAAACCACTTTTCACCTTGCCTGTGAGTATAAATGGACAATCCTCCTGCTGCCTGCACTGGCCATATGCCAGAATACTAGAGATAAGCACTACGAGCGCATTCCGACCGGTGCATATAACCCAAATGCTACCGCTGAGCAGCTGCTGAACTCGCAAGTTGTTCACGCGATTTGCCAAATTGACGTTCTTCAATCTCTGTGAATATATGTAGACAGGTGTTTCAATTGCAATACACAAAGAGACTTCATAAACAACTCACTCGCAGCACCAGAAGCACAAAAATGGAGACCAATCCCAATGTGAGATCTCCATGACGCACCTTGTGCAGATTGCCGTAAACGGAGCGCATTGTATTCAAGAAATCCGAACCAGAGCCACCACGCAAACCCAACAAACCCTTCAGCTGCGAGGTGCCAATGATGACGGCCGTTGCCGACGTAAAGCCCACTGTAACGGGCAACGATATGAGGTCCACAAGGGCGCCCAGCTTGAGCACAGCCATAGCCAGCTCCACAATGCCTGAGATCAGGCATAAGAGTATGCCATAGGCTGGTCCCGAGTCAAGGCCAAAGCCCGTGTGCCGGCTGGTCATCAGAGCCAACAATGCTGTCGGTCCGATTGTCACCTGCCGACAACTGCCCAGCAACGCGTACACAATGCCGCCCACGAATGCGGAGTAGAGGCCATACTGCGGCTCCAGGCCAGCCAGCGTGGCATAGGCCAGGCCCTGTGGCAGCACCGTCAAGCCCACCGTAATGCCCGCTATCAGATCAGCCACCGCATCCTGTGCCGTATATCCTTGCAGCCACTTTAAGCCCGGCAGCAAAACACTCAAGCTCTTCAAAGGCATCTTGTGCTATCTGTAAAAATTGTAAAAGATTTAATGGATTGTTCAATTTATGCAATTCTCAAGAATTCGATACAATGCTTTCTAATTGAAATACAGTACATACGTACATACATAATATATGAACCTGAACTTATAACTCATGATATTTGATATTAATTTGTTGGTTTTTATGTAAATAAATAAGTAGAATCGTTAAAATTGTATAAAATTTGTCTAACTTTTTCCTTTTACGCTCTTTCTATCAATCTCAATCTCCATATATGTACATATATTTATGTCAATCTATCTATCTTTATTTCACTCTATCTATCTACCTCTCACGCAATCTATATATATATATATATATATATATATATATATATATATATACATATCTTTATCTTTTTATCTCTCTCTCTCTGTCTCTCTCTTTCTCTCTCTGTCTCTCTCTCTCTCTATCTCTCTCTCTCTCTCTCTGTCTCTCTCCATCTGTCTCTATCTCTTTCTCTCAATATCTCTCCTTCTCTAAATAAACTCATTTTCTCATTTAATTACATAAATTTTACATAAATATACAATAATACGTTTCCTAAGATCCCACTACCACTCTTTATTTATGGAAACACTGAAATGTTTGCACAAATGTACCTTTGAAAAGATAAACACTTTACACAGAGTTAGGCCAAAATATCGAATGTTAAATGCTGTTTATATTGATATGGATACTGGAAAAGAAATTGAGATAGCGATCAGAATGACTCGACAGCTGCCCGACGACTGACGAAATTTCAATGCAATCATCGATCGCGTGCAGAAATTTTGTATGTCGCACGATTCAAATCAATTTACTTAATAAAAGCGCCACATAACAAAACGCGATTGTAGTGCGAGCGATCAAATTCACATTAAGCTACATATGTAAATATATAAAGCATATGTAAACAAATTGTAGCAAATTTAACTTTAATTTCAGTTTTATTTACTTAATCATGAATATCTATAGTTAATAATAGGCACATTACAACAATGAGTTTTGTTGATTATAGTTTTTATAGAGAACTTTGGCGTACTCTATGAGTTGGCCTTGTTATATTATGAAACTATTTGCATTCATAATCAGAAACGAAATACTCGCGATAAGAAGTAAATGAAGGTCTAACATAAATACTATATATCGAAACTTGAGTCGAAGAAATTGGCTGAAAGCTACTTATCAATAAAACTCTTATGTACAACTTTTAATATTTTTTATTAATAAATTATTATTCACTACTATTTTTTTTTTTTTTAGTTTATTTTATTAACTATTATACTTTTATGCTAAATTATATTACTTTTTATTATACATAATATTATTACACTTATTACTGTAATTTTTTGTTTATCAATATTATATAATATTATCAATAATATTTAATTTGTTTTGTATATTCTCTTGATTTTAATATTTTTCATTTTTAAAGTTATATCAAATTAATATATTCATTTTAAAGGAAATTATTTATTTTCTTTTATATCCACTATGAAATATTCAAGTTGATAACTGATTTCTAGTGAAAGAGGTTTTTCTCAATTTCTACTTGACTACTTCTAGTAAGCTTTGTTTTTCAAATATCTTGAACGATACAAATAAAATTAATTATCTCTTATACCAATGGAGCATAAGCAGGAGTCAATTATAATTCATTTATGCTCGTAAGTTTTTAATTTGTTACAAAATAAAAAAAAATAAGTAAAATAAATAAAAAAAATTCCCATTTTCAATGGGTTCTGGGTATAACAATTCAATAAACAACTTCATTACGATTATATCTAATAAATTATTACATTTTAAAGGTTCGGGGTGATACTTTCGACCGCTAAAGAAATGCCACGTCAAGACCCCTTTTTCGGCCACAAAAACACTTTATTTCTCATCGGACTATATACAAGAAAACAATTAAAAAGCGTCTTCGAGTAAATGTAAGTATGTGTGTGTGTGTGTCTCAATGGAATGCCCGCCTTTTTTAACCGCTAAAGCTCTCACTTACATGTCAATGTCCAATTGATTACTTGAAATTGGCAAGATAAGAGAAATCTAGTTTGGGTGGAGGCACATAAACAAACAGACGAAAAAACACAGAGACAATCAATTCGTCTCAATTGGGGCTATGTGCAAATATGGAAAAACAGTATTCAACAACACTAACAGCATCTCTTTCGGTTAAACACTTTACTGTAAACACACATAAAAATGGGCCAAGTGAAAGATGCTTAGAAATTATTCACTGATGACGCTGGCAAGGGAATGAGAATGCAGCCTTAAAAACATGTGTAAATAAGTAGCTCAGCAAATAATGTTTTCGAAATTGCACGTTCACTTCTTTAGGTTTGCTGTATTTCAAACTTACTTATTGTTTTCAAAACAACTGTAAACCTGGGCGCAGTGACTACCGGCAACAACGCGCTTCGATGTCTAAATCCCTACTGGATGCACCGACTAAGGCAGGTACGCTGCTCACATATTAAAGATTAATATGAAACATTTAACCAAATTCATTTACATGATAAAGGTACTTTATCTGAAACTACACAAATTGTACAACGTACACACTTAACGTTCTTATAATAACATATTAAATAAACACAGTAAACGTACAGCGTATTGCGCACTAGAGCTGGCAAACTATCGATAGCACTACCGATATATCGAATTTTCACATTTTTGCGCCACCATCGATATTTTTATCCACTATCGATAGGGATCGAAAATAACGCTCGCAGTTTGACACATCACTCGTTTTGGCGATTTGGTTATACGAAATTTATTAAAATATAATCCGGTATAAGCTTTTTGGTTAGTGGTATAGAACAAATTTGGCATGGACAAATTTTTGATCGATAATAACAAGGGTGAGTATTATTTTCCATTTCATTGTTAGAGCCGTAAAACTAATTTTATAAGTATGTATTAACATAGATGGCGACATTTGCAATGTGGATCTTGAAAACACGGTTGCCAAAAAACCGCGCATTGGCAAATCTAAAGTTTGGCAATTCTTTACAAGAACTAATGATGGTAAATTGGCAAAGTGTCGTTCATGTGATAAAACGTACAAGACAAGTGGAAATACATCTAATTTATTCGACCCCCTCAAACGTGTACATCCAACACTGCAAATAAATGAATTGCCAATCGTTAACAAAATCGAGAGCTACGTAAGCGCAACATATGATTCTTCAAACAAGCGTAAAAAGGAGCTTGATATCGCACTTATGGAGTACATCTCATCAGACATGCGACCATTCTCCGTTGTTGAAAATGCGGGTTCGTTAATTTTATTAAGCTCCTAGACCCACGGTATAAGTTACCATCAAGGAATACTTTAAAAAATGTTATGATGGTTGAGCTATACGAAAATAAGAAATCGAAGTTGCAAGACTATTTACGCAAAACTAATGTTTGTGCCATAACGACTGACATGTGGACGTCTGTATCCAATGATGCATATTGGACAGTAACTTGCACATTTGTGACAGATGATTTCAGTTTTGTTTTTTAAGTTAATATAATTTTTGTTATTTTGTTAAGTTTTTTGTTATAATTTGTTATTTTGTTATTTTTCGTTATTTTTAAATTTAAATGAAAATAAAGACGGTTTTAGCGATAGTATCGATAGTATCGAATTTTTTTCTAGAAAATATCGAAAATATCGAATGGCGCCACTATCGATAGTTTGCCAGCTCTATTGCGCACAGAAACTCAAACAGCTGATTGTGGAGCACTGCCATCTCGACCGCAGATAAGCAGCGCCATCTATTTGACATGACTGAAACTGTAGAAAATTTAAATAAACAATGAAGTGTATAGTAAAATTAAACCTAGTAAGTCATTGATAATGAATATATTTTTGTTTGTTTATTTTACATACTTATTCACAGTAAGACATAGCTAAACAAAATTCCAAAAAAAAAGAGCCACAAGTTATTGTGCAGCCCCGGTTTTTGTCTCTTGGTTTCTCGTTGTGCAACACTAGAAACATTCCGCTGTTTTTAACACTATCATAGATTCATTTCTTTCATTATGGCACTTAATATAAACAACATTCACGCCAATTAATTTATTTAACGCCACAGTCATCGCTCTAATACCGGACATCATTTCGGTTACCACTCTCAAAGCCGCAAAACGTCTTAACGCTAACTGCAGCGATACCAAAGATCTGTAAAGCCTGAAAGTCCCGAAAAGTGAAACTCATTCGGCAGCAGCAGCCAAAACGCACTTTGTAAACCAACAAGCATACTATGAAATGGGTAAGTTGCCAGAGGCAAGATAATGCCAAATCAATTGTGTTTTTAGGCCATTAGCACGCATAAGGGCTTCCTTGGCGGCCTTCGATTTTCATGTTCCAACTGCACACACATTTTTCGCATATGTATGCGTGTGTTGATTACAAACACACTTGCATGTGCACCTAAGCATGTGTGCGCGTTTGGCTGTATCTCTCTCTCTTTCTTTCTCACTCACACATTCATAAGTGTAAACAGTATGTTGTATAAAGAAAAGGCGGTTGCAGTTTAAAGCGCGGCAAAAAATTGTTGCTGTATATAGCCGTACCACGGTTTAAATTGTGCTGTTAAACGTGTTCTTTTATTATTTTTTGTGTCACCAAAGGTCATGTGGTCATTAAGGTCACATGACCTTTGACCGCACCCCATGCAGGCGGTATGCAAGCAAGTGTCCAAATTATATATTCATTACTTATACATATACGACTGATTGCACTTATTCGGGTGTCTAGCAGAGTATTGACACTCTAGAAGTAAGTTCTTCCTCGGCTCCAATCACTCTCGCTGCGAGAATTTACAAATTTAAGCGAGAGAGCATGATGCATAGAGATGGCAATTTGATTGTGTTATTTCATTCGATGTTTTGCTTATAAAAGGATATTTATATAAAGATAAATCTATGTGTGTTTCATGTTTATTACCGTTTTACGTTGATTTCAACTAACAGTCGTTTTTAGGTATTCGTATTTCGCTAGCCGTGAAGTCAACGTTACTTAATGTTCTCTTACAGACAATACTGTGAGCATACTAAAGAGCTTAGAGAATTAATTGAAACGATATATAAAACAAACACACTCGAAAAGAAAACAAAAAGAAACATACTTATACATAGCTTAAGGTTAACTTTGGTGAGAAGGTGGCTGAAGCAGCTCTGCAGCGGCAGCAACAGACGGCGACCGTCGACGACGTAAGTAGCGCCCAAGTAACTCCCAATCACAAAGTCAACCAATCCTTATAATTCAAAAGCAAATCAAAACCAACCAATCAGATTTCTCTATTGCCATTTTATTTTATGTGTATTTGTTTTTTCTTTAGCAGTGAGCAAAATTTCGTAGCACCTTTCTAAATGCAAAATTGGCAAACAAAAAAATAAATAAATAAATAGAAAAAAAAAAAAAAAATAAATAACAAAAAAAAATTCAATACTTTTCGCACCCAAAAAGCAATTTTCTTTAATTCCGACTGTGTTAAACAATTGGCCTGGCTACTTCGTATATCTTTATGTTGCTAACATCCCATTTAAGAATTTTCTATATAAACACATCCTTAAATAAATATCAATAAATACACGCAAATGGAGCCCTGTTGAATACCTGTGACAATTGTATACTTAATAAAAGTAATGATACATTTATATGTAGTATACTTTTATGAAATGATGAAAGCTAAAACTATTCTGAAGAGTCAATCCAAAATCTTCACCAAAAAGTACAGTTAAAATCCGACTCAAAGAGAAAGAATTTATTAACAAAATTTTTTAGATGATTGATCTTTGACAACTTTGACAAAATTAATATATATTGTACATTTTTATGTAATTCAATTAACTATAGAATGATCAAAGGATTACAATCCAAGATCTTCATCAAGCATTTAAGTTAGGAAAGCAACAATCTTAAAAATATCCATTTAATGCCAAAAGCATTCGAGATCAGTTAAGAAAAATAGATATTGGCTTTATTCAAATTGAGAAAATCCATTATATTCCAATAAGATTTCACTCGAGAAAAAATGATCTGATTTATTAGACATTGGAATCCGCTTTGCTTCAGTTAGTGCAAAATCTGCTTGCTAAGTTTCGAAAACGATCTTGATAGATCGAGTCGTCTGTTGATGATGTTTAAGAATAATTTTTAAATATGTATTTTAAGTATGTATATAGGACCAGAGACTTCTTTGTCTAGAAATTTGAAAATGTGATATATATATATATATATACGTATATACATATATTAACTATATGTGTATATATGTATATATATATATTGTAAAACGAACAAAAAAAAATAGTAACAATAGTAATAATAAATAAAAGAAGTCGAATGAAGACAAATGGCTGTGAGGAATTCTTAATCAAACGAATCATTCAAATGGGCTCCAACAATCGCAACACCAACATTCACATATTTTCACGAATATATATATTTTTCAAAAGGTGTTATACAAAGCTTAACCATTCACAGACAATGCCATCGGCCATAAGCGGCGGGGCGCATGGCCAGGTGCATATACCCAGCAATGAGGAGTGCGGCATACGGGACGTATGGAAACATAATTTGGAGGAGGAGTTTCGTACCATAAGAAAGGTCGTGCAAAAATATCATTTTGTTGCCATGGACACAGAATTTCCGGGCGTTGTTGCGCGACCCGTTGGTGAATTTCGTTCAACCGCCGATTATCATTATCAATTACTGCGCTGCAACGTCGATTTGTTGAGGATCATACAGTTGGGCCTCACGTTTATGGACGACGATGGGAAAACGCCGCCGGGCTACTCCACGTGGCAGTTCAATTTCAAATTCAATCTGAGGTAAGCCTCTGTGTTGGCGTATTCGCAAATGTTGATAGGCTAACTCTGGTATTCTATTGCAGCGAGGATATGTACGCGCAGGACTCGATAGATTTGCTTCAGAATTCGGGAATTCAGTTCAAGAAACACGAAGAGGACGGCATCGATCCAATTGATTTTGCGGAGCTGCTCATGAGTTCGGGCATTGTGCTGATGGATAATATCAAATGGCTATGCTTCCACTCCGGCTACGATTTTGGATATCTGCTAAAGCTGCTCACCGATCAGAATCTGCCCGCCGACGAAAGCGACTTCTTCGAGTTGCTACATATATATTTCCCCAATATCTTCGATATCAAATATTTGATGAAGTCATGCAAAAATCTGAAGGGTGGCCTGCAGGAAGTGGCCGATCAGCTGGAGCTGCGACGTGTCGGTCCGCAGCATCAGGCCGGTTCGGATGCGTTATTAACGGGCATGGCCTTCTTCAAAATGCGTGAGGTACAACACACATTTGGTATTCACTTTGTCATTGAAGAGCCTTGCGTGTTCTTTCCCTATGTGCTTGAGCATGCCATGCACCTTAAGTCGGTTGTTCTGATCAGCTTGCGTAGCAACAATGTTTTGGCCGCCAAAAATGGCAGCTACGACGACAATAGCGACAACAGCAGCTGCAGCAGTCCCAACACTGCAGCAACAACAACAACAACGACAACAGCTAAGTCAAATGGCGACAGCAACAGCCTAAGCATGTCACAAATACTCTCACGCTCCCAGGCAGTGGGCTTTACAATCACAGTCTACACACGCACCGTCACACCACCGCCATCGTCTGCTGCTCAGAGCCTCTTGGGCACCACGAGCAATAGCAGCAGCAGCAGCGTCAACAACTCACAATCGTAATGTGGCACATGTTGTTACAACTGCTGTTGCTGCTGGCTATGTGGTTGCTGTTGTTACTGTTGTTGTTGTTGTGCCGATGCATTGCAACAACTCGCTTTTCCATGAACTACTTATCATTTATCAGTTGTTAAGGTTAAATGTTTCTAAATCATATATTCTCTTCTAGCATCAATTTTTCACATTCCTTCATTGTGTAAATAGTTTTTCCTATTCCTATTTTTATTTTTATTTTTTATTTTTTTATTTTTTTTTTGTTTTTTTTTCTATTATGTACCTTTAATACTCATAATTAGTTTTTAGACGCCTACCTACACCTACACAATTTTTGTAAAAATCCAAACTTATTTCTTGAAGAAAGAAAAACTCATTTTTTAACCATTTTTAGTTACTTACAGTTGTAAAAAGAACAAAAAACAAAACAAAACCAAAAAAAAAAAAAAAAATAAGGAAATCATGTGAAACATGTTAATATAAAAAAAAAAACAAACAAAAGAAAAAAATAATATGAAGAAATTAGTGCAACAAACTAAGCTGAATTTTGAAAATTTTTAGAAAATTAAAAAACGAATTGAAATTCAATAATTTTCTTTTTCATTATTGTTAATCATTTCTGGTTTCTGGGCTTTACGTACACATTGACACATTTTATATCTATATTGTTATATGTATTGTGCATTATGCATTTTATTTATTTATTTTTCTAAAATATGTTTTAATCACTATCATCTGCTTGCGCACACTTGCTTCATAACAAAACATTTTGCTTTAACATTTTATTTTTGCCCTCAAATTTGCTTTCCATTAACACATTGACATTTTTCACATATATATATAAAGGTATTTGATAGTGATAAACATATTATATATAGTTGAATTATTTATTATTTTATCTAGTCAAAATTCTTTTGTGATACATGGATAATATCGCCATGAAATAGTATATAATAGATTAGTTTTAATTCTCCACTTCCTTATATAAATATATACATATATATATATTTATATATTTTTTAAATTTTATTTTAAGTTGGTTAGTTTTAAGGTGGTGTTGAATTTAATTTTTTTTAACACTTTTGTGTCTCCTCTTTAAGCGTATGTTTTTTTGCGTTATAGTTTAAAGTGAAATGGAATAATGTTTTCATACAGTTTCCATTGCATTGTGATATGTTAATTATAGCAAGTGTTTAACCCTTTGAAAAATAGTTTCTTAAAACAAAAATCGTAAAATCGTTGAAACGAAGCAAAATTTACAAAAATATATAATAATAATACTGAAACACAACACAGATTGGTAAATGGTATGTAACTTTAAATTTATTTAACTATGTTAAAAGTCTATTTTCATCATTGTTTGTAGCTGCACACTTCTTAGAAATATATATTTATATATTATATATAAATATACATATTTTGATATCATTTGTAGACGCATTTTAATGTTTGTTAATGTCCACTATCATTCATGCTTAACTAACTCATTCTAAAAGATAATCTAATTGCTTTCTTCCGAATTTCAAATAGTAAACTGGTATACAAATTCTGTTATACACATAGACACCGTTATGCTGGGAACTGTTATTAAATATTATTTATTTTCAGATGTTCTTTGAGGATAATATCGATCATGCCAAATATTCGGGTCATCTCTATGGTCTGGGCACCTCGTTCATTGTGAATGGCACCAATTTCCATGAGAGCAACGGCGAATCGAACAGCGCTTCATGATTCATACTGATGAAGAACGCCGTCGTGCATGAAATGAAATTTGAACAAGCTGCTGGAGCTATTCTCGCCTGTCTCCCAGTCCAGTTATGAGCAGGAGGCGCTGCTTTTTCACAATTTTCAACAAACAATTATAAATAACCCAAACACATCCGTAATTATGCAAACGCGATATCAAATAATTTACTTACAAGAGATTTTCTACACTTCTAAAGAGAATTTCCTACTCTGTAGATGTTTTACAACAAAAATTTGAAAACTATTATTAAAAAAAAAAAAGAAAAAATGAGAACAAAAGAATACATCAAACCGAAAACAGAAAAATACATAGTAAAATCTATTAAAATATCACTGGTAAGGAATAATTTTCAAGATCTGTATGTCTTAAATGTGTTAAGATAAAAATTTATAAAAACTAAGCTAATATGTATAGGCCAACATGTATTTGTATAAAAAAAAAGCAAATTAATATATTTAAAAGTTTAAAAATTAGAAACTAATTTGAGCACTTCTTTGCGTGGTTTGTTAGACATTTAATATAGGTTTTTGTTCGAGTATTAAAAGAAAAACGTTTAGCTTCAACTTCCATAATACTCACCACACGAATCCTTTGTACTCCTTAAAACAAATGACCATTGGAACTATGTGTGCGCACCTTTTATACAAAAAACTGTTAGCAGTCAAATAACATAACAAGCTCATGTTAACATTTTGTTATTGAAGACATCGACTTGTCCTTTTTCACTTATCGATAGCTGGTAGTCAATCGATTTGACAGCACATCACTAGCGTTGGTTTTTGTTGCATACAAGAGACGGATGGGCTTCCGTAAAATATAAGAGAATACGAGTGTTTTAGACTATAGTTCAATGTATTTAAACAATTCAGGCAATTATTTTCTTATATGTTGTGCTAGTTTTCAATTTTCAACGATTGTGGGCGATGGGCGCGCAGTGAAAGTGAAGCTGCAGGCCTTACCATATACATGTCCGCGGCAGCCGCAGCAACAACAAAAGCGAAACGGAAGAAAAGTGAAATCTGAGCAAAAGGAATAGCGCATGTTAGCCTAGAAATTACAAAGAAATGGAAAATTTGAAGATAAGCGACAAGCTATTCGAGGATGTGATCTACTATGTGCTCGGCAGCTTAGATGATGAGGTAAACATTGAGACTCCATGGACAGACTCAAGGGCTGTACGTGCGCGCCCGCTGTCGTATTATTTGGCATTAGTGTGTGTGTGTTACATGTGTGCGCGCGTGTACCCCTGTGGTTAAGTGTATGTGTGTTGCTGGTGCAGCTGTACAGGCCACAGGGCGACTTTAAATAATGTATTTAACAAAGATACATTAAATGTATCTCTTAGGCCTTAAAACAGTTTGCATTAATATAAAATTCGTTATTAATGACATTTATCAGTGGTGGTAACACAGGGAGTATCGTGTTTGTGCACGTCCAAATTCGCGCCATAAAATGTTGCCGGCAAATTTCTAGGCATACATGTGTATGTTGCGTTGTGTGCGTGTTTTTAGGTAGAGATGAGCGATATATTGCAAACTGTGATTAGCTAAAATTAATGGAAATATCAAAATATTTTAATGTAATAAACGCTAGAATTACATTTTGATTATCAATTTGTAATCATGATGAATATTTATATACTGAGCTGATATACTTATACTATATTAATAATTGAGGAGTCAAATTGTATACACGCGGTATTAAATATTTCTCATCTCTAAAGCGGATTATGTTGAAAGTCAAATAATTAATTTTTATTTATTTTATTTTATTTTATTTATTTTTATTTTTTTTTTTTTTTTTGCATTTTGTGATTTCTGTTGCAGAACGAGCGTTTGCTTAAGAACGGCGGCGCACAATCGAAGCTTTATCTCTCCGATCAAATCACACATTTGATATGTGGCAGCAACTACTCCGAGGAGGAACTGTGCATGAATCTGGACCTCTACAATGTGATACCTGTGCTCGAGCAATGGATACCGCACAGCGTGAAGCTTGGTCGCATGGCCTCGACACGTGCCTTCGATCCCAGCCAACCGCGATTCTTGCGCGGCATACGCGCTGCCATCACAAACGTGGTGCCCAGCGATCGGAGGCGCCTCTTTGCCATGCTGACCTTTCACGGAGCGGTTATCACCAGTACGTACGGGGCGACCAATACGCATCTGGTATGCGGCGCCGCTACTGGCAACGTATATAATAAAGCGCTGGCGCTGCCCAAGAATGCGATGAATATCGTCACGCCCGACTGGGTCACCGATTGCCTCAAATGTAAGAGCTGTCTGCCATGTGAACCCTATCATCCACGATTGCTGAAACCGATCGAAAAACAACGTGCGCAGAAGCAGCAGCAACAGCAACAAAATCTACAGCAACAACAGCAGCAACAACAACTGCAACAGCAATTAGCACAGCAGCAGCAGCAGCAACAACAGCAACAGCAACATATGGTACAGCAATTACCACAACAACAACAACAACAGCCTCCAGCGACCTCTCAGCTCTCTGATATACTGGGCTTCGGTGACGACAGCGCTGCCAAGAGCATAGCCAGCATTAAGTCCCAGTTGCAGGCATCGGCAGAGCGCGCCGCAGCCGAGCAACAGCAACTGCATCAGCAGCAGCAGCAGCAGCAGCAGCAACAACAACAATTGTCACAGCCAGCGCAACAGCAAGTTGTGTTTGTGCGACCGCGAAATCTACAGCAACAGCAACAGTTGCAGCAGCAATTGCAGCAACAGAGCGCACCGCAGGCACCGCCACCACCACCGCCCCCTAATCAACAGCAGCAACAGCAAATCATAATACAGCAGCAGAAAATCATACCAGCAAACCTTCAACAACAGCAGCAACAACAACAGATCAAAAACATTTTACAGCAGCAGCGACAAATGAAGAGCCCGCAACAGCAACAACAACTACAGCAACAACAACAGCAACAACAACAACAACAGCAACAACAACAACAGCAAATGCAACTGATGCAGCAACAAGAGCAACAACAACAGCAACAACCAAATCTGCAACAGCAACAACTTCTAATTCAGCAGCAGCAACAGCCGCGTCTTCCAACTACGCCCGCTATGCCACAGCCATCCATCCCCACTGGACGACAAACGCCGCGCACGCCACAGCCTGCAACAACACCTCAGCCCGTGCAGTCGCCGCAGCAACAGGTGGCACAACAGCAACAGGTACCGCAGCAACAGCAACAACAGCAGTCAGTGCCTGTATCGCCCCAAGCTCTGCATCAGCACATCCTGAATAAGCAACAGATGCTGCAGCAGCAACAAATGCAACTGCATCAGCACGTGCAAAATGGCCAGAGTCTGACATCACAGCAACAAGCGCTGCAGCGACAAATACAGCAGCAGCAACAACAACTGTTGCAGCAACAGCAGCAGCTTCAAATGCAAATGCAGCAAATGCAACAGCAACAACAACAGCAGCAACAGCCGCAGCAGCAATCGCCACGCTTGGTCCAAAATCGCTCGCCAGTCATGCCGCCCGGTACACCATCACCTTCGCTGCAGCAGCAACAGCATTTGATTGGCAGCAGCAGCAATATGTTACCGCCTCAGTCACCGCGGCAATTGCAATCGCCCGCACCACAAATGACGCCGCCGCCGCCACCCTCGCCGCAGAGTACGCAACAGCATTTGCGCCAACAACAGCAGCAATTACAGCAGACTCGCCAGCAGCAGCAGCAACACATGATGGGCAGTCCGCAGCAACAGCCGACGCCAACATCCATGATGTCGCCACAACAACAGCCGTTTCAACAGCCTGTGCATCAGCAACAACGCATGCAACTGCAGCAGCAACAACAACAGCAACAGCTTGCACAACAACAGCAACAAAGTCCGCAGCACATCTCAACGCCGCAATCACCACAGATATCCCAAACACCGCCCATGGCCAACAAGCAGCAGCAACAAACAGCACAGCATCAGCAGCAGCAACAACAGCAGCAATCCTTTGCCCAGCCCATTGATCCAACAGATCCGGTGCAAGTGGCGCAAGTGCTCAGTCGTTCGACACTCACAAGCAATCAGGATTCTCTAATAATGAGGCAGCAGCAATTGAAACAACAGCAGTTACAGCAGCAACAGCAACAACAACATCAGCAACAAATCCCTACACAGCAACATACACCCTCGCCACGACAGTCGCCTTTGCATCAGCAGCAAGCAACGCAACAGCAGCAACCAGAGAGGGTATATTTAGCAAAAAAAATTGCTTTGTGAATAACAAAATACTCATATTTATATTTCTTTTTAGCCTTTACAGCAACTGCAAGCACAACAGCAACAGCAGCAGCAACCGCAACAAATACAACAACAACTCAGCTCTGGACAACAACAGCAGCAGCAACAACAGCAGCAACAGCAACAACAACAGCAGCAGCAACAACAGCAGCAGCAACAACAGCAGCAACAACAACAACAACAGCAGCAACAACAACAGCAGCAACAAGTCATTACCCAGCGACATGTGATAAACACTTCAACTGCACAAGGACAGCAAATAATTCAGAGTCATATGATGAGCATACAACAGCAGCAGCAGAAGCAGCAGCAAATGCTACAGCTGCAGCAACAACAACAACAGCAACAGCAAATGTTACCTCAGCAGCAACAACTGTCACAGCAACAGCAGCTGCAACAACAGCCGCAGCAGCAACAAGTGCAGTTTACGCAGCAACAAAACATTGCTCTTGGCAGTGGCGGTCAGGTGCGCATCATACAACAAACCATACAGCCACCACAACAGCAGCAACAGTTGTTGGGCCAACAGTTTGCGCAACAGCCACAGCAACAACAACAGCAGCAGCAGCAGCAGCAAGTGTTGACGCAGCAGCCGCAGCAACACGTAAGTTTACATAATTGATTGCTGCTATGTGTTTAATTTATTTTGTATTTCTGAATTTAGCCTCTACAACAGCAGCAACAACAACAACAGCAACCCCAACAAACCATGCAGACCAAAAAGTTTATCATAAGTCAACAGCAATTCAGCCAGCTTAGCGCACAGCAGCAGCAGCAGATTTTGGCTCAGAATCAGCAAAACCAAAATGTGTTTATAGTAAACTCCACAAATTTGTCGCAACAACAACAGCAGCAGCAGCAACAACTTGCGCAGCAACGACAACTATTACAGCAACAGCAGCAGCAGCAGCAACAACAACAGCAAATGCCACCAAATCAAATGATGTTGACACAGCAGCAACAGGCGCCGCAACAGCAACAGGCGCCGCCTCAAATGCAACAGCAACTGCTCACACAGCAGCAACAACAGCAACGTCTGCAAATGCAACAACAGCAGCAAGCACCACAACAACAACAACAAATTGTGATTAATCAGCAAGTCATTAGTGATCCTCAACGTCTGCAATATTTACAGCAACAACAATTGCTACAGCAGAAACAACAGCAGCAGCAGCAGCAACAGCAACAACTCATTGGACCGCCCCAGCAACAGCAGCAAATACTTATACAACAGCAACAGCCAGTGTCACAGCAGCAACAACAACAGCAGCAGCCGCCGCAACAGATCATGCAACAAGTGCTTATCAAGCAACAACATCTGCCACAACGCACACCACCGCCGCAGTCGCCACAACAGCAGCAGCAGCAGCAGTTGATGTTGCAGCAGCAATCACCTCAGCATCACGCGCAGCTGCAACAGCCGCACTGGTCACCGCAGAGTCCTGTGACGAATCAGTTACCGCCCACCACCCCAGGCACGCCCACCACAAGCATGGGCATGCAGTCGCCATTGCCGGGGACACCCACCACGCCCCAGCAACAGGCGCCACAATTTGCACCACGTGGATTACGTCCGCAAACACCGTGGCCCGCCCAACAGCAGCAGCAGCAGCAGCAATCACAACAACAACCGCAACAGCAGCAACTGGTATTGCCACCGCCTCAGCAACAGCAGCAGCAGCGCCAGCTCATTCAATTGGATGAGAAGATGCACGCGCACTTCATGTCGCTGGATGCACACAAACGTGCCGAATACATAACGAAACTAAATCAAAGCAAGCCACGTGTCATGCTGCGCCAACAGGTGGCCTATCAGCCGCGTCCCGGCGCCCCTGGCAGCGTGGTGGCAACACGTGCGCAGGGTCCAGTGCCGGTGCCGGGGCCAGGCACATCGCACATCATTGTGCAAAGCCAAATGCCCGGCGGACTCACGCAGCAGGAGCAAATGCTGTGGCTGCAGCAACAGGGCACGCGTCAGGTGGTGGTGCGTGCGGGCGGTGCGCCCGGCCTGAGTCCGATTACCCAGCAACAGCAGCAGCAACAACAAGCTCCTGGCGGGGCACAGCAACAACAACTACCTCAGCAACAGCAACAGTTCAATCCCAATGATCCCAATCAGCAAATGTTGCTGCAGCGCCAACAACTGCGCGTGCAACAAATTCCCATGCAAGCGACGTCGGCATCGCAACTGGGTAAGCAGACTGTGCAGCTAATACCTGGGCCCAATGGCCAGCTCATTGAGCAGCAAACCATTGTGCAGCAGCAGCAGAGTCAACAGCAGCAGCAACAGCCGCCCACGCCGGGCACCCCCACCACGCCCGGTACAGGCGTCGTTGTTGGCGGTGGTCCAGGAGGCAATATAATGACACAGACATTGGTCATGTCAGCAACAGGTGAGTTCATATTGAGATCTACTCTCTGGCTTTGCTAACTAATATAAGTCCTCCTTGTTTTGTAGCGCCTGATGGTCAGCAACAGCAACAGACGCCACAGCAGATGAATCTGAAGACGAAAACGGCTTTGGCCAATATGCTGAGCAATCGTCTGGGCAACAATGGACAACAGGCGCCGCCGCAGCAGCAGCAACTCATTTCTATGAGCGATGTACAGCAGCAGCAGCAACAACAGCAGCAGCAGATAGTGCAACAAGTTGTTGTCAGCGGTGGCACGCCACAACAGCAGCAGCAGCAGCAACAATTGCTATTGCAACAACAGCAGCAGCAACAGCAACAACAGCTGGTTGTGTCACAGCAGCAACAGATGCCATCTGGACCACAGCAACATGTGGAGACACCTTCTGCAGCTGGCACGCTGCGCATGATGGGACAGCAGCATAATGCAGCTGTGGGCGTGCCCGGCCAACCGCGTACACCGCAAGAGCTGCTAATGCTGCAGCAACAACAGCAACAACAACAGCAGCAGCAACAGCAACTGCTGCAACAACATCCACAGCAAATGCGACGAGTTGTTGGAGTGTCACAGCAACAGTTGCCGCAACAGCATCTTGTGCAACAGCAAATCGTGGTCGCACCGCCCAACATGCAGCAACAACAGCTTCCAGTGGGCGTGCCCGTACAGGTAGCCGGCGGACCACCGCATGTCTATATGCAAGTGCGTCCCGGCCAGCCGCCCATCCCGATGCCGCCGCGTCCCCAGTTCTATGGCCACAATCCGAACTTGAAACTGCCTCCTGATCTGTTCTTGGTCGGCTGCACCTTCTACATTGTGGAATACGACGAGACGGACAGCGATGAATTACCCATCTGGCTGGACACGATTCGACAGTTTGGCGGCGATATTGAGCGAGTCTATTGCGCCCGTGTGACTCACGTCATCTGCCGCACCCAGCGCCATGGCATGGTGATGCAGGCCCTGCGCGATGCCAAGCGCTGTGTGACCGCCTACTGGCTTAGCGACATTTGCTTGAAGCGACAGCTGACGCCGCCCTGGCAGCCACTGCACCTGCCCTTCCCCAGCCAGTTTGGCTATCGCAAGCCGCTGGAGCGCTATATTATCACCTCGGAGGGCTTCGAGGGCGAAGAAGTGGTGCGATTGCAACAGATGGCCGAGGAATGTGGCGCCATTTACACCTCTTATCTGTCCAAGGTGAACACGCTGGTCATTTGCAAACAGCTGGAGGGCAACAAATTCAATGCGGCCAAAGAGTGGAACATTCCGATGGTAAATGCCCTCTGGCTGAGCGATGTTTGCATCGGCAATCTGAGCGGATTGACCCAGTACGAGAATCCCAAATATCAGCAATACAATCTGGGAGCACCGTTCCGCATTGAATGTAATCTGGTGCAGCACTTGCTGGGTGAGAAATTCAAATTTTATTAATTATAAACAATTGTAGACTAAATGCTGCATTTACAGCCGCTTGGAAGGCGCCCATTAACCTAACCCAGGAAGCACATGAGCGCGTCAAGCGTCATCTTTCCGATCCATATGCCAATGAGCAGAAGCTGAAACGCCAAAAGCTATGCGTCTACCAAGAGCATCTGCCCGAGCAAATTGTGTGCATTGAATATCCACAGACAACCAAACCGCCTAAAGTCATCTTCTCGCAAGTTGCCGATGCTGAGGCGCTCAAGAAAGCTGTCGAGTGAGTTGAATGAATAACCAAAAATAATGATTCGATATATTTTTATTTTATATTATCCATAGATTGCTGGGCGGCATTGTCGTGGACAGTCCGGCGGATGCAACACATTTGGTCATGACACGTGAGAGTCGCACCTGCAAGTTGATTCAGGCCTGTTGCCACGTTGACTACGTGCTAAAGTCCACCTGGCTGGTGGACAGCGCCAAGGCGGGCAAATTTGTGGCACCAGACGAGTATCGCATCCGTCATATACCCGTTGATGAGAACTTGCAGTTCGATTTGGATGCAGTTCTATGTGCGCCAACACGTTCCACACTCTTTGCGGGCAAATACTTCTATGTTACGCCGGATGTGTTTCCGGCACGTGATGAAATCATACGCATGATCGAATCGTCCGGCGGTAAAGTGGAGCTGAAACGACGCAGCGGTGCCGCTGTTGCGGAGGCGCATGTACAAGCGCCCGACTCATATATCATTGTTACCTGCCCAACGGATATGCATTTGTGCGCGGATCTGACGCGTCATGGCAATCCCAAGTGCCATATTGTCTCCACGGAGTTTGTGATGAGCTCCATACTGCGGCAGCAGCTGGAAATTGAGCCCAATTTGATACCTTACCTGTACAACAACAACATTTCCAACAGCACCAACAACAACCACAACAACAACAAATCCTAGCGACGAGCTGTCTTCTTTTATTTGCTGCTCAAAGCTTGATCGTTGTCTATAATGAAACCCATTTTCGTCGAGCCTGTGAGCTGTGAATGCGAGTCTAGTCTGATGAAAATTGGGCACGAATCAATTAGATTTATATATATCACTATATAAATGTGTATATATATAGCATGGATCGTTATCAAGACTAATTGATAAAAACTCTTTGCTACTGTTACTCTTTTTTTTTTGTAAGCACCTCAAACGGACGGCAGTTCAGCTGCGAATCGAGTCATTTAAACGATCTATCACATCTATATATTAGCTAGTTACAATCTTACTGTAAGCATAAAGTACATTTATATATATATGTATTTATATATATATTTTTGTAAACTAGATTTAGGAATATATATATGTATATCTATAAATAGGAGTATACGAAATGTTTCACAGAAATTTCAATCGGCTGGCTATTAGAATTTTAAGCACTTTTTCGACTTGGATAAAGTTCATGTTATTCAAGTCAACTCAATGTTAGTTAGGTATACTCAACAAATATGTATGTAAAAAAAAAAATAAAATAAAAATAAAAACTAAGGCTTTTCTTTCTATTCAAGTTTATGTTTGCTCAAACAATTTGCTCGAGATTGTGTGAATTGATCGAAAAAAAATTCGTCCTAAATCATATTTATTGGACGATCAAAGGGCACATATAAACAGGCCAACAAAATTAGCTCAAAATATGCAAGCCATTTTTCAAGTGAAAAATAAAATTTTTTTTTTATATTTTGCGTTTCGAAACTGGAAAATAGTAGTAATCTTAGGTTGCCCAAGTCCTTTTCAAAATGTTTTTTTTTTTTTTTTTAATTATCTCAACATTTTATTTTAATACAATTTTTATTAATAATAATAATAATTGGAAAAAGAAAAAATACTTTTGTTTTGATGTTTTTGTTTCCATAAATAGAACTGGCAAAATTTCAGTTAAAAAGAGAGAGTTTTAAGAATTTGGAAATCAAAATTTTAATAAGCAAAGAGTATAATATTTTTAAATATCTATTACAAAAATAACAATAAAAAAAAATTTTTTTTGACATATTTAAGCCGATTAATTTCGATAACTTGTCATGATTTCAGAATCCCATTCCTAGTTGCTAAATTCAACTCTTCATCAATTTTGACACAGATTTCATTTTAAAAAAATATCCTTAGCAATTATTCATAATGCATTTGGAATGCTTGCTTTATTGTTATAAATTCTATTTGTTGTTGTACATGGAGGCTATGGCGGGATCCTCGGTCTCGTATAGGATGAGTACATCACGGAACTTGTCGAGCAGTTGCAGCAGCTGGGAGCGACGCAAATTCTCAAAATACATTATCTCCTCCAGGTGATGTTCGCTTTTGAAGTAGCCCATCTGGTAGAGCTTGACCAGCAGCGACAGATCGTCCACGTTGAGGGAGGCTGGTATGCGACGTATGGCAGCACGATCCGCATCGGTGAAGACCTGCAGCAGCTCCTTAAGCTTCTGCTCATCCTCCATGGAGTCGAGACTGTCGCAGTTGTCCGTGCTCATGGAGGCCGTCATGCTGAAGTTGGACTTGTGGCTGGACGAAGGCTGTACCGCAATATTATCGGAGGCGACGGAGAAATGATCGTCCGTGAGATGGCGACGATGAGAGTTCGCGGGCATCGGCAGCGGTTGGCTGGACATGCTTAGCATGGAGCCTCCATGCACGGGATTATCATCGGGATCAGGATTACAATCACGATTCGGTTCGTCTTCGGTATGGTTGCTGTCCTGCTCCTCCTCGGTGAGATTGCCGGTAGCGACGCGTGCACAAGAAGCGGAGTCCCCAAACTCGTCGTCCACGTCGCTGGGCATGAACTGGACGTAGGTGTGCAGCTGCATGAGCAGATGATGCTGCAGCATCCAGAGCACCATCTGGGCGAGAATGCCCTGGCGTGCCGGCTGCTGCAGCGGCGTCGTCAGGTGCCCAATGGACGTGGGCAATGAGAAGTCCGAGATGACCTCGAACAGGGACATGCCCGCAAATCGTGTGGAGAACTTCTCCACCAGGTGGGAGCGCGTGTGCAGCGGTGCATCCGGTGCGATAACATACACATTCGTCTCGCACAGCGGATAGATGATAGTCGCCTTGGCCCAGTAGACCAGGTGAGAGACCAGCTTGTAAACATGCTCAATGCTCAAGTCCGCATTGGAAGCCATGCTCTGCAGACTGATCAACGGATTGTAGGCATCCACCAGCTGCCACAGCATGCGAGCGCCAGTCGGCGGCACACAGTCTAGCAGCTCCGCAAAGTCCACCAACAGGAGCATGCCGTGGTACGGTTTCAGGGCGCGCAGACAGCGATCGATGGTCTCTGGATCCACCATGCTACCCTTCTTGTGCAGCTGATGGGCCTTAGCCGGTAGGCAGAACGTGAGCGTTAGATTCTGATTCAGTGTGGTGCTCAGCAGTCCGGTGGTGCAGAGATCATTGCAGATGGATTTCAGGGCCTGCGCCAGGCTACAGCGCTCGGCAATCAGTTCGAGCGTGCGCTCCATCGGTTGCTGCTGCTGCTCGTCGTGGGTGCGTGCCATCAGCGCCGTCTGCTCCGTCAGATAGCCGCTGTGCTGCTCCTCGAACTTGAGCGCCAGCCCCAGGCGCTTGCTCAGCTCGTGGTAGCACTTGACTATGGAGTAGCTGGCCTGAGCGTGCAGAGCGAACACAATGTTGATCAGCATCTGCTGCTTCTTAGCCGCACTTGGGGCTGCTGAGCTGCTGATGCTGCTGCTAGCTGCCAGGGCTTGGTTGTTGCCCACATTGGCCTGAGCTGACGAGGCTGAGCTAATCAATGTGGGGTGACTAACGAAGCGCACATCATTTAGTTTCAGCTCGAACTTCTGGTTGCACAGTTGCGGCTTGACGGCGAATAGAGCGGATAGCACGTCATCTGCGAAGCCTTGCAGTTGTCCCGTGCCCTGATTCTGGCTCTGTTGCGTGGGTGTCTGAAGCAGATCGTCTGTGTGGGCGATGGCGAAAGGATTTCGTTTTTTGTTTACCAACTCCTCTCGTGGCTCTTCCAATTTGTGCGTTTGGCCCAGTGTATGGTAGGGATATCGGTACAGCAGGCGATCACCTTTGCTGTCGAAGTAGACAAGTATTACAGCTAAAGGATTTACTTCCATCGCAGCATTATATATTTATTGTTATTTCTCTCAATTAACAGCTGCTATAAACAACAAGTTGGCAGCGCCAATACAAAGAAATCTCTGCTTTCATGGCAGTGCTGTAAGCCGCGCAATCCTGTTCTTTACAACACTTATATAGTTAGTGTTGTAAAGAACAGGATTGCGCGGCTTACAGCGAGTATGGACTCTGTTAAAAACTTAAAATTGTCATTTGAGTAAATGTATGGCTAACATAACCATAAGCTAACATTCTTGCGTTTACACTAGAGTAAGAAGAAGAGTCGGAGTAACGCGGAGTGTGAAACGCGTTTAAAGGTGTTAAAACAACAAATAAATTTTTAAATAATTGTTCGGTGCACTGTTTTCAAGTGGCACTTACGCAATACACTAAAATGTAATGGTGAAACGTGTTAGTTATAACTTAAAATGTAGTTTTAAAATTTATCTTATTAGCGTGTTGGAAAAGATGAAAAACACATAGGACGTGAAAGGTAAAATGCGCGTGAAGCGTTAGAGCAAGCGAGATGCCATTAAAGTGTATCAGCGGTCTATATACATACATACATACATTGTATATTTTTAAGCGTGCGCTTGTGTGCGAGTACGAAATGAGGTATAAAATGTAAAGAGGAATTGTACAAATGTAGTTACAAATACTTTTGAACAAACTATAGTTTAATTTTGTTGATCGTTCATTATATGAAAGAAAAGCTACAAATAGTTCACATTTGAGTGTATTTGGATATTTGCTGTCAGGCAGTTAACGTTCGCCGATTCGTTTTTTTCTAGTTGGCGGTATGTTTACCCTATAATTCGTATTATATATCAATATTAAAATATAATAAATTTTGTGTATAAGAATGGCAATATCCGCGTATAGATTTTTATATATGTAGGTAGGTACATATTTCAGTGGCGCCGTGTGTGTACATGCATGCATATACATATGTACATATGTATCGACGAACAGACAGAAAGACAAAATTAATGTACGTACAGCACTATAAAGTACACTGCGGAATGGCAGGCGCAGTAGTAATAGGCTAAAGAAAGACAAGGTAGAAGAAGCAGCAACGCGAACAAAATAAAATAGCCGATAATAGCTAGGATTTGTACTAGTTGGCATGCTTGTGTCTGTATGCTAAAGCGGCCACACTATATGTTGCTATTATAGTACAAGTGCGCGCGCAGCACAGCGCATTATGGTTATCTCGCTCTTGCACACGCTCAATACGTGTTTTCATGCGCATTTTCGTTGTTTCTTATGCCATACGTATTAATAATAAAATTGATTAATCAAAGTGGAAACGTTTATTTAAACAGGCAGCAAACGTTAAAACAACGCCGCGTTTTAAAACAACAAAACCTGCAAGCCAAAGTACAGTGTGTGCGTATCAAATCTGTGAAAATGTAATATATAAAAAACCTAAACATAAGCAAGTGAATGCAAAACAAAATTTAAGTGCCGAATAAAAAAAAAGCGACACATTAAACCAAAATCAAAGCTTGCCATCTAAATCAGTGTTGTGTACAATGAAGTGAAACTATATAATCATACACGGTGAGTAAAACATTCTCCTATACAAAACATCAGCAACGCGCGCGTAAATTCTCGTTACATTCATTAAGGAATATCAGTTGATTAATTTCTTTGCCACTTGAAAACTAAAGAACTTTTGTTCTATTAGGGCTGCAAGTTTAGTTGTAGTATCTACTAGCGCTTATGTTGTTAAATTAAATGTTTACGATGCTATTGTCATTTTAAAGATTTTTTTTTTTTCGTCCAGTGGGTCGCCATATTTAATTTCGTATTTTTCCCCCAATGGAAGCATATATTGTACTCTGTCTCACTAACGTATATGGCATATAGCTTGCGCATTCGTTTGTTTTGCTTGCGATTTTCTTTTGTGCAACGTGAAGTTAGTTGTGCATAAATGAGCTCCATAGAGTTGCCAGCTATACAAAGTATATATACATATGTACATATGTATACATATATAGTGTGAACAAATGCTTTTTGTAACATTTGTTCAAAAAATATGTGAATTAGAATGTATGAATATTGGCTATAATATGTATAATTCAGATTGTTGACAAGCAAATATTATTATGTAGGTACATTTCATCACAATCTACAACCTCTGTATTTCTTTTTCACGCTGCATTGTTTTGACATGCGCACCAACAACGAAGCAAAGTCAATTAATAGCAGCATTTTATTTACAAAAATATTTAGTTAAAATATAAGATAGAGGTATTTGCGATTTTCCGCCATTTTGAAATTGCGTTTCATACAAATTTTATATGCTAGAACAGTACCGCCGT
The DNA here is from genome assembly GCA_030914345.1 of Drosophila koepferae. Lineage (NCBI taxonomy): Eukaryota > Metazoa > Arthropoda > Insecta > Diptera > Drosophilidae > Drosophila > Drosophila koepferae. The sequence continues at coordinate 1,748,626 of JAUESR010000200.1, forward strand.
TGCTTAGATTTTTTCTTTTCAATTTCCTTTGCTTTTTCATATTGCTGTACACTCCAAGCGTATGTTATGTTTTCGTCAAATGATTTATTCTTGATTCTCGCAATTACACGCGTATACTCCATGAAGTTGGTTGCTGTTGTACACTTTATTGGTATGTGCTTTATATGTCTGTCTCTATTTTGCGCATGGTCCATTCTACACGCCGCCAATGCTACTCTTTACGCATACGTGATTTTTGCCTCGCCTGCTCTGTACGATTTTTCGCTGCTTTCTGTGGTATGGGCAAAAATGAAAGCAAAAGTCGACGAACAAGTTTTTAATATGTATATTTGTATTCGTTTGGCGCATACGAAACTTATATGCACAAACCCCAAATCTGAACAATGCAAGGGAAAATCAGAAAAATATTCGATATTTCAGGGGATGTCAGTATTAGCCGCCAATACACCCCCGCCAAAAATATGTGCATGTGTATTAGGTGTATGTACATACTATATGCACCCACATACACACACATGCATTTAGTTGCGAGTGTGTGTAGGTATTATAAGCAAAAGAGGATGTGCAAGTTTATAAATATGTAACCTATTAGATTACAAATTTATATACATATGAACAAATACATGGAATATATTTATATTCCTTATTGACATTAAATATGTATATACATACATATAAGTACAATATTCTTATTAATGCTTTATAACTATGCAGTTAACCAGATGTACAAATGTCAGGCTGTGCGAAGCTTATCCAATAGAACTATTCAAACATGCCCAGTGGGGCATGGGTATAAAGTACACGAGACAACAAAAAAAATAAGACGCAATTAGTTGACACTCGCAACACTGAGCCGCGAGGTGGCATCATGAACAACAAACCCATATGCAAAACACACACACTGATAGTGTGTGCCATAAAAATTGTAGGTGTGTGTGGGGCTGTGCCCATGATGTATTGATGTCTACATAGTGGCAATGCAATGCAATGCCAAAATTAGCTAGTCTTATTGTAATCAATTCACGTAGTGATTCATTTGCAATGAGTGTGAGTTCGAATAGTCGATAGACATTATGTAGTGATATTGTTATCGATCGCTTGTTCCGATTAAATTCTCTCTCGAATTCAGGAAGCTTTGCTTTGGTTGTGACCTGACGCCGTGACTGGCAATACCCAACCTTTGCTTTCCTAGACAGTGAATTGTTTCTTTCTCTTTTCAACATCAGCAAAGCTTATAGAAAAGCACGGTGGTCATTCGCAGAGTATGTATGCATGCGTTTGTGTCAATATGTTTTAATGTGCATTCAAACATGCTCTCTCGGAAGTTTGCTATTCACATACAAACAAGCACCGATTTACGCGAATGTAAATTGTTTATGGCGCGCATTTTAGAAGATGGTTGGGGTAGGGTTAAAGCTTTTGCTTACACAGTTTTTTTTTCGCATTAACACTTAGTGACGTGTGTGCTCATTTGTGTGCGTATGTATGTTAGATATTGTAACTTAATTATATTTAAAACTTTGAAATGCTTGGTTATTCCATAATATAGTTTTTTTAATACGATTTTTTTTACTATATATATGTATATGTATATCTCTGTCTATATGTATATGCATCGTAGTAAATCGGACCGAGTCTAAAAATTTGTCGTTTCTGTTATCTTATAGCTGTGCGCGCTTTGTGGTTGGTTGTCGCTGCTATTGGGAAACATATCAAACGGAAATAATTCATGTGCGCACAAATATAATACAGATGTAGCTATTTCAACATCTGTATGGATGTGTTAAAAACATCTTTAATTGAAAGATTTAAAGAATACTTGAATATTATGTTACATGAATATAATGTTAATTAGGATAGTCATCTGATATATAGCAGCGTTAAACAGTAGGTATTGCACAGTTACATAAGTGACTAAATAAGCTGTTATACATTGCTCGGCAACATTTACATACATGCATATTTACGAATTTACATACATGCATATTTATAACACATCATGGGGTTACATAAACACATTGACTGTGCAATTAGCATTTTGCAATTCTGCTGAATTTTGCGGTTTATTCTCGCTTTTTTTTATTTTCTTTATATATCTGTTTCAATTGATGGCAAAGTAAAGGCAAACAGAAAAACAGAACAACAACAAAATAAACCCATGCAGTGCGCATTCAATTCAGCAGTGCGCGGTATGTAGATGCAAATGTGTGTTGCCTTCGCTGCCTCCGTCTCAATTAGAAATGAAATTTCAATAGGCGCGCACTTAGTAAGCGCGAGAGCCAAGTGCAGCCCTAGAGGAGACGAGACAACTAGCAATAGATACTGCAAACAGCAACAACAACAATAACAACAATGCAGCGGCAAATAAGACGATGTCGTCGACTGCTGTGAATGCCGCGCCGGATGCCAAGGCAAAATTAGTGCATTCACTTTTTGCTTTGGCTTTGGCAACGGCCAAAAGCAAAAACAAATCACACACACATATACATACATACAGTTACATTTACAGTATGGTATATATACATACATATATAGCTATGGGTGTAAATTGTAAATGCGAATAGCTAGGTGCAGAGAAACTAAAAAAAATATATTATAAAATTAGAGAAACATGCGCATAGCAGAAATGCCATACAATGAGTCGAGGTAGAAAGAGAAATAAACTAAATATGATAATGCTGCTAGATTAAATGGATGTAAACAACAGTCAAACCATTATAATTTATAAGCTTAAAAAAAAAAAAAAAAAAAACTTATAATAATAAACACAAATAAATATATAAACAAAATAAACATATATAAAAAAACATAAATAAATGTTAAACAATTTAAACCATTTATTATGAAGTGCTTCTTCTGTCAAGTATTAGAAGTGCCCATTAATATGATTGACTGACCTGGCTTCAAGTCAAAATAACAGGTTTTATTTGCCTGAGCACAAGTGCACGGTGATACAAAGGGGGCAATGGAAAAGGTTTGGCTCCACTGTACTTGCGCACGCATACAAATGTAAACAATGCAGGTTCATAAAGTATTTCTTTGGTTTGCTTTGTCAGCTTTGATGTTTACGGCGTTGTCTGAGTGTTGGCTCTCTCTATTAACGAGTTTTGACTGGTTGGTTTCTTCTACTCGCGCCGCAAGTGTAAGCGCAAACGGCATACAAAGAGCAAACGAAAAAAAAAATACACAAGAATTTGTGACGCGCATGCGTTTGGTTCTTGTCATTACATAAGCTTCAAACTGGCATCTGGCAACACTGTGCGATAAATCAGACATAGATGAACATGTTAATCGATAAACGGATATAGAATTAATATCATAAACATATTTTTTACATTCTAATTTACTTATATTATATGAAAACAAGACAGATTGTAAATAAAATATATATTAATATAAAAAATTAGAATACAAAAGTAAATAATAATAATAATAATAATAAAAATAAAAATAAAAATAAAAATAAAAATAAAAATAAAAATAAAAATAAATAAAAAATAAATAAAATAAAAATAATAAGAATAATAAAAAAATAAAATATTAAATAATAATGAAAAGGAAAATAATAAAACAAATAAATATTTGTATTTATATCATTTGTAGTTATATTTACATATTTCTTTCTTTTATTTCATTGCAGCAAATGGAACATACAACGAAGAATCGTTTAAGCAGTTAACTTTAAAGTAGTTTCGTTGTGCTGGACAACAACAAAAGTAGACAAAAAAGAGCAACGATACACACACCCGATCATAAGAACAACGAGTGCTAAAATATAACTTGTAAAGCTACAGTCAACAGGAGGCGCACCAAAAGGGAAGCGTCGACTTGGTAGTGAAGCGAGACGTAGAAGTAGAGCCAAAAGAAAAAGATACAATACACGCACCGTTATGTTTGTGATGGCTAACAATGTAATGTGGCACAGTGTTGGAAATCGTTTATGCAATTTGAATGCCCACCACCCACAATTAGCAGCCGCCAGCAGCGGTCAGGCAAACGCCGCCGAAAAGAGCATTTCTGGTTATGCATTAGGCCCCCAAAGGTTTGGGGGCACCATCACCAATAGAAGCAGCAGCAGGAGCAGCAGCAATAGGAACTGCAGTGCAACGCGACTCAAGTCACAAAATAAAAAACTATTAAAACAACAGCAAAAACCACAACAGCAGCAACATCATCGGCGTCCACAGCGGCAAAAGCGCCTAGTGAATAAAATGTCTAGTGAGGCGGTGTTGTGAAATGCCAAAAGTCGATAAGCAGCAGCACCAGCATCAAAAATAAGAGCAACAAAAACTTAGCACCAGTTAAAAGCAGCCTCCCCGCCCCGTCTAAACCTAGTTTAAAACTACTTCTATAATAGAAAAACAAATATATATCTATATATATATATTATTTTGTGGGCAATTAAATTTCGTAAAAATGCCCATGTCCACGCACGACACGGTGTTCGTGGAGCCTGTCGTCGGCAGCAGCGGCAACAATAACAGCAGCAGCAGCAGCAATAGCAGCGCCAGCACACGCATCGGCATCAGTGGGTCACAGCAACAGCATCCGCATTCGCATCCGCCACATATTGTGATCGATGGCAGCAGCTTGTCGACGCAGGCACAGCTGAAGCGGATCATGCAGCGGCGCATGTCCATTCAAGCACAGCCAGCCCAGAAGTACGCGGTGCGTACAGCAGCAGCACAACAGCAGCAACATTTGCCCCAGCAACAGCAGCAACATGAATTGCTCAATCCGCAGATCTATAAAATTGTCACGACCGATGGCAGCACAAGCAACGTCATCATCGACACATCCGCTGCAGCACCGCCGCATAACTCGAAGCTGTTGCTCAGTAATCTCACGGTGCTGTCCAAACAGGCGCCCGTCCTGTCCTCCCAGTCACAACACCAGCAACAACAGCAGCAGCAGGTCAGCTATGTGAATGCAAAGAATCTGCCCTATGTGACGGCAACGCCCGCGCTCAAGCAGCAGCAGCAACAGCAAAAGTTTGGCACAATTGGCTCCTATAAAGCCGCCAATGCCAAGCAGCTGCAGGGATATGCCCATGCGACGCAGCAGACGGGCGGCACGCCAGTCATGCAGAAGGTGACGCTGGGCTCGCGAGTAGTGACGCGACTCCAGTCGTATGTGCCACCCCAGCAACAGCAGCAGCAGCCGCCGCAGATCATTGTGCAGCCAGCGTCGGCGGCGCAGCAGAAATATGTTAGCCGACCAGCAATAACGACAACAACGGCGGCGCTACTCAAAAAAGCTAATCAGAAAATAACTGTCAAGAGTGTTGGCAATATGTTGCACCAGCAGCAGCAGCAACAGCAGCAGCAGCAACAACAACAGCAGCAGCAGCAACAACAGCAGTTGAAAGCTTTCATCTCCTCTCAGCAGCCCACTCAAAAGGCAACCGTCAAAACCAAATTCATCAAGCAGTACAACAGTACATCCAGCGGGCTGTCTATTGCCGCGGTGCCACAGCAAGCACAACAACAACAGCAGCAGAATGTCTATGGCAAGCAGCAGCAACAGCTAACACCCAATAAGCTTAACAAACTGCCTGCTAGCAGCAATACAAAGTATGTATTGCAACAGCAGCCGCTGCAACAGTTGGCCGCCAACTTACCGCAAGGCACGCAGCTGCAGCAGAAGACAACGACGGCTGGGAGCAGTAGCGGTTACATGTTGCAGCAGTCGTCGGCAGGCGCTATCAAGTTTGTCAACTCGCACGGCACCGTCATCCAGCAGCATCCGGCGCAGGGTCAGGTCAAGCGCATTCACTACAATAGCAGCAGCAGCGACAGCAGCGTCGATCACCACCAGCAGCAGCAACATCATCAATCCTCCATGATCACAGATGATGTGATGATTGTGAATGGCACACAAATGACAGATGAGCTGTCAGCGCGCATCCTGCAGAGCATGGCCCAAAAGTCCTTTAGCCAACAGCAGCAGCGCTTTCAGCAGCAGACAACACCAACCGCAGCAGCAACAGCAAATGCAAGCATGCCGCCACCACAGCCAACTTCTACGTCGACTCAAATTATATATGGAGGCAGTAGCAGCAGCAGCAGCAACAATGGCAACAGCAACAGCGTCAATAGCAACAACAACAACAGCAACAGCAGCAGCAACTCTGCGGCAGCAACATCAAACAATCTGCTGCTGAGCCACTATCAAGCCGCAGCAGCAGCCGGAATGTCACCCAGCTCGTCAGCAGCAACACTAACGCCTGCGTCGTCGCCATCGCCCTCGCCATCCACGTCGTCGACAGCGTCTGCCTCGTATCTGACAGTGACTTCCTCCAGCGCGCCCTCGGTGAGCATCTCCTCGCATGGCTTTGCCAGCGGCAGTGCCGCAATGTCCTCCTACATGTCAGCGACAGCGGCGCGTCGTCAATCGGTCAGTGCGCCAAGCAGCCGAGCAACGTCGCTCGAGCGCAAGCAAATCCAGCAGCAACAACAGCACCTTCTGCACGAGGCTGTGACAGCAGCAGCAGGGACTATGCGCAAACCGCCGCCCACTGTGGTCGAGTATTACAAAAACAGGTGAGTAATTAGCCACGTAAACATAATATTGAGCTACTCGAGGTGGATGTACTAAAATGAAAAGAAATGGCAAATATTTATTGTACTTGGTTATGAATCATAATGAAAATTTGCATAGAAAATTCAATACAGACAAAAGCGGATTAGAGGAATAGACCACTAAAAGACTTAATATTGCATAAAAAATGTTTGGAATATATTTAGAAGATGAAATGAAATTTTTTCCTTCGACCTATTTTGTTTTGACTATTCATGCCATTTGACAGTTTTTGAACACATAAATTCAATCTGTAGACTGAAAGGAAAAACGAAAACATTGAAACCCAAGTACATATCGATACGGAAAAGTTGCCCCAATTCTGAGCACTATGCAGCTGGGTTACCAACCTACTGTGCACAGTTTCATCTGTAGCTATCGATTTCGAGTACTGTTTACTCCTGTGCCGGTATTGAAACGGACAGGTTTTGTTTATAAGTCGAGCCTTTTCCTAAAAAAATTTGACAACGCGAAAAACAATTGAAATTGAATTTTTATCTTCGCTTGCAGTCTGAGTCACAACAACAGCAGCAGCTTAAGCAATCTAAGCAGTGGCCTGCGCAGCAGCAACTCCAACACGAGCCTACATACAGCATCTACAACGTTGGGCTCGTCAGCGACTCCACATTTGGCGAACGTGCACGTGGAGGCAACGACGTTGGTGATGAAGCCTCAGCAGACGCAACAACAGCCACAGCAGCCGTCGCAGCAGCAATCAAATGCAAATGAGGAAGAGCTATACATAGAGGAAGTGCGTCCAGTGCCTGTGCACACGCAGGACTTGCGTTTGCAGCAATTGCATGCCATAATGCAGGATCACACGTACGCCTCACAGCAGCATCAGCAACAGCAGCAACAACAACAGCAACAATCGGCAATCGCTGGAGCCACAGGCGCGCCGCAACTGCAACAACAGCCACAGCAGTGGTCCCTTGGCGGCATTGGTGCTACGGTCTCTGGTTCCGCAACAGCTCCAGGTGGCTTCAATAGCTTTTATGGACAACAGAGTGAGTTGCGCCAAATATAATATAATAAATAAAATAAATAAATAAATGTTTTCTCCATTTCTCCATCCAGTTGGCCGCCATGTGCCACATGATGATGATGCTCAGTCAGCTATAAGCGGTAGCTCACGACTGGCCAGCGCCGATATTGATCCAGGGGAGGAGACGGAAACCGCGCCCGAAGCAGAAGCTGAGGATGATTCGGTTACCCGCTGCATTTGTGAGCTAACCCATGACGATGGTTATATGATATGCTGCGACAAGTGCTCGTAAGTGTTTGCCAACGTTAAAGATGATTGATTTTGCTAATCGAAAATGTATATTCTCTTCAACAGCGCCTGGCAGCATGTGGACTGCATGGGCATCGACCGTCTCAACATACCCGAGGAGTATCAGTGCGAGTTATGTCAGCCGCGACCCGTGGACAAGGCCAGGGCACGTGCGCTGCAGCGTCAAAAGCGTCGAGAGCATATGTTGCTCGTAGCTTCCCAAGCAGCGAGCGGTGCTCCGCCAGCAACGGGAACTGCAGCTGCCACTGTGTCTGCTTCAGGGGCAGCATCAACAGCCAATCCAATGGGCCTGTCAGCAACTGCAGCGGGCTCACTGCTGTACAACAGCCAAGAGACTCCACAACAGCAGCAGCAGCAACAACAACAGCTTCAGCAGCAGCAACAACAACGGCTTGGAGCCGGCCCTAATGGTGGCTTTGGCCCTGCTGCTGGTGGCATCACCAAGAAATCAAAGAAAACCAAAGATGGCGCTGCCGGCACGCTTAAGAAGAGCAAGAAGAGCGGCGACAAGCTGAATGCCAGCGGCGGTTCAACCGGTGGCACAACCAGCTCCAAGTCGACGAAGAAGAGCAGCAAGCGCAAGAGTAAATCTGGTGCCGATGGAGCGGGAGGCAGTAGTCCAGCCTTGACTGCCGCCGAGAAACATGCCGCTAATTTGCGTCAGTGGATCGAGCACTATGAATACGCTGTCACGAATCATTATTCGCCTGAGTTGCGCGCCCGTCTGCATGCCATACAGAAGCAGCCCAGCCTGCTGCAGAGTATTCAAAATACTGAGAACAAGGCCTTGCGTGTGATTGCTGCCGGCTGTCCCTCGGAGCTGGACAAGCGTGCGCAGTTAATACCGTATGCGGGTGCCAAAGTGCTTATCAGCAGCGTCGATCTGGCGCCGCATGCGCCCATCCATGAGCTGCGAGGCAAGTATATGCTGACCACGCAGTTTCGCACTCAGAATCCCACCGTCAACATGAATACGCCGCCGCCGAGCAACTATCTAAACAGCTTCAAGGTGCACAAGACGCCCGGCCAGTTTGTTTTCTTCTATCAGCTGCCCGGCGTGGAGGCGCCCATGCAAACGCATCAGCAGCTGGCAAACCATCAGCCGCCGCCACCTTTGCCCGCCTACCTCAAGGGACCTGAGGTGTGCGTCGATACGCGAACTTATGGCAACGACGCTCGCTTTGTGCGTCGCTCGTGCCGGCCCAATGCCGAACTGCAGCATTACTTCGAGAAGGGCACACTGCATCTGTATATAGTGGCGCTGACACACATTCGAGCGCAGACGGAGATAACGGTGCGGCATGAACCACATGACTTGGCTGCTGTGGAGCAGAAGAAGTCCCACTCGGCGGTCATACAGCCGACAAGCACGCGCTGCGCCTGTGATCTAGGCAGCGATTGTCTGTTTGCCCTGCCGCTGGCCGTACAACAGCAGCTGCAGGCGCCGCCCGCACAACCGCGTAGCAGCCATCGTAATAAAGCAGCCGCTGCAGCTGCTGCAGCGGCGGCAGCGGCAACAGCTGCTAACAGCGCCGCTGCAATACAGCTGACCATGGGTCTGGGCAGCACAGTGGCAGCGGCAGCAGCAGCAGCAGCGGCAACGGCACGCAATCGCTCCACCTCGTCTAGTGGAGAGAGCAGCAGTCACATGGGGCTCAATAGCCCGCAGTTGAGTCAGTTGAATTTGGGCTTTAAACCCAGTCCGGCTTCCTTGACGGCTGCTACGATGGGCAACGGCGTTACAGCAGTGGCATCTGCTGCTGCAGCAATGCTCTGCAATAGCAACAGCAATAGCGGCAACAGTAATAACTCGTGCTCCGTTTCTATGTCCAGTGTGCTGCACGATTCTGGCATTTGTACATCATCTTCATCGCCATCGGTGTCCATTCCATCACCAACGCCAACGCAATTGCAGTCGCCTACGTTGCAGCAACCGCAGTCGCATCAGCAAACATCGCTGCTGCAGCGAAGTCCAACAGAGCAACAACAGCAGATACTCGCTGCGCTGCCAACGCCTATGTTGCTATCGCCACAGTTGCTACAGAAACCGATACAACAACAGCAACAGCAGCAGCAGCAGCCTTCGCTGTTGCAACACCAGCAGCAGCAGCAGCAGCAGCAAAAACAACAACAGCAGCAGGAGCCGCTGGCGGTAATTGCAGCTGCAGCAGCGGCACAGCGACCGATGGCTACTTTCTATATGCAGCCGCAATCCCCGAACCAGACACAACCCCAGCCACTACAGCAAATCAATGTGCAGCAACAAGAGCAATCCACATCGCAGAAGCAGCAACAACAACAGCAGCAGCAGCAACAGTTGGCTGATGAGGCACGCATGGCAGTTAGTGCATTACAAACTTTACATGCCACGCCCACTGCGCACATGGTATCGCCTATACAAATTACAGCAACACAGCCGATACAGCAACAACAGTTGCAGCAAAATCAACCACTGCATCAATTCCAATTACAACAGCCACAACAGCAACAACAGCCATCTCCACAGCCGCAAGCGCAGATTTATACAACAGCGATGTCGCCTATAAAAACGCCTGCCAAAGCGACCACGCAGCTTAACAATAACTGCAGCAACGGCAACATTAATAACAACAACAACAATAATAATATCACTACAACTCCAACAACACGTAAAACTCCCGCTAAAGCGCTAGCAGCAGCAGCAGCAACAACAACAACAACAACAACAACAACAACAACAACAACGCCTACAACAAATAGTAGCCCCGCCACACAGGAGGTCAAGGAGGAGCAATCAACGCCCGCTTCAACAACAGCCAGCACGCCGGCAACATCAACGCCCGCTGCCAAAAAAGACAAGCCAAAATCTCGCGAGGAGCGCAAATTGGAAGCCATTTTGCGGGCCATCGATAAAATGGAGAAGCAGGAGGCGCGTGGCAAGAAGGCAAGCGGTGGCGCAGCTGCGGGCACTGAGAGTCGTCAAGTGGGTGGCAAGCAGCGTGCCAGCAATTCGCCCGCGTCGCCGCGTAAACGCAATACCAGCAGTAATTCCATTAGTGAGTCGGCCGATTGCAGTTCACTGGGCACGCCCACTAGCACCAACAACAACAACAACAACAACAATAAAGGTGGCGCTGCGAGACGCAACAAAAAGAAGCGCAAAGTGAGTCGCAGCTACAACAACAACAATAATAGCAAACGTAGAAAGAGTCTAAGTGAATCGGATGTTGAATCGCATACTGAATCGGAACTAGCTTCACCAGCTATACAGACTCAGAATCAGCATCAGAATATAATGCAACATAACAACAATAACAACAGCAACACCTTGGAGCAGCAGCAACAAAAACAATCGGCTGATCAGGCTGCGGGCTTGCTTCTGGCATTGGCCCACAACAACTGCGAGCCTTTCAAGCCGCCAGCAGCAACGTCTGGGGTAAGCAGCGCCTGTTTGCTAATTGAGGCAGCAATGGGTCCGCTGGAGCAGCAGCCAGAGCACCAGCAATCGTTGCAATCGCCATCTGTGGGAGAGTTCAAATATCCCCCCAGTGGTGCCAAGACAAAGAAGTCGCTCATGTCCAGCTGGTTTCAATCGGAGCAATGCGAGCAACAATCGGGCTTGGACAGTCTAGTTCAGGCTGCCATGAGCGAAATAAATGGTTCCAGGGAACAGCTGCAACAGCAACAACAACAGCAGCAGCAGCAACAGCTGCAGCAAATTCCTGCACAGCAACCACAGCAAATGCAAATCGATGCGCCTGCGCTGCTCAAAGTGGAGCAGTTCATACATCAAGTGGAGGCCACGGAGCGATCACAGATGCCATCTGTACAGAACAATTCGTCGGTTAAGAAGCGTTGGCTACGCCAAGCCATTAGCGAAGAGACAACCGATGAGAATCAGCCCCAGGCACCAGTTACGACGCCCACGTCAAGCATATCGCCAATGCAGCAACAGCAACAACAGACGCTGCCGTTGCTCTCGAATGGCTTCAGCACGCCGTTGAAGAAGCGACGCTTGGTGGTCATGAGCAATGGTGGACTGGAGGCGACGGCAGTCGAGGAACCGCACATCGATGTTACTGGAAGCGTCGGCGAGGAGGAGCATAAAGTAGAGCAATTGGAACAAACGCAGACGGAGGTTCTGAAAGTGGAGACTCATCAGCATTTCGAACAGGATGACGATGTGGACATCTTGCGATCGCCCAGTCCCGGCGCACAGCAAATTGTTGCCGAGGACAATCTGGTAAAGATTGAGCCGGAGGACACAAGTGCCGCAGCGGAGGATGTCAAGATCGATGTGGAGCGTGAAGAGAGTCAAGCGTGTGATAAGTTTGAGGAGTTGCTCAATGTTAAGCGCGAGCACGAGGAACAGCAGCAGCAACAACAACAACAAGCCAAGTCGGAGACATTGTCAGAAGAGAAGCAGCCAGCAGCTAAAGTGGAACCCAAGGCAGAGATTAAAACAGAACCAGCATCTAAACTGGCAACCAGCAAAGTGGAGGCATTGCCGGAACCAAAGCCTGGTGAGTCCCTGCTGCGCACGGCAGCAATGACAGCAATGCCAGCAAATGCAGCAACAACAAGCACAGCAAGCGCAACTGCAGTTGTAGATGCAGCCAAGACGGCCAAAATCCCGCGCGCTGCAGCTGTAAAAGATGAAGAGGAACCGCTTAAAAAGAAACCGAAGCTGGAAGCTAATTCAATAACAGCAGCAACATCAACAGCCGCAGCAGCAGCAGCAACACCAGCAGCACCACTGACAGTAGCAGCAGCAACAACAACTGCAACAGTTGCTACGGTAGCAACGCCAATCCCTACGCTAGCAGCAACAACGGCATCAGCAGCAGCAATTGCAGCGCCTGCTGCCAGTAGCAAAAATCTAACTGAGCTGGATATACAGGAACGTCTCTTATCCTTCCATGCTGAGAACATTTCCTATTTGCAATCTCGCAATAAGAAGGCAACCAGCAGCTGTTCCGGCAAGAGCAACAGCAGCAGCAGCAATAGTATCGCAGCCAGCGTGGACTTACCCGCCAAGAAGTCCAGCAAGGAGAAGGACGAAAAGCGTGAGCGCGATAAGCAGATAAAGAAGTCGAAGAAGGAGAAAAAGAAATCAAAGGAGAAAGATAAACTTAAGGCGGCAGCCATAGCAGCAGCCTTAGCAGTTGCGGCACCCGATGCCAAAAAGAAGCAGTCCAAAGAGACGAAGCAGCAATTCCAACTGCCGGCAGCTGTAGCAGCAGCTAGCACAGCTTCAACACTCACTCCAGTGACACCGGCAACAATGACAGCAACAACAAATGGGAAGCCCAAACAAAACAACAACATGCTCGAACAGCAACACCAACAATCGGCGCTGCGTCGTCGTACCATGTCAATGTGTGTTACACAAGGCACGCCCACAGTGCCAACAACTCCAATACTGGGAGCCACAAAGAAGCGCCAGACGAACTTTGAGCAGGAGCTGACGAAACCCAACAGTCAAATACTCAGCAGCAGTTTATTGCTCAACACCAGCAAAGCACCGCAGCAACATCAGCAAACGGCAGCGGGAGTGGCAGCAGCAACATCAACAGCAACAGTGGCTACTGCGGTTGTTGCGCCAACAACAGTCCAGCAGCAGCATCGCAAGGAGAACAATCATCATCATCATCATCATCATCACCACCATCAGCAGCCGCAGCCGCAGCAGCAACAGCAACAACAACAGCAGGAGGCAACCGGTTCAATGAGCTTGGCAGCGGCAATTGCCAGTGGCAAATTGACGCCGATTAGTCGACGGCGCGAGTCTATGTGCGGCAGTCGGCAGCAGGCGCTTATTGCGGCAGCTATGAAAAAGGATAAGAAGGAGAAGAAAAAGAGCAAGAAAAAGGATCGCGAGAAGAAGCAAAAGGAGAAAGAGAAAGGCAAGCAAAAGGACAAAGACAAGGACAAGGACAAGGAAACAACAAAGGCTAAGGCCAATAATCAACAGAAGCCACCGACAGCAAATGCAACGCCTAACAAGACAACATTAGCTAAGTCCGCCTTAACGAAGCCAGCTACAGCCACAGCCACAGCCACGACCACACCCACAACCACGCCCACGCCTACGCCCACTGTGCACCCAGTGCCCATATCATCTGCACCAATACCCGTGCTAATCACGCAGCCGGCAGCAACAGCAATGTCTGTGCCACTTGTTGGCAGCAGTGCCGCAAAGCAATTGCCGTTCTACAATACCATATATGGCAAATTGCAAGAGCCGCCTGTGTTGCCAGTCAGTGCATCATTGGTGTCTTCTCCGTTAACTAAAATGAACAGCAGTATACCTAGCTTGGCCGAATACTTGGAGGCAACCAAATCGAAAGCAGCGGCCGCAGCTGCAGCCGCAACGACGGCCCAAACAGCCATCGCTGTTCCACCAACAGCGGGAGCAGCCGCTGTAGCCGCAACAGCAACGATAGCCACGCCAGCCAATAATGGATTGGCTGCAGCGCTGGAGAGCATGCCGCCGCCATCGACAACCCCGCTCAAGCTCTACACACGCACAGCCAGCCATGATCCTCGCTTGAATCCCATGCTGACTGTGCCAGAGCCAGCACCGATGCCGAAACGCAAGCTTTCGATTAGTGAGTATCGCATGCGGCATCGGCCCTCAGTAGATACTGCGCCCACAACTCCGACGACGCCCACAACACCAACGGATCGCGGCTTTGCCAAGCCGCAGACCATCAACAAATGTTCACTTCAGTCACCAGAACGCTACCAGGCGATGCGTGATCGACGCAATTCCATCAGTGTTCATCAGAATCAGAACAACAGCAGCATCAAGAATCAATACCACCAGCAGTTGCCACATCAGCAGCAGCAACAGCAGTCCTCTTCGGCACTCAAAGGTAACGCAAAGAACTCGGTGATGAACTCAGCGGCAGCCACGCTCAGCACTGTTAACAGCATTCTGAGCACTGCCCACAAGCTGCACATGTTTGATGACAAGCCCAAGGGTAAGCTCCTAATCTGTACTAGAAATACATTTGCTAATCGTTTCGTTTTTGCAGGTGGCCACTTCAATGCGGCGCCCACGTTGCTGGAGCAGCAGCAGGAGAAAATGAGTGAACGTTCGCGTTGTCTGCAGCGCACAATTTCCTGTGATTCGCGTGTCATTGAGCGTCTGAGCGCCGGCGCAACAGCTGCTGGTAGCGTCAGTGTAATAGACAAGGTGATTGGAGCGAGCGCCAGGCGAGATGCCACATAGGGACTAAGGAAAGGTAAACCAAGAATTGATATGAGAGATAAGGCATTTTATTTATCATCGAATTTACCGCACGACAGGAATTATCTCAAAATGAAGAATGCGACTGACCACAAACCTCTCGGATAAGCCAAAACTGTAACCTCAACTCGAAATATCAATCAAAATCAGGATGAACAAAACAATTGCTGGCGTATCGAATGATATATAAAGATATATAAATTTATATATGTATATATCGTATGTTTATGCTAAGCTCTTCCTTTTTTAAACAAATGTACAGCAAATCCGGAATTAGAAACGCAAAGGCAGTCACAGAGAAATTGAAACCTTATTATTTGTGTTGTTAACGCTATAACTCGCTATAATTATTACTACTTCAATACATATATATATATATAAATCAATTATATATATATTTATTTATATAAATATGTAATCGCTTTGAGTTTGGGAGGAGAAACGACGACAGAAATTAGTGAAAAGCCTTCTGCTAAGCTAACTAGCAGTTCAACTGGTCGCGGTTTTTCGTAACAATCGATCAACTTATCTAATTCTACTCCATAAATATGTATATTTAAAGTGTAGTAAATATATATAAATATTATATATAGCTCTATAGACGTATATATACAAAAGAATCACACAAACTACAATTAACTGAGAAGTTTAGCCAGCTGTAAGCATTAGATTTCCTTTTGTTTTTAAAATAATTAAATGCATAATGTATTAATATTACTTTATTATTTAGGACTTTTAGTTGCGTAGAGCTTCAAGAATTTTTACGTTTATTTAAACTAAATGAAATATGCAAACAAAAACAAAAAATCCGTGTACACAAAATATGATAAATATGATTATTGTTTTCTCTTTCTTTTTTTTTTTCGTAGTTGTAATTAAAGATTATATGAGAATAATAACACATTTAATAAAGAAAAGAAAGAATTGATAACACCATAACCAGGCTTAAAAGGCAAGCAATACTATAAACCAAAATAAATGGAACTAATCTGTAAATAGGAATTTGCAAATCGAAAAGCGAATCGTATATTGTTAAATAATTGTACATAAAATCCAGAGAAAACAAAATTAACTCGTTTAACTGTTAGCATCAACACTAAACAACAATGCTACTTAGTATGTAAGCTAAACATTGAAAAAAAAAGAGTACAAAAGGCGAGTTAATTGAACGTAATTAAATTTAAGTAATGCCTAAAAACAGCAAATTTAAAATTTAGATACTGTATGTGTATATAAAAAGAAGAGCTCGTAGCAGGGCTGTCGTATATAAGATCAAAATTAAAATTGAAATTCTTTTTGATGTCAACATTTATTTATTATTATTATTATTTTTATTTTTTTTTTTTTTTCAAATAGTCCGATAAATTTCCTTTCTTAAATGCCCAAAAGTATCGGGGAAAAACTGAACAACAAAATAACCCTGTGAATATGTATATCAATGATTAGGGAATTTTCAAATCGCAAAATTTACAAATTATTACATCTAACATCTAAAAGGTTGAAATAATTTAGGTTCAAAGAGTTTTAAGTAAAATGAATTAATCTAGTGAACAACAGAAATTCTTGAGTAAGTTAAATGCTGTTAAAGATGATTCAAAATTAAATATTCAGTTGTCAGGCTTGCATCTAATTCAAGAACTATAATATTACCTTTACTATTTATAAACATAGTTTCGATTAGAATTGAGTTTAGGTGTTCTTGTCATAAAATTGAGCTATTCTATACTTAGATTATATCCCAAATAGAGTTATATTATCTTAACTTGTGCGCCTAACTTTCGACAAGTATTGCCGTAGCAGTTTCTGCATCGTTTATAACACATATTTTCGATCCAACTAACACGAATTCAATACAAATTAATGTTTAGTTTGAAAAGCAGCCTAAATTGATTATTTTGTAAAAGAATTTATTCTAATATATTTAAATGCTCTCGTTAACATGTAAAATCGGTCGGAGTATTGAAGTAGGAGTATAAAAATTAGATATTAACTTTTTAAGAATATATTGTTTTTATGGGGTTATCTTTATGTAAATATACAAACAAAAACAGATAAGAAAAAAAATTTTTTTTTTGTATCGAAGAAAGTGTAAAATACAAAATGCAAATTTAAAAAGCCGATTTTATATAAAACAAATATATTGTTAATTTATTTAAGATCTGTATAATACTAAACAAAAATACATTTAGATATATCAAATACATTTACAAACGAAAATTTCGTAATGAAAGTTGAAAAGAGAAAATAAAAAACAAAACAAAAAAACAGAAAAGAATACAAAATTAGTTTTATAGCATTACAAACAGCAATTACGTATAAATTATTTGAAGGAAATTCAATATAATCATTTTTACTGTAAATTAAGTATTTTGCATAAATTTTAAGTGCGAATTTTGAATAATAAGAGTAGAGTTTTTAGCCTTAACATTTGGTTTAACTGATGTACATTAAATATGTTAATTATTTACTAAAAGAAAACAGAAAAAACACAAACACACAGAAGAAAAAATGGGGGAATCTTAATAACACTTCCGTCTGTAAAATACATTAAAACAAATTGGATTCGTAAGATTCTTTACCACAATAAAATGAAAAACAAAAAACAAATAAAACGAAATAAAATTAAAAATTTAATGTGTTTTCTTGTTTGATAGAGGAGGTTTCTTTGTTAGCATAGAGGTCAAATAGACTACGATTAGCAAATGGCAATCTATTATTTCCATAAGGCAATTCTTGATATTAACTCATCTGTAAATAACAACAGACGCGATAGTGAGCAAAGTGCAGTGCATAGCTGGTCATTGTCATCTAAAACTTATCGCTGTAGCGAAGTTGGGGTCAGAGAGAATGGCATATAGATATTGAGCTGTGGAATCGTAGAACTATATGCATTAGTTTGAGATAAGGGGCCAAAGACTGGGATTACGAAAAGAGTAATGACATATGCTTTATTGCTTGTTATTTTTAAAGCCCGCAGGGCGTGACATCGTATAAAAATGAAATGTACAATATATATAGGTGTTACTACATATGCGTATATATATCTGAGAGTTTACATTTCCACGTAGGTGGGCATGGTCATGACACCACAGTTGTTTTTGCGTGCAGACATCAAAATGTAGCCATCGTTGCCCCAGTAAGTGGACCAGGAGTTCTTCACCAGCCAGTAATCCTCGCCATTGATGGTGCCATAGCCAACGGCCAGCACGGCATGATCGAGGCCATCTACATCGTTCTTGCACTCCGGCTCATAGTAGACGCCATTAGAGTAGAAGCTAAAGGTCTTGGGCGAGGCGTCAATGGCCACTGAGAGTGGACCGTGCTTGAGCAGGGCCAATTTGAAGGCGTTGGGATCGTTAGTGGTGACATTGACAAAGCCCTTAATGGGTGCGACAAGCGATACGTTGCTCAAGTGGCAGTAACCATCTTGACCCAAATAGGGACCATATTCCTCTTCCGTGGGCACACCACCCACTTGCATCATCCATTGGTAGACGCGGAAGTCCTCGCCACCATCACACCCGTTGTTGCCATAGCCCCAGGAGCAGTCGATCAATGCCTGCTGCGAGAGACGAACCAAATTGCCACCGTTCTTGAGGAAGTACGCGCCCTCCAAATGACCCACGGTTCCAAAAGACCAGCACGAGCCGCACACCGATTGATCTTTCAATAGAAAAATATACAAATATTGTTATAGAACTTTATGGAATTATAGATGAGCTGTAGCACTCACCCTTCACGGGGCTGACAGCACCAAAGAGACGCCAATCGTATTGTGAAGGTATCTCATCCTTGAATTTATCCACATCATAGGGGAAAGGTTTGCCCGAGTTGTAGACGCCAGATGACTTATAGCCACGACGTGCCTTCATCTCCTCCTCCGTCTTATCCGCCAGGTGATTAACGGCCAGCTTGTAGGTAAGTTTGGCACGATTCTTGGAATGAATGTATCGCAAGTTCTGTCGGAAAATATTTTTGCGATGTTCATGCTCCTTCTCGCTGCTGTAGTCGATGCCATGCTTGCGTTTGAAGTGATGGAATGCGTTCTCCACATGCTTATCGCTGCCGGAGATAAACTCATGCATCGGATTGAACGTGGCAAAGTGACCCGGGCCCGGAAAGCCAGTGCAAGTGAGACTTTCATCAATCTCAAAGACTTCATTGGGTATGTCGTCATGCTCATAGCTATCGTAGTCCAGATAATAATGATCATAATGGGAGCCCAAGAGGGTATTGTAGCCGCGCATCTCGTAACGCACCGGAATGGGCATTCGGCTAGCCGGATAATGCGGCGACTTCTTGTAACGCACCCACAGGGTGTAGACGTTCTTCTTCTGGCCAATCGTCTGCTCCAAGCGGAACTTGTCGCACGTATAGCCGAGGAAGGATTCGGTACCAATCAGAGAAAATGGCTTCGCATCGGGTAATATACTTTGGATTTCCACTGCCTGATCGGCGGTTCCATTTACCTGCAGGCAGCTCAGCTTGTTCAATTCCTCCTTTGTGGAAACGGGCGCCAATTTCAAAGCGGTGCCATATTGACCCTCTCCGGCCAGCTGATAGGTCTTTACCATGCCGCCATAATAATCAATGCGAGAGCGTCTTGTATTCTTGTCATACCAGGCGTAAAAAGGTTCCGCTATCTCCGCATAGGGTATATAGAGAGTGCCCTTCACTATATAATTGGGATCCCAACGAGGTGGTTTTGTAGCCTGAGCTGAAATATATGTACATACATATGTATATGTATAGAGAACAAAACAAACGGCACTTTAGCAAACGTTGCGGTACAAGCAGCCATTGCTACACACATCCACACATACACACATGC
This sequence comes from Drosophila koepferae, assembly GCA_030914345.1. NCBI lineage: Eukaryota > Metazoa > Arthropoda > Insecta > Diptera > Drosophilidae > Drosophila > Drosophila koepferae. The sequence continues at coordinate 1,768,564 of JAUESR010000200.1, forward strand.
ACACGAGCTCACGCCACGATTTAATTACATACATATACACAGGTATTTATATGTATAACACACACATACACACACACACATAAAAAACTAACACAAATGCAAATCGAAAAAGCCGCATAGACGATTTACATTCAAACTTCGTTTGCTGGTTTTACATTTTGAATTTATTTGATATTACTCACCTGTTAGTGCTAAGCACGCCAGCAACGCTAGACTTAACCAGGAACGCATTTTTCTTTTTACTTACAATGTCTATACTTATTTCTTTATGTGCACTTGCTTTAAATGAAAATGTACTTGCGTTAAAAGTCGAAAACCTATTGAGCTACTGCTATGGCGCATCTAACGACGAAAGCTAGCATAAGCACAGAGAGGCGAAGTGAGAGACAGAGAGAGAGAGAGAGAGAACGATAGTCGACTTGCGCTGTTAAGCTAACAGCTGTTAAGCTAAGAATTTGATCGTAATAAATAAATGTTAATTTATTATTTGGGTGACCAGGCTTGTTGACAAAGTGTACGAGGGAGATAGCTTGCAGAGCTTAACATAAGCGGTAACATATGTTGAGTGGATCATATTAACAGTTAAACGTGTGACCAAAACTGACTAACTATTTAATACCAATTCTTATCATTAAGCTGCTATTAAATGGCGCGAAACTTGAAACCATGTAAGGATAATAGAGAACAGCTGTTGGATGTGGATTTTTATTATGTTACTCTCAGTTATCTAGGCGCACTCTCACTGCTGGCTGGTCTCTTCGGTGCGCGCTTTAAAAGGCTGGCTGCCCAGGACCCGAACAGATGCCAAGCAACCACCAAGCGAGCAGCATTGCCACCATCCAAGACTAAAACGTCCGTGCAGTGAGTGACAGTGTAACCCAACAACACGAGTGAAAAGTGCACAACTATATAAAAGCAGACATACATTCACACACACATATCCATGTCTCTATAGTACATATTTGCCGTAGCCCCAAAAAGAGTGCTATATAAATGATTTAGTGCGATTAGCCGACGTGGAAGACGTGGAAGTGTGCACTGTGAATAAAAGTACGCATATATATATATGCACACACTCGCATTGAATTAAGTATCCGTACAAGTGCGTGTAGGGAAAACAATTCCATTACGGTTTTACGATATTTTATTTTTTTTAAATTAAAATGCGTGAATAACAATAACAAATTCCTTAATTAAAAGTTGTGAAAATTATGTGAGATTTACGAATAGCGAACGAACATCACATATAATTAAATGACAGTTTTCTACATTTTGCTTGGTAAGCATATCTATTGTTGTTGTTTATTTCAATTGTATGGCTGCGTATATGTATGTATCTCTTATATATACACACAAATATGTATTTATATTTTGAATTGTGTATCGGCATCTTTGACATTAGTTGCCCTTACCTTACCTTAGCGTAGTTGTTGTGTTTCGAGTGAAAATTCAAACTGACCTAAAAATATTTGATAGTAAATTATGTAAAACTTGTTAGGCTGTAATTAAGGGTGTTTCGCTATGAATAGATGAAGCGAAATATACAAGAGTATAGTTAGTTATGCCTCTCGCTAAAATCTGACATTAAAATATTCCAAGAAATATGATTTCTTTTTTGGCAGTATTACAATATTTCATTTCAAACAAAACCCTGCATTAAAAACTCCAGAGAAAAGCCTTTGACAAGCGCATTTGAAAAGAAACTATTTTACGTATGCAACCATATATGTACATATATATGTATATATACTCTGTGCATATGTATATGTGCTAGTAGATGTTTCGCTGTGTGTAACCTACATTTTAAACGACATCTACACATATACATTTGCACACACTCACATTGACACAATCATTCTTCCTACACAAGTCAAATCCGTGACCGACGTCGTAGTCGCAGTCGTTGTCGTTGTCGTAGGCGCTGCACTGAAGGAGGCGGGGTTCAAGCTGTGACGGCGGCACATGTAAATTTGCTTTTATCAGTGCCTAAAAACGAACACACTCTTGCACTCACACACACAATGTGTAAATGCATGCTTCACAAAATCTTATATACCGTTTGCCCAACTCTGCTCTCGAGGGCACGACGCGCACTCTCGTGAGAGTTGCCAAATACGAAGCAACTTCGTTGCGTCTCTCGTTCGCTCGGTCGCTCACTTCCCATAACACACACACAACCAATTATACGCGTGTTATGGGCGCGCGTTGTCCACTAAAGGCAAAGTGGCCTACCCTTCTCTCTCTACCTCACTCAGTGTCTCCTTTCCTCTGGCTCACATTGCCTTGGCTAACCTGCTTGTTGTTGTGCGTGCTGCATTCGCAATTTCCGTTTTTCCACGCGGTTAGAATTTCCACGTAAAACGTTTTGGATTATGGACTTTTTTCTTTAATGGCTCGCAAAAGCATACAAATAAATTGCATATGTGCCATTTATTTTGTTGCAATTCATTTCAATTTTAATTGCATTCACCATTCGCCCACAGTCGTGCGCAATATATCATAATTAAATTATTATCATTTATATAATATAAGAAGATTTATGACACGGCAACATAGCAAAACGCTATGAATATAGTTTTTTTAAATGTTTAAAAAAACTAAACGACATTGACAAAAAGCTATATAAATTCGTATGAGCTTTAATTTGAAATAATTATAAAATTTAATTCAACATTATTATTTTTTGTTATAAAAAGGGCAAATGGACTGCAGATAACTGATATTGAATATAATAGTTGCAATTTGTAAGGCTTTGTTAATATTCAAAATATTACATAATATAATACCTTATTACATAAAATTGTATAACATATAAAATTATATAAATACGTAATTGATAGTATATAAAGATACACAACTATATGATTTGATTTTGATATATATATTTATAAATTAAGTATAAATTAAGTATGATGATGATAAAAATATAATTAAAATCAAAATAATAATATCCTAGACCTATTTACAACATAAGTGTATACTAGTACTTACCTCATTTCTTTAAGTAAGATACAGATACATCTACAATGTGAATTGATGTTCCAAGGACTTATATATAAATTATTCACATTTATTTATTATCATGCCCGTGTTTCAATAGAAAATAAAAATTAATTTGATATATGCATCAATCAAATCAAGGCATACACACACAGAGTTTCTCTATCCTCTATCTAATTTAATCAGAAATCCACTTCAAGCACTAAAACGCACACATACATTAAGCCCACACACACGCACACACACATATACATACATGTACAATCCACTTGTTATGGATGGCTATTTTTATGGGATTCGTTCATTGTTTAGAGCACATTATCGCATTTTGCTCTTAAAGCATCAGCTACAGATATTAACATTGACTGAGAGGCAGTTTTTTGTTTTGTTTTGTAGTTGTTGTTGTTGTTGTTTGCAAGCGTTGCGGAAAAGGAGAACGGAAAGGAAGAGGAATAGGATGAGGAGCATCAACTAAAACGATGATTCAGATTGTTGCCACACTTTGGCACACACTAAGCTGCCTCAGCGGGTGCCAGCGAGTGTTGCGGCAGTTGTAGTGTCTATGCAATTGCTGAATGCTTAGAGGGTGATGCGATATGTGTGTGTGTGTGTGTGTGTGGGTGAGTTAACAATGGGTGGTCAGTGGGCTGGGCTTGGCGGCTCGACTAACACTATATGCCAGGCAAACACTTGGATACGATGATGTGGCTTTTATACTTGTTCATAGTGAAAATGAAGAGAATATTGGCTATCTGATTATTGAAGCTAAAGACTTGAAATAAAGAAATACATATATATGCAGCAAGTCTAACTATATAGCATATGATCTGGCTATTGGGGCTGATAAATTTACTTTAGCCTTCATGAGAGAAGAACTCTTTAATTTCTTATCACAAGAAAAGTATTTTGAATTATTTATAAACTTGATTTTTTTGCGCCACGAACGAGTATTGCGCAGTCAGTTACGCCCAACTATAATACTCTTGCCGCAGCACAGCGCAGTGAATTTTTCTACTTGGCATTGTCAATGCTAGGATGTTGGGTTTGAAGTGAAAACAATGGAATCATTGTTGTTGCAGTTTATTGTTATTGTTGCTGTTGGTGTTGCTATTTAACAATTGTTGCTAGTGGGTGGCACAGGCAGCTTTTTAATTACCCTTGGCTGCCGCTCTGCTGCCAGCCTGCCTGCCTGCCTATAGGTGTTATTTATGGCTGTCAGCGCACTTATATGGCGTCTGCTTATGTGGGTGCATAAAATCCAATTGAAATTCTGATAAGAAAATCAAGCCAACCCGTTTCTGACGTCACAGTTATAATACATACTATTTTTATTGGCAAATATTAAGTTACAAGTAAATATATTGAAATATAAATTAAATTGCAATTTAATTATTTTTTATTTGAATAATAATAAATAGTAAATAAAATAAATATTTCTAATAAGTTATTAGCTTATTCTGCACCATTAAACAATGTTCTTTTCCCAATCCCTCTGCTTATTTTTATCATTTTCTAATGACAATAGAATTTTTTCTTCTTTTGCCTCATATTTTGTATCGATTTTGGCTTAATTTCTAGCGAATCTATTTATTTGTTGTCATTTTTGTTTATCTTTTCATTTCGTATTATTCTCGTCTATATCTATTGCGTCACAGTTATTCATTCCTCGTTCATTAATGTCTTTTTCTTAATCCTATTTCGCTATCTTGCGAGGTTTTCCTCTTCCGCTTCGCTTTCCTTATTAATTAAAGAGCTGTTGGTTGGCCTTAGTGTCTGAAATCTTTTAAGACCTCATCCACTCAGAGCGGGAAATACTTTGCTTGCGTGACATCTTGACATCTAGACCCAAATGACGCCTTAGTCGCTCCTGACCAATCAGGAAATCATGACCTTGAGCATGTTTTTCCCCAGTGTAAACGCTGCCAAAAGTAAACAGAGACAACTTTTGATTAAGATGGAGATAACAAGGATGTTGTTGTTGACATTTCGCGAATATCTCTTATCTATTTATATTGTACTATGCTATTCTATTTATCTGTAGTTTCAAAGACAGTATGCAAGAGTTGAGTAATAAAAAGTAAGAATTATGATTCATATGATGTAAGCTAAATTATTGTGTATACCCTGAACCTATTGAAAATGGGAATTCAGGGTATAATGGTTTTGTGAAAATGTATGTAACAGGCAGAAGGAGATGTCGTAGACTCCACAAAGTAAATATATTCATGATCAGCACAAGAAAATAAGTTGATATAGAGAGAACTGAAATTTCATATGAATACTCGTATGTTAGTTACGCAAAACGAATTTTAGCTATATTTATATACATAGATATTATGGATACGCAGATTATGTAATTTTCAGATTTTGGATGCCGCGCCCCTTCGCCATCAATTAGAAAAAAAACGCATTTCAAATACTAGAGACATGCAATTTGGCAAATAGATACATTTAGATACTATTAATCTACTCTAAGAATTTCATGACCAATGGAATTGTAAGAGTCCAAAGTATAGTTCAACCCACCTCAAGCCACGGCAGCAACTGCGCGGTTAGCAGAGCGCGCGTAAAGAAGAAGAGTATCACTTTTTTGAAATAATTGAAATAACAATTGTTATATAAAGAAACTAAACTTGTTCGTAAAAGCTCTTTCATAAGCTTCTAGATATTATTATTTTATATATTTGTACATTTTATTATAGAATTATAGAAATCATAACAAATTATGATTACAAATATATTTAGATCAGTGGATAAATACCCCAGTTGGCAATGTAGCAGAGATTGTTTCTATTTCGAGCCATGCGGAAATAGCCCGATTCGCCCCATGTGCCCCAGGAGTTCTTGAGTAGCCAATAATCGTTTCCCTTGTCTGTGCCGTAGCCCACCACTAGAACACAATGATAGGAAGCCGTGCCGCTGCAGCCTTGACTATAAACTCCCGATGCATAGTGCTGCAGATGCTGAGCATCGATGGTCACCGCAACGGGTCCTTTTTCGGCAACGGCTGCCTGCAGAGCGTGCTCATCGGCATACTTGACCTGGGCGGTGCCTCTGATAACAGCTCCAATATGATGCTTACTGAAGCGACATTTGCCTTGCTTCGCTTGATAGGCATACGAGCTGCGGGTATTGATGCCATTGTTATCCTTAACATACCACAGAGCATCGTGCACTGTGCCGCCTTCGCAGCCCTCGTTCTTGTAGGGCGGATGACTCGAACAGTCGACCAGATTCTGCTCAGATAGCTCAATCATTTTCTTCGTCTTCAGGAAATGATGAGACTCTATAGCTCCGACTGCCGCAAAGGCATAACAGCTACCGCAGGTGCCCTGGTTTCTAATGCCAGTGACAGCTTTCGCTTTGCGCCAGTCCACACTCTTTGGCAGTTCCAGATTGGCGGATGGCACATAAACATAATCTGCATGGACAGCTGTCAGATTGCGGCTGCACCACATTGACACAAACTCTTTCGACAGCAAATCTGTGAATTGATTAACGCCCATGGCGTAGGTCTCAATTCCCGCTTCGTAGCGCGCATTGTGAGTATCTATCAGTTTTTTGTTATCCTTGAAGATTTGCATGCGGAGCTGCTCCTCGCCCGCTCCAGCATACCTTTTATCGTAGATTTCCTTAAAGGAATTCCACTCCTCTTCCATGGCAGCCTCGTCCGCCCTGCATTGCACGACTGTAACTAGAACAAATGCAACTAAAACTGTCTTCATGCTTGGAACTCGCTCACTGAAACTAATCCAAATTGAATTCCGCATTTTTATAGCTTCTCAGATTTGAAATTTTGCGATTTCGTATCTTCCCGCATGCATTAAAATTGTACATTTTGCTATACAAAAATATATATATTTATACATAAATATATATAGCTCATAAATATAAACAAGAAATATATACCAAATATAAGTACGTAAATATATATGTATTTATATAAAAAATCTGTTTTCTGAGGGTTTGTTATACACTGAACCCGTATATAATAGTATAATGGTTTTGTGCAAATGTATGTAACAGACAGAAGGAGGCGGGGTGTATATATATAACTGTGTATTTAAATTAAGTTGTCTACAAGACTGCAGGACATTAACAAGTTATTCTGTTATTACAAATAAAAATATAAAAATCATCAAATAAGAGCAGACAAATATATTCCTTGCGAAATGGTAGCTGAACATTAACTAGTTAACTTTTTATATAAATTAAAATAATATGATCAGTGACTCATGCTCAACTGATAGTCACGCCCAAGTGCGACGCCTTTTAGTTTAAATTATTGTCTAATAACTTATGCCTATTGCCATGGACTCCCACGATGTGTAATTGGAGCATTGGCCGCAAGTGTTTTGTGCCTTTACTCAAGCGCTTTGACGTGGCGAATCGGTCCTAAATTCCATTTCATACTCATGTTTGCACAATATACATATGCGCTGTTATTCCGGCAATATCGTATACAATTAATTATTTAAAATTGTACGAGAATTCATAATCAAATGACAATTGTATATTGTATAACAATCAAACTTATGTAATATATACATATAATATATCCTTATAAATTCCATAATTTGCAAACAATAATTATTTTTTTGTTCGAATTGTTGGTTTATCAAAACACAATTCAAGCTAATTAGGTTGCCCAATTTGAAGCTATCAAAATGCGGTGATAAATTTCCAATGTATTGCTAATGTTGACCTTTTCTATTCTATAATTTTAGCTGGATAAATGGGCCAGCAAGTGGATGAAAACGGCAAAACGAAACAATTTCGTGTAATAAATCTGTAGATTGCATGAAATTAATAGCAAAACACACACACACACACACACACACACGAACACACACACACACACACACACACACACGCACACACACACGCACACACACATACACACACATATATAAATAGTGCATGCAACGCATTTTGGGTCATATGCACACTGTGATGCGGTGGTGGGTGGCGGATGGTGGATAATATTGCTGATGATGATGATGATGATGATGAAGATGTTGTTGCTGCTGCTGATGGCGATGTTTATGATGATGATGATGATGATGACCAGCACAACACGAACATTACTGGTATGAGAACAAATTATATAAAATTATCATGCAGCGCAGGCAGCGGCCAACTTGGCCACTCAAATTCAACAAAAACGAGGCTAAACTTCAACTGCATACGTGGCGCTGCGTGCGGACTGTATGACGTATACGTGATATACGTATAACGTATATGTAATTGGGTCTAGCCACTGTGGCCAATTGCCAAAAGAGCGGCCCAGCCAAACGATACGAGCAAAATCCAAAGGCCAAATAAAAGAAACGTGAACAACTCAACTCAAACTAGACTCGCCCGTCTGACAAGAGTTAAGAACAAATAGTAACACATCGAGTGCAATCGAAAAATAGACGCTGCAAATGACGAAAGTTTCAAAAATGTTGAAAATGTGTTGAGGCAGCTGCCACAAGATGACAAAATGGCGAAGTTAACATTGCACCGTCTACTGCAGCGTTTGCAGCTGACGGCGCTGCAGTTGGCCAACGACACGCCCACTTCAACGCGACAACCGCAACTCAATACCAACAACAACAACAACAACAATACGAACAATAAAAACAACAACAACAATAGAAACCGCATGGCTCTCTTAAGCTGGCTGCACTTGTGCCATGGCAATGGACACTTTTATCTGACGCTGGCCGTGCTCATCTATGGCTATCTAATGCTGCACGCCTCAGCATCCTCAACAACTACAAACATGTCGGTCGAATCGAATCTAACAACAACAACAACAACAAGCAAAACAACAACAGCAGCAATAGGTTTAGCTTTAAGCAAACAGAAACCAAAACGCGATGTTGCCCATGTGCCTGACGATGATTACGATGCAAGCTATCCGGATGATTTAGATGATATTGATGCATTGATTAATAATAAGTCAGGTGAGTCCAAAGTACATATATAATATGGACGAGCTTTTGAGCTGTAGATAAAGATCAAATGGCGACGAAGCGAAAAGATTTACAAGTGCTTAAATCAAATGAAACTTTATAAGTTATATAATAAAAGAGAGAATGAGTTTAGAGATTATAATATTAATTAAAACATTTACTGAAAGACTGAAGTAGATAACTGTGAGAGAAAGAAAGAGAGAGAGAGATATGTACAGTGCGTAGAGGATGTATATAGTTAAGAGATGTTGCTAACAGACAAGAATTAGATAATTGAAAAATATATTTATTGATAAAAATAAAGGCTACAAAAGTTTAATCGAAGTTTTACCTGATATTCATACCTTTAGTTGCAGTATTTTCAAGCTATTTTAGTTTGCTTGTCATAGAACTTTTGAGATATTTTTGTATGCCCGTTCACGTTATATATAAGTATGCAGTACAATTCAACTTTTGTGAGATTCCTATCTTTCAACAAATGCAATTTTTAGAGGCAATTGTTTACATACTACTTGATTAACAATTCAGAAGCTTCTGTAAAGCTGTAACAAGTCAAAGTAAATCAGCTCAAGCTAAAACAATAGGTTCTTCAAATAGAAATATCAATACCCTGACAGGGACTTTTTAGTTTAAAATTTGAATTCAGCAAATGTTATTCTTTAGAATAAATATTAATTGGTTGTAATTTATTAAATTCAAAAGACTTGTTTTCCTAGACCCATATAATGGAAATATTTTAAAACATTTTGAACTATTCACACAATAGAATATATATTAAAAGATTATGTCTAATAGACATGTAATTGTATTCTCATTTATATAAAAGAAACGAATATTGAAGATTTATGAAAATAATTTCGAAACTTGGACAAATCAGAGATTAGTTGTAAATTACTAAGGAAAGGGCTATATAAATATGAAATATGATATATAAAATATAAATTCAAATTACGTTTATTAAAGAAACAGAAGAAATTATGAAATATATGTAGTAATAATAATATTTTACTTAATATAAGCTATCTGCAAGACATGAAATAAATGAGAGCTAATAGTATTTCAAGTGAGAGCTCTGCATAAGCTGACCTCTAAAATGGGCCAGCTGAGAGTGCGCAAGTTGGCCAAATCTCTTGGCTAAAAAATAAATTGAATAAGCTGTTGAATCATTGCGGCTTTGTCAGGCAAACGAATAACCGACCTGGCCAAGAGCTGACAATATGGCAATATTGCGGAGATAGAGTCATGGCAACAAGCTCGCAATCTCATGGTCTCATTGCGCTGTTACCAAAGCAGCTCAACAAAAGGCTAGGCTAGGCAAGGCAAGCCAAGGTTAGGCAAGGCTAGGCTAGTCTGCAGCTGTTGTGCAATTTATGAGAATTATGATCTGTGGGGAATTAACTCGCCGACACAACACGGCTATGGCCATGTGCCTGTGTGTCTGTGTGTCTGTTTGCCTCTATGTGTGCTGGCCACAAACCTGGCCAACATTTTGGCAATGCAAACTGTTTGAAAGGTCAAGGGAAAGCCAGCAGTACGTAATAAATATATGGTTAACCCCTCAATATGGTCTGGTCAGATGCAGATGCAAATAAAGTGGCATCAAAATTATAATTAATTTTAATATTATGTTCTAACAAACATGTTTATATTATAAATTTAATCTCTCAATTACAAAATGAATTTACAATCGTGTTCCAGAGTGCGTTCCTGAGTAACCAAAATGGTAGGGTTAGGTGTGTAAATACAGGATACAGGTTGTTTACAGGATATGTGCTGCATCACACGTATACGAATAATGATAAATAATATAATAAGAAAATAAGAAAAATTATAATGACAATTCTCATTGTGATATACATATATATATATGTGTTAATGATAATAACAATGTGAACAATTGATTTGCAGCCAAAGGTAAATACATTGGAGCACCATGCAACGAGCTAAAGTGCGATGCGAAGCTTCTCCATGTTACCTGCGATAAGGAGACGCAGCTGTGCAGCTGCGAGCGCAACTATCCCGTGCAGCTGGGACCGGTAAAGGGCTGTGCCAAACGTGAGAGACTACCAATATGTCAGCTATGTAAGTTTGAAACTATATTGTAAGTCTTGTTTCTGTTATCTAGCTAAGAAACTGGGCGATCAGTGTTTCTACGATGAGACCTGCATCTACAACGATGAGAACTCCCTCTGTGTTCAGGTGCGACACAATGCGATGTGTCAGTGCGCCAGTGGATTTCACTCGGTCAGCTATACGAAGCCAACGAGGCGGGTATTTTGCACACCAGGTGAGAGACGACAGTGCCTCAATTAGTCACTCGCTCGCTCTTAGCTCTTAACTGATAAAACATTTACCTCTTTCTGTTCAGACCTGAGCGAGTTGAGCTCGGATTTGCCCACGCTGCTGGGCGTATCGTCGGGCATTGCGGTGCTGGCAGGTCTCATTTGCATGGTCTTGCATCTCTTTAGCAAGACCAAGTATCCGAGGCATCGGAACTTTGGTGATGCCAATATACCGCCGCCCATACTCTACTCCAGCGATACAGGTGAGTGCGTGGTGGGGGATTATGCTTTATGTGGATGGAGCTATTTAATTGATCTTATGCTTCGTGCTCCCTCAGGCATACCGCTGACAGTGCACTCGGCACGTCCATCGTCGCGTTCCAGTATTCGTTCGACGGGCTCGATTGGATCATTTGGTAATCGTCGTGCCTCATCCGGCGGCTTGACTGGCGCCGTTGGCGGCGGTGTCGGCAACAGCAGCGGTGGTGGTGGCGGCGGCGGTGGCGGACCCGGTGGCAGTTCAAAGGGCATACTTGTGTCGACGTCTCGTACAGGTGCGGCTAGATCGGCCGCCATATTGCTCATATCGTGTCACATTACGGCCGTGTCCAAACAAAATTCACGCGCCTCGTCGCGTCACACGTCTGGCGCCGGCTGCAGCCAGCATTCGCGCGACAATCTTGACGAGAACAACGGCTGCAACGGCTCCGGCTCGGGCGGGGCTGGTGGTGGTGGTGGCAGCGATGGCGGCTGTCGCAGTTGCGAGAGCGTGCTCTCCATGAACCGCCAGCTGCAGAAGCAATTGAATCATCAACGGCGTCTGCTCAGCTTTGAGCTATCGCCGGCGAAGACAAAGAATCAGGATAGATTTAGGACCCTCTTGGGCATGAATGGCATTCATAATTATGATGATGACGATGATAATAATGATGATGATGGGTTCAATAGCATAGATGCACTAGGTGCCAGTGGTTCTGGCAGTCGCGCTGGCATTAGCGGTTCCGACTATGGCAGCGGCATTGGCGGCGGTGCCGAGCTGCATCATTTGCAAATTGGCGCCCTGCCCACGCCGGCGAGTGAAACGCCCAGATTTGCGGTAAATCAACTCATCAGTCAGCAGTCATTCAGCGTCAATCATCAACATCAACATCAACATTAACATCGACATCAATATCAATCACGAACAATCACAATTGGCCAATTTGTAGCCTTCATCAATAACTCGATCCCGCCTAGCAACAATGTGTTCTCTTTATAAGTTCTCTTGTTCTTCTATTGGTGTTTTGAATTCCTGCTCTCTTATATACATACATACATTGTGTACCAAAGCCTCTTTCATACCCAGACACACTCTTTCAGTTGAGGTCAGTGTTTTGAGCTGACTTATATTGTGGACTGCCTCAGCTTCAATTGTTCTATCGATCTTGGATTAGCAATTAACTCATTGAGCATTAGCTTGAATTTAATCTCATTCAAAACTTTGATTGATTATTCGTTATTTCATATTCAGTATATCAAAATCTTGAATTCTATTGAATTCCTATTTATTTTTTTACTAACACATTCCATTTAAATTAAATAAATTTTAATTATTGTTCAAAATTAATATTATTAAATTATTTGTAATATGTATGTAAATTCAACCCACGTTTCGGCTGGATTTTCAAGATTATCTCAAATTTATTAATTAATTCGATATTTTAGTTTCCAAAATTAAAATTTTCTATAGTTTTCTTACATAATTTTAAATATGCATTTTCTATTATTTACTATGAAATTCCAATTATATGAGATTTGTAAAAATAAAATAAAAATAAATAAATAAGTTCACAGCTATATGTACATTAATCTTAAAATTTTTCCTCATTTCAAATTTAACGCATTTGGATATACTCTGATTGCTTTAAAATAATTTGATATGTGCAATTGAAATATATTGGATGTTTATTATTGATATTATTATTATTATTATTATTATTATATTTTATAGCTTAAATATAGCTTTATTGCTTTTATTGGCTGTTTTGTTTTATACAAAAAAAAAAAAAAAGTTTTCTTTTTTTGAAAATAATAACATAATTATTTTCATAAAATTTATACCCAAAAGACTTATTCATTTAATCAATTTTCAGACTTCACTTGGCTTATATAAATTGGTATATAACATATTGGATTATATTATAATTTATATTTTCTATTATAATAGAAATCAGAGTAGTCTCGAAATCGATCTCCAAAGTCCACAATATAAACGCTCTACCACATTGACCTGAGCTTCATCTAATCATTGGCTTCATTTGATGTGTACATTGGCTCATTTCAAATCATCTACATGCAGTATTTCCTTAAATAGTTAACAAGTCAAACAAAACCCGTCGAAAATTCTAACTCTTGGTCTTATGTTCTAAATGATCGATGTTTAATGTGCTTCCAAATCTCTGTTTCAAATTTCAAAGTTGATTGTTTGGTTTCTTTTGATTTACGTTAAAAAATAAAATAAATAAAAATAATATAATTAAATACAACATACAAAAACACATGAAACACACACAACTGTAGAAAGGCGCTGAAAACAAAAAGAACAACGAAGCAAATTATATATTCCAGATCCGACATTTGATAGTTGGCTTAGTTAATAAAAATCTAAACAAGAGCACCAAAAAAAAATAAATAACATTAAATAAAATACAGTTGACCCGGCGAAAGTTGTAAACAATATTGAACATATTTCTGAAGCTAACTTGAATAATAACGCAAATGATATAAAGTCTATATGCATATAAATATAGATGCCACTGCAACTTGACAATATGATATCGAAGCAATATGGCGGTGACTATGTTCCTGTTTCCAGAAATTTTTATAACACCATTATCTAATTCTTTAAAACAAAATAATGCAAATTATTATGATATCTACACGCACAGACACACACACACACACACAAACATACAAATATACACACACGTTTACACTGAATATTCGAAATTGCATGTATCCTGTGAGTGGACTGTGTGGAACACTCCATTGATGAAATGCACACCAACCGATCCCAAGTTTTATCTTATTTGTTATTCGATAATCTAAACTGTCTGTGTCGCTTCTATCTGAATGAGAATGAATGCATTTTCTTACTAAAATAAAAAAAAGCAAAACTTTCTCTTATTTATATATTTAACTCATTTCTAGCATTTATTCGAGCTTTAACATAAGACTTTGCCTAAATATCTAACATTCAACAGACTATGTATGCGCAGGGTATACTTTTTTTGCCACCACTGTAATGCTTAGGCATAGGCTCTGCTCTCTTTTCTGTTGCCGCAATCACAAGATTTCCGCAGGTTGTTTCATTCCAGCATTTCGTTTGTGTTCCATTGTCGCCTAATTGAAAACTAGAAAATGCAGAGAATTTTCTGAGAAATATATATTTCAGGATAAGTTTTGTTTTTTATCAGCATTATCAGCAGACGTTCAATCTTTCAGTATATTATCCTTTCGATTGCCTGCTTAATCTATGCACATATAACGCTTTAAAGATATGTAGATATTGAATTATACCTTTTTAGAGCTTATAGCATAGCCTTAGCCCTGGCTGCAATGCTGGCGTTTGCTTTGCCTCTCTCTCTCTCTCTCTCTCTATCTGTCTCTCTATCAAACTCTTTTGCTGTAAATGTCTCTCTCTCTCTCTCTCTCTATTTCTTTGTCTTTCTACTTGTCTCTCTGTCTGCTTCTGCCTCTGCTTCGAAAATTACTAAGCTTCTTACAGAACTAAAGAATTTTGAGTGAATAAATTGTTTTTAAAACATATTAAACTTATATCCGTTTGCAGGTTCTCGAAGACCAAGTCTAGCGTCTGTGCATAGCACAAGCTCCTCGGTGCGCAGCTACAGCATGATGCGCTTCGAGAAGGAGGTGCAACAGAAGGAGATCAGGCAGGAGATGAAACTGCGCCTGGCCCGACTCCAGCAGCAGCAGCATCTCACACAGAACAAGCCGCAGATTATTATTGGAGAGGCGCTGCTGCAGCATGGAGCGCTCAGTCGTGTTACAATGGCCACGCCCAGTCCGCTGACGCCCAACTCACTGGACGAGCTGCTGCCATCGCTAGATGAGAATCAAGAGGTATGCTACATGGTCATTCTACTGTAAACATCTAATTTACTCACACATTTCTCCAGTATCCACCCAAGCTGGAGAGTACCTACAAGCAGCTGGTGCAGCCGTCAGCCGCAGCAGCAACTACAACTGGCCCTGGCGCAGGCATCCGCTCCGGTTCCGGTTCCGTTTCTGGCTCCAGCTCTGGCCGCAGAAACGGCTATAACGGCCCCTGCAGCTCATCGACTGAAGCGCTCTAATAAAAAAAAATCTTGTAGACAAGATCTCGAATGTAGCTCTTAAGTGAAACCCCCCTTAAGAACAAAAGTAATCGAAGTTAAGTTAAATGCTTAAATGTTAGTTCACTGAATTAAACGTCAAACGTGTTTAGTTATAGCCAATTAGATTATGTGTAACATAGTAAGCGTCTCCTTTCGCGGGCAAGAGGCTATACTCCCATTGGGATGCGTACCTATATCGTATATATAGTGTTCTATATGCGTATTGTCGTCGTATTTTGTAGACAGAAATGCAAACATGAAAAACAAAGTTTGTATTATTTTTCATAACATTTTATCGATTACATTACAAATATTATTCAATTAAAAATCTTTTTTATTTGATATATTTATTTTTTGTAAAAAAAAGTATTGAATAATTTGAAAAAGTTTTCTTCACAAATTTTTATTTAATTTAATTCTAATTTAAACATATTTTTTCTATTTTGTTCTCCTCGATATATATATACACACAATACTTGATACCCTTTAAAAATAAAACATATATATATTGTAAGCAATATAATATAAAAACGGATAGTGTAAAGTTAATTGTTAATAGTGAGTTTAGGCGTGCATACCCTAAAGTTTAGTACTGATTAAATATACGCAAATGAATTTATAAAATCGGTTTATACAATTTATACATTATGGTATTAAATTATATACCAATTGAAAAGAACAAAACATAATAATAATAATGATAATTATTGTGTAATAATAAAAGAGTATTAAATAAGTGAATTATGAATAGCATTGGTTGACTCACACAATGTCTAGGTAAAAGCAAATCTATACAAAATTCTACTAATCCCTTGTTGATTTTATGTTTCCTATATTCGGAATTTCATGTAATTAAATTATATATATATACACATGTATATGTAACATACACATATATGTGTTAAATGAATGAATTGAACGGCTATTTAGCTATAGGAATATTTACATATAGTATATTTGATTTGAAAGCTTTTGCAGTGTTTGTTGTACAAATCGTATCTGTATTATCTACGAAATAAATAATGAAGTCGTCAGTTATAGAGACAAATATTAGTGTTAATGATAAGCCTGTGGCACATAGTACATATGAATACATCTGATATACCTTAAACCATCTGTATAATTTATGCATTTTCCACAGAGGAGTTTCAAACTGAATACAATAACCGAAACGTATGTACTATACCTAATACTATCCAAATACTGTATTTATACCATATATTAACTGATATTAGTATTTGCCTGAAAGGTTGTTCAAAACATTTCCTTTGACTTTGCCAACGTTCAACTGTTTTTCTTGTAGTCCCTATGTTGATAGCTCTGCTATAACTATATATATACTATATACTCCATATATATATTTCAGTTTGGTATTGTCTATTGTTACATATCTCCTAAACTTCTATAGGAAGTTTTTACATATCCAAATTGTGCAGTTACAAACAGTTGAGGAATTCATAATTCCCATACACCTATATAAACTTATATATTTTCTAATCAAATTTTGCATTCCATTTTCTATTTTCTTTTGCTTAAATTACTATGTTAAATTCCGTAACTCTAGTTTCCAATGTGTTTCCCAGAGGTCTGATACAATTCCATTATTTTGTGTTTCATTCCCACATTCCTTTGCCTAACATTCATAATATTTATTGCTGTTATAGAGACAGCTTGTAATACCCTAGCATTCATATAGTACGTGAAATGGCAGACAGACTCCGTAATATTGTGAAATAGTAAATAAGTTTGAAAATAAAGTCTATTTAAAAAAATATTTATTAATATTTTATTTGGAATATTTGTAATAGAGAATTAGCAAATGAAACACTGGAAAATTAGAAGGGTATTTGCATAATAAAAATATTATATTTTTTATTATTATTATTATTTTATTTAAATATCTATCAGATTTTAGTTTCTTCTACTCCATTGATCCTCAAGAGTTTCCATAAACAAAACAAGTATTTTAAAAAATTTTTCCAATATCTTTTAACTTTTATTTGGAATAACTTCTTCAGGAAAATATTAGTATTTCGATTAATAAATTGAATTTCATTTCCAATATTTAATAATTATTTACTTAAAAGCAAATTTTGATTCGCAAGGAAAATTTTATTGAAATACTCAATAATTTTGTTTGATAGGTTTAACAAATAGATTGCAACAAGCTGAGTGGCGCTCCAAAGTATGCTAAGATTAATCGACTTCTTCGATGGTTGGGCCGCCACCTAGTCCGCCGGCGCCACTTCCCCCGCCGCCGGAAGCTTGAGCAGGAGGCGGCTGCATGCCTGCGCTCTGATAGAGCCTGGTCATAATGGGATTGCAGATGCGCTCCAGCTCGTGTTGTTTGTGCTCGAACTCCTGCTTCTCGGCCAGCTGATTGGCATCCAGCCAGCTAATGGTCTCATCGCACTTCTGGACAATCGTCTGACGATCGGCATCGCTGATGCGGCTGCGCAGCTGCTCATCATCCAATGTGGATCTGATGTGGAAGCAGTAGGACTCTAGCTGGTTCTTGGCATCAATGCGCTGGCGCTGCTCGTCGTCCGCCTGGCGATACGATTCCGCCTCATTGACCATACGCTCGATATCTTCCTTGGACAGCCGGCCCTTGTCATTCGTAATGGTTATGCGATTCGCCTTGCCAGTGGACTTCTCGGCTGCACTCACATTGAGTATGCCATTGGCATCGATGTCGAAGGTCACCTCGATTTGGGGCACGCCACGCGGTGCGGGCGGTATGGCCGACAGCTCGAACTTGCCGAGAATATTGTTGTCCTTGGTCATGGCGCGTTCGCCCTCGAACACCTGTATCAGGACGCCCGGCTGATTGTCCGCGTAGGTGGTGAAGGTCTGCGTCTGCTTGGTGGGTATGGTGGAGTTGCGCTTGATCAGCGCCGTCATCACCCCGCCAGCCGTTTCGATGCCCAGCGAGAGTGGCGTCACATCAAGAAGCAGCAGATCTTGCACAGCGGCGGATGTGTCACCGTGCAGTATGGCCGCTTGAACGGCAGCACCATAGGCCACAGCCTCGTCCGGATTGATGGACTTATTCAGCTCCTTGCCATTAAAGAAGTCCTGCAAAAGGCGCTGCACCTTGGGTATACGGGTGGAGCCACCCACCAGTACAATATCATGGATCTGACCCTTATCCATTTTGGCATCACGCAACGCCTTGGTCACCGGCTCCATGGTGCTACGAAACAGATCCCCGTTCAGTTCCTCGAAGCGGGCGCGCGTCATTGACGTGTAGAAGTCAATGCCCTCGAAGAGCGAATCGATCTCGATGTTGGCCTGCGTGGAGGAGGAGAGCGTGCGCTTGGCCCGCTCACAGGCCGTGCGCAGGCGACGTAAAGCGCGCTTATTCTGGCTAAGATCTCGCTTGTGCTTGCGCTGAAACTCCTGCATGAAATGATTGACCATGCGATTGTCAATGTCCTCGCCACCCAAGTGAGTGTCTCCAGCCGTTGCCTTCACCTCAAAGATGCCATCCTCAATGGTCAGCACGGAGACATCGAAGGTGCCACCGCCCAGATCAAAGATCAGAACATTCCTCTCACTGCCGCCCTGTTTGTCCAGACCGTAGGCAATGGCCGCTGCCGTTGGCTCATTGATGATGCGCAGCACATTGAGTCCAGCTATGACGCCCGCATCCTTGGTGGCCTGCCTCTGAGAATCATTGAAGTAGGCTGGCACAGTGACCACGGCATCGGTAACCGTACCACCCAGATACGCCTCGGCGGTCTCTCTCATCTTTGTCAGCACCATGGAGGACACCTCCTCTGGATAGAAACTCTTCTTCTCTCCCTTGTACTCCACCCGAATGCGCGGCTTGCCATTGTCCGAGATGACCTCGAAGGGCCAATGCTTCATGTCGCTCTGCACCGTTGAGTCATCGAATCTGCGTCCAATCAGCCGCTTGGCATCTGTAAGAGAATCCCAGGCAGTGTAGTAAGTGGACACGCTTCACAACTTGTGGGGACTTTTGATTCTTTATCTTTATTAACTAACGAACAGAATATCTGAGGACGGGGGTTTTACAAATTGTTCTAAGCGTAATTTAAAGTAAAGTATATCGTAACTAGGCGCAGGTCTAGGCTTAGGCTAGGCGGGTTTTTCGGGGCTAGGCAGAATTATGTGGACTCTGAGACTGAAATGAAAGTACAAAAAAAGAAAAGATGTCTTGCATTAGACCCGCACAAAATCTAATCACAGAGCTCACAAAAACTACGATATCGTCGTCATGGAGTTTTAATATAAATATATAGTTTCTTTATTTAAATAGAGCTAAGCATGGTAAATGAATTGAATTCTAGTTTAAACTGAAGAACAGAGAGAGAGAGAGAGAGAGAGAGAGAGAGAGAGAGAGAGAGAGCGTGAGAGCTTCGATAGAAGAAAGCAATGAGAGTCGGAATTATGAATAATTATATTCAAAGTTTATTCATTCATTCACTGCACTCTAGATAAAACTGAACTGACATGAAGATGCCAAACTTTATAAATACATTTTTGTATATTTCTATATGTACATATATTTAGAATAATCTTACAATATGCTAAGGCAATGAGAGTCGTAATAAAAATAGGAAAATTATTATATATTATAAATATACATTCATTCATTAGGATGCTCTAGACATAACTAAAATAAATACAAATTAATATTTCAAATTATCTGAATGTATGCGAAGGGTATGAGAGCAGGGAATATGAAATATAAATAAGACATTAATTGTATTAATTTATATATTTTATCTTCATTTATTTATATGATTTAGCTTTTCATTTGGCAGCATCTTAGAGTATGCTCAATTATCAATACCTTATCATTTTTTATATTATTTAAAAGCTTTTCAAAAAAATATCCTGACAGTCAGATCCCAGCTTGAAGGCAAGAAAAATATTGAGTTTGACTACCTAACATATTTGTTATTTATAGTAATATTTATTTGTATTTTTAGACTCTGCTCCCTAAAAGGGAAAAAGAGTCTATTAGGTTTGTGCAATATCCGTCCGTCTGCATACGAATGAGCGCAATATTTTTCGGCGCTATTGGAGCTAGAGACTTGAAATTTTGAACATATACTTATATATGCACCCGAATTATAAAGTGTAAATATTTTCCCGATCCGCCCACTAGGGGTGTGGCAAATCAGAAAACTCTCGCGCTAGTTTTTTCTCTTTCTCTGAAGATCGAACGATTCTTAGCTGACTTTAGAAATGAGGCTAAATAGAAATAAAATGTAATATATTGATATTATATACATAACACAATATGTATACATTTTAATATAAAAAAAAAAAAAAAAAAAAAAAACTTAAAATTCAAGTTAATCAATAGAGAAACTATAGTATCAAGGCAAATCAGAAAATTTGTTGTTCTGCTGTTGAGCGCTTGAGAAATATATGTACATTTGCCTGATTAAGAACCAATACGCAGCCAGAGCAAAGTCAATTTGTAAATATTGTCATGTAAATATTTTTGTATTGGCTCACAGTTGTGGTGGAACCATGAAATGCGCTGACACAGATTATGCTAATAAACATTTTGGCAGCGGGCGGTGGCATGCAACGAGCGAACTGACACAACAAGTGAATGCGACTCATTAGATGAATGAAAGGGAGAGCACGGCGACACGGAGGAGGTCGAGCGAAAAGTGCAAAAATACATTTTGGGCAACTACTTTTAGCTGGCTGCATGCAAGAGCAGCCAAGAACTAGCTACATGCACTAAATATATTTATAATATATATAACATATACATATATGTATACATGTGTCTCAAAATAAAATCCTCAAGAAATTAGAAGAGCCTTAGGTTGCGCGAGGTTTTCATTCATGAATTAGGTCGCAAATGATTTGTAAACGGGACTCACCGAAGATTGTGTTATTTGGATTCATGGCCACTTGGTTTTTGGCCGCATCGCCAATGAGACGCTCCGACTCCGTGAAGGCGACGTAGCTGGGCGTGGTACGGTTGCCCTGATCGTTGGCAATGATCTCAACTTTGCCATGCTGAAAGACCCCGACACACGAATATGTTGTACCAAGATCAATGCCAACTGCTGGTAATTTGGGCATATTTGCTGCGTCTTTAATTAGACCACAAAACCCACAGAGTAGACGACGTCAAGGTCGCCCAGTCAGAGCGAGCCAGACAGTGAGTGCGAGAGAGAGAGGAGAGCGTAAAGAAAATTTAAAATGATATTTAAATCAAGGTAATATATTACACAATCGAAAAATTGCTTAGAAACTTACCCAAAACCAAAAAGAAATAAATAAATAATAAAACCAAAACAACAAACTTTAGAGCAGTTGTTGGCTTAAAATGCAAAACGATATAGATATAGGGATATGATTAAAAACAAAAGAACGAATGTCAAAATTCGCAGGAATTCGAGCGTTTTCTCTTTTTGCAGCTCCACTGCGCCTGCTGTTTATAATCACGTTGCCAGAATGAGAATTTAATACGCTCATCGAATCATTCGAAACTATATGAAAAAGGCGAATTTCACACGATTTTCAAAGATGCAACCGCCGCACCTGCCACAAATAAACTGACCGCAACAAATTCGCACACAATTTTGCAGACAATCTTACTTAACAGACACACAGCATGCCAATGTGAAACTTAACATAGACTTCACACAAACAAGGAGAAGCAACGAAAGCCAAGATTACAAAGAGAGAGCAGGAAATGTAAATGGTTATAATATATTTAACATAATATATTTAAGTGCATTAATAACAGTGAGTGTGACTAACAGAACTGTTCAGCTAAAGTGATAATGCGGCCATGCTAGCTTTAACATAATCTGCATACAAAGACACTTCCCAAAGGATTCAAGCATTATGTAGATGTTTTGAAGAGGATCTAACATTTCATTTATGAAGATATTATGTAAATTATTATTTAGTCCATCGCTAAGAATAAACATCTTGCTATAGGCCTTTAAATATTAATTTTATTTGGGAACCTCAACAGCAAGCATATCATATCATATCAGTGCTTAATAAGGAGGCTTGTCTATGCCGCACTCGTCAGGTTTCTTGAACACCAATGCATAGGTGAGCACGGGATGGACATTGAAATCAGTGGATGCTGTAGACAACAACGAATGCGTGGAAGGGCTTTCCATGAACAATGTTTCCGCATCAAATTTGCTCCAACGCCCGCGTTTCAGCTGCTCCTTAACGTACTTCAATTGAGTGTTTACCTAAATTGATTTTTTTTTTTTGTTATTTAGCGAGAGCTGGGAGGCCAAAAGGTTCGATCCGAGCTCAACTTACCATGGGAACCAGCAATCGTGTACGACGACAGTTGAAGAATTCCCCTATACACTCTCGGACATTTTTTGGATTTTCATTGATAACATGTTGCATTATCACACGTATTATGGCGCGTATCTGAGAATTGAATTAAGTCTTAAGCAAAATACAATATATACTCTTATAGTTATACCTCGGGATGTTCCTGTATATATGCCCAATTGCCCCTGCGCAACTGTTTCTGAATGCGTGGCAGGGAATTGTAGTGCTTAATTTTACTTGACTCCCACTTGCCCATATCGAGGATTTTGGGTGCAAGGCATTGTTTTGATTTTTCCATATTTTGTTTTTTTTTTTTTTTTTTTTTTGTTAATTTTTTTTACACAAATAATTTCTTAATGTAAGCTGTTAATAAAAGGAACTATGGAACTAAGAATGTTTGATTTTAAAGCATTTAAAGTCAAACAAAAATTGTTCCTTTTCATTGCATTCTTTTAGGCTGATGAAATAAATTACTTTTTTTCTGTTTATTTATAAAGTCATACTGGACTTTAATAACCCCTTTGTGGACTTCGTCTTCAATGAGTTCTGTCCTTTTGGGCTCGCTGGCTAACTTTTAAAAATAGCTGTTGGTATTACTTACACTACTATTAAATTATTTACAAAATTTACAAATTTACATCAATTAGATTGCCAATTATCTATGATATCTATTAAGTCTCTTAGCTACCTGCGGTTGTACCTCCTTGGAGTTCGGTGTGTACTCAGAGTACTTGCTAGCAAAGGTAGCCAACGTGGGTAATCCATATATGATGTAATCTGGCTGCGGCATACACGAATGTTCGATAAGAACAAAAAAATATCAGATACATACAAATTTGTCTATTTAATGTAAGTTTGATTAAAACACTTCTACTAAAATCAGAAGCATATTACGTAACAGGATATTAGCCAATTGATTTTAAAAAGTTACATAAAATATTTCTCCCGTAGTACTTGATACAATTTTTGTAAATATGGTAAATAAGAATCTTTTTCCATCTGCGATCATTTGATTTCTTCGTGATATATAAAAAAGAAACACTCCCCTCTTTTCTACTACTACGAATAGACTACGAACAGCGTGGGTGTGGCACCTGTCCTGACAATAACTACACCAGCAACAATTGTTACAGAATGTTGAGCTCATCCCACTAAAGCCTTCAACAATTTTGTTAGCTTCAACTTGCTATTGTATGTTATCATAGTTAATTTCGATTACATACTCAAAATTTATACTTATACCAAAGTATATATTTGACTTAAAAACTAAAGATATGTAAAAATATAATATATAGTATATTGTATTTATGCGATGAGCAAGACTCGTTTCTCAAAGGATTTGTGTAACTTCCTCTTCCGAATCGCTTTGATCTGCATGTTGTAAATAATTGAGTTAAAATTATCTGCTAATTGATCATATAATAAAAATCGTTTTACCTTGCTTCTTTAGTGCTGGCTTCTTGTTGGCTTTATTCTTGCCCCGATTGGGCTTTGACTGGCTGCTGGTTTTCACAGTCGTCTGCGTTGACTCTTTTAAGCTTTGCTGCACATCTTCGACCTGTTGCTTCTGCCACGGGCTTTGTTCCGCCGGTAACCAACTGGTTTCATCCATAGCCGTTTCTAGCATAGGTAAATGTAGTATGATATAAAACACGTAATGCACAGTAATTTTCAATACACCTACCATCTTTTTGTGTGACCATAGGCAACTGTTTATCAGCAACTATTTCCGTTGGCGGCACTGGATCTGGAACTTTTACGTCTGTAATGGTTTGCTGTACATCTTCCTTCTGCACTTCATTAGCCATCAAATGCTTGAAACTTAACATGGGCGCAGTATCATTTAAGAGATCCACTAAGCCGCCAACTCGACCAGGCTGTGATCGACGCTCTGCATCCAACTCTAGTGCCTTGCGTATGAATTGCACCAGCGCTTTCGACCGGTTCGCTGCGCTGCGTGCACATTGCATGATGGTACGTACATTGGTTGGAGCGGTGCCACCAGCATTGAGTGTACACAGCTCTTGGTACGAGTTAAAGCTCAATACAATGATCGAGTCTGCGGCATTCTCTTCCAGCAATGTTGGGTCGACCAATGGTTGCGAACTGCTCTTGTACACGCAATATGTTACGCTCACAGGATAGTGCGTAAATAGCAGAGGCAACAATTCACGTTCCCTTTCGCTAAACGTGTGTATTTTCTCTTCCGCATAGGAGACCTCCGGTCGACGGAAGTGCATGAGTGCTGCTAGCGCGGCAATCGTACTTGCATCTGTAACAAAAACCCTTTTGATAAAATTGATAAAATTGATTCTCAGTATATTTTTACACACCATATAAATTCCCATCGTGGTTTAGCACATTGATGTCAACGCGCACACACCATACGTGCTGCTCGACAGCGATGCACAAAGACTCAAGATCCAGGCAGCGCGAACTCCTAAAGGTGCGTTCCAGTAGCGAGTTGAGTGTTAAGAATCGCTGATCGTGGGTCGACTGAATTTCATCAAGAAATGCCACACCCTTAATGTCTACGTTCAGATACAGTGTACCCTCGTTAGCTCGCGCACTGGACGGTGTCCCAATGTCACAGCTGACCTGTGCCAGTACCTTTGTATCACCCATGGACACCGCCACTGTGCCCCAGTCAGAGCCGAAAGTTAAGTTCACATCACGGAATTCGTTTGATTTGCGGCCATCGAAGCGCGTATTTTGCTTTACTGCACCCTGTATAAAGCTGCGCTCCGACTTTGATTTTCCCGGCTCGAACAGATTTGCATTCATAAACATTATTTTTCTTTATTATTCCTCACTTTTGTTTTGTGCCGGCA
The DNA here is from genome assembly GCA_030914345.1 of Drosophila koepferae. Classification (NCBI taxonomy): domain Eukaryota; kingdom Metazoa; phylum Arthropoda; class Insecta; order Diptera; family Drosophilidae; genus Drosophila; species Drosophila koepferae. The sequence goes on from JAUESR010000200.1 coordinate 1,794,324, forward strand.
TTCAAAAACGTGGATCAGCCAGGGCTGCAAATGCAATGATTCCGTATCGATACGTATTGTAAGAATATCGATAGCATCAGCAGTTGCTCTTAAAAATTGTTCTGTGAAATCTCATAAAAATGCAAGCAGTTCAAACTTTACGAACTAGATATGAGGGCAATAAGTTCATTTGATGTGAGTCGTTCGACCCAAATAGTTCAGAGTGTTTCTGTAAAACTAAAGCAGATTCTCATTTACTTATTTTAATTAGGAAACATGAATTAATTAAAACATCAATTAACACATATTGCTTCATGACCCAAACTACTCCAGACACTTAGCATATTGTAACACAGAATTATGGTAAGCAAAAATCGGAATGACAATTCGGCATGCCCGGAAAAATGGATTGTGCATAATAATTGACCAAAAATAGAATTGACCCAAAAATAGTTATAGATGACAGAAATGTTGATTGTTGAAGATTCTAATGTCATGAAAATGTAATTTTAGGCCATACTTGGTGCACAATTGGTTATTACGCTGGTTATGGTCAGCGTTATCCAGAAGCTGAGCCCCCACTATTCCTTTGCCAAATGGATACTCTGCCGGACCGGGCTGTTTCGTTATCTACATCCCACTGACGATGAGCTGCGCACCAAGGGCGGCGTGCCGAAAGAGCGTGGCGGTAAGGGCAAGCATAAGCAGCAGAATGGGCTGAGCAACGGCGCCTCATCGCAGCAGTTTCACATACCGCGCAGCATTGAGATCGAGCTGGAGACATTGCCAGTAGTGGAACGAGATGTTATTCATTTACGGTACTTTACCGAATATCAATGGCTGCTGGATTTCAGCGTATATGCTGGCATTGTGTATGTCATTTCGGAGCTCTTCCACTACTTCTATCCGCTCAAACAGGAGATCAATCTGAGCATGGTTTGGTGCCTTCTGGTGATATTTTTTGCCATCAAGCTACTCTCCTCCCTCACTGTGATGTATTTCCAAAGTGAGGAATCGATAGGGGAGCGCTCCATGGTGATTGTCGCCTGCCTGGTCTATTTACTAATTGCCATGATTGTACTCATCATTGATGAGCGCATCCTCGAAACGGGTCTTGAAGATGCATACACAAGCTTCAACGCCAGCGCATCAAAGTTTCTCACCGAACAGGGTCTGCCGTCATCGTGAGTTTTATTTGGGCTATGTTCATTTATTTATATTAACTAATTTATCTCTACTCTCTAGTGGGCCAGCCTCAAAGATTGTTGTCAAGTTCTTCGTTGCCTTGAGCTGCGGCCTTCTGGGCTCCCTATTCACATTTCCGGGTCTGCGCATGGCCAAAATGCATTGGGATTCCCTAAAATATTGTCGAGGTAATCGCCTGCTCCAAATTACGCTCAACGTGAGCTTTGTGTTGCCATTTATACTAGTCATATTGTGGATAAGACCCATCAGTCGAGATTACCTGACAGTGCGCGTTTTCGAGGGCATGCAGCATCCACTGTAAGTGACGAATCAATTTGCAGTTGATTGATAAAGTATTTATTTATTATTTTTTTATTTTCAAGTCTCAAGCCTCATGTTTTCGAAACACTTCGCCTACTGCTGGTCGTCTTTGTGGTTGTAATGCGCTTTGCACTGATGCCCATCTATTTGCAATCGTATCTCAACTTGGCCTATGACAAAATTGTTGATCTTCGTAAGGAGGCTGGACGCATCACCAATGTGGAGTTTCAGAAGAAGGCAGGCATAAGTTAATCACTTATGAATGAATTCACATTTCATTAACAGTTTTCTATTCTGTATAGATATCCTCGATATTCTACTATCTATGTGTTGTGACGCTGCAGTTTGCTGCGCCTTTGATTCTGTGCCTCTATCTGACGCTAATGTACAAGAGTCTTGGCGGGTTTAGTTGGACGGGAATCTTTAAAGAATCGGTTGTTCTGCAGCACGAATGCTCCGCCGATGCAGAATTGGCGACAATTCCCAGGGAGAACAATGTTGAAGCCGAATTTAATATTTTGGAATCTGCGCAGTCATTACAGGCATCGTTCGCAAGTTTGAAAAATGTAAGAACTTTTATATTTATCATTTTTTAGTTCATTTTAATTTAAGCTATTTTCACAGGTGTTCTCCACTGAAGTGTACAAGGGCTTTCTAGGCTTTGCCACCTGGTGGAGCTACTTCACGCTCTTTGCAACTTCATCATTGGGTATTGTCTATCAGTCATATTTCAATAAGACCTAAATGGACGCACTTACCAAATATTCTGTACCACCAACACAAACTATTCGCTAATCTTTTTTTCGAAACTCGTTGATATTGTTTTATAGTCATGCCACAGATCAAGGTAATTGAAATGTGTCATGTATTGTAAATATTACTAATTTATATACCAATGTGTCATTGTTTACGATAAATTTTAGTAAAAAATTTTAAACCAATAAAATGTTCATACTAGCGCGTAAAATTGTTGTAAGTCTCAAACTCAAGGCTTAACATCTGATTTTGATCAAAAGAAAAGCTGCATTATTTTTGATTTGATAACTTTTATTATCTTCAAACTTGATATTTAGCAACTACCACATTAAGGAAAAATTCGCTTTACGCGCATATGTATCCAATAGAAAGTTCAACCCGATATTATGTTCCACTCGTAAGACTAAATTCCATATAAGCATGTATGTCTATTTATATAAGCATTTAATAAAAATGCTTGAAATTTGTTCAGATTTTGGCAATGCCAATTACGCCACAGCCAATGCGAGCTCCAGCATTTCCAGTTGTTTTGCTAAGCTCATGACCACCTTTGCCTAGGTCATCGGGATCAGCGTGCACCACTACAGTGCGTCCGATAATGCTATTGGCTCCAAACAGTGTGATTTTGCAATCGCATATGTCAACCGGAGTGGGACCCTCGCCGGTGGCTATTATGTTGCCCAGGTCACCTAAATGACGATTCTCGTCAGTAGGAGCTCCATGTTCCTTCTGATAAGGATTGAAGTGCGGTCCTGAGGACATGCAGCCATTCGTGTTGTCGCCAAATTCATGCACATGGAAGCCATGCTGACCCTTTGACAATCCAGTCACTTCCCCGGTAACTTTCACCGGGCAACCGTCCGACTGTTTAACAAGGATCAAAAACAGATATTAGAAGTGTTCAGCAAACTAGAAAAAATGATAGTGCTACAACAAGCCAGTTGATAAGCACCACTAAAATGTGCATCATCATGGCGATAAAGCATTAAAGTATTCAACAGATCATCATGAATGTCAGCGCATAACTGAACATCATTTAATAATGATAATGTATGAACGACATGTAATGTAATACAACTGATAAAAATAATGTAAAATGGAAAGCAAAGTTTTAGTAATTAACGAATAATACTAATGTCACCGCGCAACTTAACATTATTGAATGTGAGAGCCACGAATATAAGCATATAAAATGCATATATGTATTAATAAAAGTGATGTACATGTAAAATGAAAACCAATACTTTATTAACATATATATAATTGTGTATTTAAGTGATGAACACGATTCAGTGAGTGCAGATATAATAGTATATATAAGATAAGATTACAGCTACAAAACTAAAACAGGGAAAGAAAACGTTTCACACATATGTATACACATGTGCGCAGTGTTGTGCTTATATAATACCCCATTTGTTAAATGACACTGCACAAATTTCATGCAATTGAAATTCTAGTAGCTTCAGAACTTTGTACAATTCCATTTACACTCATGCATACGAATGTACATCACACACATAAATGAATATGTATTTATATTAATTATACATATGCATACATTATATATATGTACATATATATGTATGTATGTTAAGCATGCATGTATTAGTTAGGAGAGGCGCGGTGTGGCCGGTTAATTGACCTTCGTATTTTACAGACATCTATTGGTTTTCTTTAAAAAAAAAAAAACGTTCTTACCTCTTGCTCGAAGAAAACGGTGCCTTTAGCGTCGCCATTGATAACGCATACAGCTTTGACCACCATTTTCGGTAATTTTTTAGTTTAAAAACGTAAATATAAATAATTCAATGCGGAATGTCACACTTCGAGCTTTCAATCTCACAGCAAGCTAGTGCTGGGAAAAAGATCGATCTAAAAACGATACATCGATGTTTTGATAGGTATCAAAATATCGATACTGCCAACTTCGCTACTCGATATATCGCCAGACTATTATTTTCCCATCACTTAAATAAAAACGCGGCATAAAGTGGAAAGGTAATTTGCAAATTAATTTTAAAAATATAATTAAAATACTAACGTAACCACACATAATAAATGAGAAAAGGAGTTGCCTTAAATCGCAGCAAGTGAATATGCTGCTCTTTATAAATAAAAATGAATGGATAAAGTGAATGATCTCATTAAATAATATAATCATAGTTACATAGTTTAGATTAGTTTATATGAAACGTTTTGTGCCTCGGATGCCTTTAAGCGAATGATGTTGACTAACTGTAAAGAATCAATTTCTGGAGACATTTACTTAAAGAATGTAACGCCAGAGACTTTTGAAATATTTCGTCATTATGTTTACTCCTACAATTTAGACAAGCTTAAGAAATATGATAATGGAGTGTTAATGGATCTATATGAATTCGGTAACCAATGGATTGTACCTTCGATAACAAATGATTGCTTGCAGTTGTTGAACGATCGTGTCGAAAATTGCTTAGTTGATGAACTTATTGAGATGTTTGAATTTGCATATAATCTCGATATTAACTCTCTTATTGAGCATATCAACATGAAATGGAAACACGTTAAAGGAATGTTGAACAACCCCCGAGTTCTTCAATTAGGTTCGGATGTGTTTAAAAATTACATGAAAGCGGTTGAAAATATTCTGCCGGAAAAAGATCGTTCTAAGATGGCTATCAAATATTTAGAAAATAATGGGTATTTAAATGCTATAAAATTGAAAGAAAATACGCCAAATAACAAAAAACATATGAAGAAAAGGAACAAGAAAAATAAGTTTGATGTAGATACCGGAGACACAAAAGAAAACAACAATAGTTCAAATGAGACTGAGGTAAAACAATGCGAAGAAGTTGTCGAATCCATATTGAACTTGGTAGATTACACAAAAATGAGTTGCGCCGAATTTTATGAAGGTCCTGGGAAGTCTACTTTCTTCACATATGAATTTAAATATGAAAATATGTACAAAATTTCACAAAAGACACAGCATCGTAATTATTAAATTATATTAATTTAATAAAATATAATAATCACACTGTTAGTGGCTATTTAAAAATAACAGCTTGTCTTGTTATCGATAATGTGAAGTATATTTTTTTGTTGTGTATTTTTCAACCCTAGTTGAATAAGATTATTAATGATAATATATCGATATCACATGCGGAAGGTCGCTTAAAACTTTAAGACACGTTCTGTGCATAATTCGCGATTAGAAGAATAAAGAGCGGTGAATCTTGCATTTAAAGCTCAATTTAAGTCCCTGTAAGTTAATTTGGTTTATATATCGTGATACATGGCAAGTCTAGTATCAATAGTTGTACATACATATGTATTTATATCTATATAAATACATATGTATTTAGGCATGTACAATCATACATGCATACATATGTACGTATAATATGTTAATGTGCATGCTGTGTGGGTTATTCCCCAGTATTGAATTAAC